>CM073945.1:25075000-25675000 GCA_037179545.1 Sesamia inferens | reverse complement strand
CAACTTCGTCGAAAGGAACAAAAAGTGTCCCTTCCGGAAAAAAGGCTTTTACGGTCAGCTATTAATAAATTACAATACTTGATTAAATCGGCTATAATAAAACATCAAGATAAAATATGGAACACTAAACTTTCAAAAGTTGACAATCCTAGCAACGATATTTGGCGACTAGTTAAATCATTGAAACCTAGATCGCACTCAATACCTCCACTCAAAACACATGAGGGTACTTTAACAACCAACATCCCTGAACAATGCGATGCTCTAGCAGATGCTTTCGAGATGAACATAACACTTACTCGTGACTGGAAGAGTGAGTCTGTCGAGAAGGACGTCCAGTCTGCTATTACTTATTTAAATGATGTTGCCATAGATGATAAACACCTATCTGTACGGCCAACCGAAGTCTGGAAAGTTTTACGTAAACTCAGGACCAGGAAGGCTCCAGGGAATGACGGTATACACAACCTTATGCTTAAAAATCTGTCCCAGAAATGTGTGGTGTTTCTCACTAAAATTTTCAACGGTTGCTTCAAATTAGCATATTTTCCCAATATGTGGAAAACTGCAAAAGTTATCGCGCTTAAAAAACCTGGAAAAGACACCTCTCTACCGGTAAGTTATAGGCCCATTAGTCTTCTTCCTGTTCTAGGTAAGCTATTTGAGGTTATGATTTATGATCGCTTGCTGCGTTGCTCGGATCAGCTGATTATGATGGAACAATTTGGTTTTCGTTCCACTCATTCCACGGTACAACAATTGGCTCGAGTATCTGAACATATTTCTTATCACCTCAATCTTAGGCAGTCTACTGGTATGTTCCTACTGGACATCGAAAAAGCCTTCGACACCGTTTGGCACGAGGGCCTGTTATACAAACTCATCACTTACGGCATTCCAATAAATCTTGTAAAACTCATTAAATCTTATCTTAATAACAGGCAGTTTATGGTTCACATTGGTTCTGAGACGTCTTCGCCCCGGTCGGTGTCGGCAGGAGTTCCTCAAGGTTCGGTGCTTGGTCCCTACCTCTTTATATTATTTGTGAGTGATATTCCTGTGCAGATTCGTACATATCTGGCCTGTTTTGCCGACGATACAGCATCGTACACAAGCGATGATGACATTGACATTATAATTAGTAGACTTCAGTTGTCACTTGACCTGCTCCAATCATACTTTAATAAGTGGAAGCTAAAACTGAACGAATCCAAGACTGAAGCGATACTCTTTACACGCCAACGTGCCACTCCAAAAAGAAAATTGGTAATTACTGGACAACTAATCCCATGGAGCACTGAAGTTCGCTATCTGGGTGTTGTATTGGACAAAAAGCTTAACTGGACAAAACATGTAAATACATTACGCATTAAAGGTGCCCAAGCACTTGGTTCTCTTAGTCCTATATTTAATCGTAAAACTAAGCTCAGCCCTAATACAAAACTTAGGATATACACGACTCTAATTAGACCGTGCATAACCTATTCGTGTCCGGTATGGAGCAGCACTTGTCAGTCTAATTATAAGTCGTTACAAATAATTCAAAATAAAGCTGTTAAAATTGCCTACAATACTCCGTTTAAAACTAATCTCAGAATACTACACACTTCTATACAATTACCTAGCATAACTCAATTTATCCTGAAATTGACTCGCAAATTTAACAACAAAAATAAAGGTCATTCAAATACATTAATTGCTAACATTGGTCAAATTGAATTAAAAGACTTGCGACGTTTCGATAGATACGGTACATACAAGCTTCCCCATCACTACGTATTGTTTGTGCACAATACTGATAAAGAGTCATAGCTGGACCCGTACGATGCGCCAGCGCTTCCCCGCGCTCACCGTATACAATTGAGTACGCGGGGGGCGCGGTAGCTCGTGCGCCGCCGGTGACCACGCGTGGTCACTGCGGACTTGTGATTTCGTTTCTACCCCCCTAGTTCTCTTTTCTGTTTAAGAAATGAAATTACCACAATAATTTCATTAGTTATTATAAGATTAAATTATTAAATGGTCATGATGTAATTAGTTTGTAGCCATCAGTGTTATTTACTTATAAAGGTGATTCTAGCCTGTAAAAGTGTTGTTTATAATATTAGTGTACTGTGACATATTTTTGTAAGTACCTACCAATGTTTTATGATAATAAAGAATTTTAGTAAACTAAAACTAACTCTTTTACATTCGTGCAATACACAAAGTTCGATTTATCTGAGTTTTAATTACGCGACACGACCTACGCGCTACACAGCTAAGGTAGAAATTATTGAAGGCAGTAGCTATATCTGTTGTTTCTGTAAGAACGGTATCATTAATTTTGATAAATTATATGCTGTTTTTAGAACTAGGATTATGTATTTCATTCTTTATGATGTTCCAGGTTTATTCATTACATGAATTCTGGTATTTATTCATATATTTTATATTACAGTTTATTTTGGCATAAATACATTTTTGTAACCAGTTTGAGTATTTAATATATATTGTTTTGTTTGGTTGAGTTTTCTTTTTATAATATTCATGACGCAAAATTCTTTTAGTTTTACAACTCCGCTTAAGACCTTTACTTATCCATGTTTGTTTTACTCTTTGGAGGAGGAATCTTCTCAGGTAAATAAAACGTGCGTGTCCGATATGATCTGTGTATTTCGAATTCAAAAGCCCTGTTTATATCTACATTTTTTATGGCACAAGTTGTGGTATGACTAATTATTTACAATTATGAAACACAATATTATTACTACGATGTTTAGCACGCGCCGCGTCTCGGTGAGGGGCGCGGGGCGCCGTAGGCCCGCGCTGTGAGTCTATAAATATAGGTCGACGCACTGAGTCGTTCGTTGACGACCCGGATGATCCCCTGCCTCCCATCACTCCAGATGAAGTGCAGGACATCATCAAAGGCCTTCAACCCAAAAAAGCACCCGGATTAGACGGCATCACCAACAGAGTGGTCCGTCAATTCCCAGCCCACCTAGTCCTCCTCTTGACCACCATCTTCAATGGTGCAATGGGGAATAACATTTTCCCACAAACGTGGAAAGAAGCCACTGTGATTGGCATTCCCAAGCCCGGTAAGCCTAAAGCCGATCCCAATAGTTACCGTCCAATCAGCTTACTGAAAGTTCTCGGCAAAATCTACGAGAGGCTTATTTATAAGCGTCTCAGAGCCTATGCCGAGAATAAGGGCCTCATTCCAAATGAGCAGTTCGGGTTCCGTGCCCAACACTCCTGTCCACAACAAATCCTACGCATCACTGAACATATACACGCAGGGTTCATGCGTGGTATGTACACAGGCGTAGTCTACTTCGATATAGCGAAAGCGTTTGACAAAGTCTGGCACAACGGCTTAATCTATAAGCTGTACAAACTCGGAGTGCCCGACCGTCTCGTTCTCATCTTACGGGACTTCCTGTCAAACCGCACCTTCCGCTACAAAATCGAAGGAGCACACTCCTCCCCCCGCCCCATCCGTGCAGGTGTTCCCCAGGGCTCCGTGCTAGCCCCCCTTATATTCACGCTGTACACAAGCGATATCCCGAAAGGAGGTAAGGCTCAAGTCGCTCTGTTCGCAGACGACACCGCCATCTACTGCTCGGGACTCAGCCCTGACCGAATTCGACACCATCTCCAAACCGCAGTCAACAAACTGGCTGACTGGTTCAAGAAATGGAGGATCGAAGTCAACCCCCAAAAGAGTCAAGCGGTACTCCACACGAAACCGCGACTAAACGTCCCCACCCCACGACCAATCTCCATGTCTGGCGAGCTGATCCCCTGGGGGAAGCAAGCCAAATACCTAGGTGTGATTCTCGATCGTAACCTCAACTTCTCAGAGCATATTAAGGCGGTCCGCTCACGTGCCGCCTACGCTCTGGGTCGACTCCACCCCGTCCTCAACCCGCGTAGCAAACTGTCGCTCAAGTGCAAAATGCGCTTGTACACAGCGTGCATACGCCCGATTATGACATACGCTTGTCCTGTCTTCGCACACGCCAAGCCGCGTCATATCCATAGGATGCAAGTAGTCCAAAACCGTTTCTTGCGTAAAGCCACAAACGCCCCTTGGTTCGTCCGTAATGAGATCCTCCACCTAGATCTCAAAATCCCCACCATTCAGCAGTTCATGAAGCGTCTTTCCAAACGTTTCTTTGACACTGCCTCCAAGCACCGCAATCCCCTGATAGTAGCGGCTGCTAATTACACCCCCTCCACCATCTCCAAGCTTCGCCGCCCAAGGCATGCTCTCACAGACCCAGATGACCCAATAACCCTCCTCCAAGAGGCCAATAGGGCCACCAGCACACTCATAAAACACAGACCGACCTACCGACCTCGCCGCCGAGGTCCATCGCGACGCGTTCAACGTAGCAGCCCCCTCCCCCGCCCCTCGTCCGATGAAGGCCAGCCCGCGCCGCAGCTGAGCCAATAAACATATCTTCGCAACCATGACCTCTGAGTTTGTTTCGGAGGTTTCTTCTCAGAGCTAGTCTAGGAAACGCCGCGGTCATCAAACCGAAATAAAAATAAAAATTCGATCCAGCCATCCCTTGCTGTTCACTCCAGCGACGCCCTAAGCCGAGGTTCGTACCCCACAGGGGGTGCCCTTAGTGCGCAGTCGCTTAGTTTTTAATAGCCCTGGCTGGAGGCTTTAAATTCATTTAAGGCATCCACAGGAAAGTCCGGTTAAGTAGTCACGGCCTCTCAAGGTCAACTACGAGATGCCATATCAAAAAAAAAAAAATGAGTCGTTCCTTTTCGACTTGGGCCGCCCGCCGTGTCAAGATCTCCGCTGCGATGCGCCAACTTCGTGTGTAGTCTCCGCGCCAAGATTCCGCTGCGATGTATCCTTCGTGTGCAGTCTTCGTGTATATATCTCCGCTGCGATGTAACCTTCGTGTGCTGTCTTCGTGTACAGATCTCCGCTGCGATATACCAACTCCGTGTGTCAAAACGTACTTACGAGTGATGTCGTTGAACCCGAGTTTTGACAGTAAATCTAAGATGAGTGTCACGCGCATTTTTCATTGGACTTTTAAAATTATTTATAGTGTCGTTTACTAAATAAAAGCGCGTGATTTATGTAGTAAAAAGTGCATTCAGTGAATAATTCATAAAGAACATTGAAATATCGTAACATAGTGGCCACATTATGGCTTTTCATCAAATCTCCTAGTTGTCGGCAAACGCGGCCGTTTTTCCAACTGTCATTGGCGATATCCGCCATTATTATAAAATAAATTTCTTAAAGAATTTCTATAATTTGTTACACGTGTTATTGGCAAAATTGTGGTGTCTAACCACAGAGGCCATTGAAGAGTTGAAGTAGTATTCACTCTTAAGAAAAGAAAAAGTCGTTGAACCCACGCAACGCATCACGTATCATATTCCTTTGACAGTAAACGCCTTTTTCAAGGCGGCCTCTTGTTCCTTTCGACAGATGTGTCAAACGTATAGCGTCTCTCTCGAGGCGACGTTGTTCGATTATTCCTGAATGGATGATGTCAAAACGTATTGGTAATAAGGTGTTGTTGGTATTGCTTGGTAACTGGTAACTGTTTGGAGGTAACTGTTTGGAGGTACGGTAATTCTATGTGTGCTGTATGTATGTTCCTACAACTCTTTTATTTAGATTTATCTTTTTCGTTACCTTGGGAAAACATAGAGTATAAAAAAGGAATAACAAATCATGAAAACACTTAAATGCTACGTTTGCGTCTTCTTCTATGAAAACTTCTGACCAAGACAAACTTTGGAGGCATTTCTTGAATTTCTTTGTATTATGGAGATTGTAATCTCTTTTGTAGATATAATGAATTGCATCTTGTATAGACTGGCGTTTTAAGGGGAAGTCTATCATTTGCGCTGTTTCATGGTCAGAGAGACAGAGTGAGAGTACTGTGGTAACGGCGTCTGGGATGTTGCTTAATATGTGATCAATAGACGACGATTTACGAGTAACTTCATTAATATGTATTTTTATGTTATAAGATTTTACAATGTCTTGGAATTCGCTGGTGATTTTACTTGTTTTTAGTGTTTATATTGAAATCACCCGTTAGAACTATGCGTGTTGATGGTTTGTGTTTTCTGAAAATGACGTGTAGGAGATTATGTAGATTATTTAAGAATAGATTAGGGTCGGACTGAGGTGTTCTGTATATCCATATAATGTGATTTCACTTTTTCAAATAAAACCATATGCGTTTTCTGTAATGACAGAATTTATTAATATTGCTATTGTTTTTTACAATTGGGTTCCCTACCTATAGCTAATTACTTTATATTTACCTGTAAAGACAGAAAACAACATTAAAAGCCTTTATTTCAGGTTGTGAAATCTTCTTTAGGTGTTCTTCAAGATCTTCTAATATATAAAATTCTCGTGTCACAGTTTTCGTTGTTATACTCCTCCGAAACGGCTTGACCGATTTTGATGAATTTTTTTGTGCTTATCCGGTATCTATGAGAATCGGCCAACATCTATTTTTTTTTTTCTGTGAAATTATTTATATGGCAAAACAACGTTTGCCGGGTCAGCTAGTAGGTACTTTTATAATATTTTCGCTGTCAAAAGTCACAGCTGATAGCTGTGTGTTAAATTGTCTTATAAAAATATAAATCACCAAAAAGGTTAAGGAAACCATAGCGTTTTCTTTATATCCCCCACCATCGAGTGAACAATTACTGCAAGTAATTGTTCCTAGTTCGCTTAAGTGTTAACTTCTGGAGATAGTTTCGAAATGTGGTAAAGATTTGATTCTACCTTCTTATGTCCGATGTCCACTTCATATATTGAGTTAGAAATTTTACTTAAGATTTCGTACGGTCCAATCCTCAGTTCATCCATTTTCTTCCTATTCAGTCGATTTCCGTTTTCTACAAAGACTCTGTCCCCCACTTCAAATTAATATTCTTTTCTATGTATCATATACTTATTTAATTTTATTATAGTCGTGGGATTTCACTGAATTTTCGAAGGCTATCTTTCTATCTCTTTTTAGATCTTCTTCTGTGTATTTGGATTTTAATTCTAGTGGCAGAATGTTAATATTTTCGCCTTCTAATAGGTATTTTGGACTAAACTTGGTGACTGTATGTTCTGTTTCGTTATATTTTATTACGCAATTTTGGGCAACAGTTGTCCATGCCGTATCTTGTTACCTTCATTTATTTTACATCTTATCATATTGATTAGAGTTTGATTTAACCTTTCATTTAGTCCATTTGAAAATGGTGCATCTACAGCTGTGAATACTATTTTTATGTTATTCTTCTAACTTCTTAAAATTTTAAGAAGTTTTCTAAATTCTTTGGAATTTATTCCTGGATATTGGTCTGTTAATACCAATTCAATATTATGGCTCTGTATTACATTTTTTATTAATTTAATAAAATAATTTGAGCTCTGATTTCTTGATGTTAAAATGAAAGCATATCTTGAAAAATGGTCGACCAGAAGGTGCATATATATTTTTGTAGGCTTTGGAGGATCACGGATCCTCCAAAGCCTCCAATGGTATCAATTGATACAATTTCAAATGAGCGTGTTGCTGGCCCTAAATGTGACATCAAGCCATATTTTGGTTTTCTTCTTGATTTGTTCTTTATACAAATGTCACATTCATCACAAATTTTCTTAATGTTTATGAAGATGTTCTTGGCTGTGTAGAAAGGTGTTATTTTATTTATCATCTGGGTTCTCCCGATGTGACAGTAGGCATCATGTACACAGTTTATGTTGTGATCATTCCCACCCAAACACATTACAATGTTGTCGTCCGGTTGCAGGTTAAAGTTTTTAAAGCTCTTCTTTATTACGTCACTGCACGCATTTGGCAACGTTTGGGCGAAGACTTTATACTTCTCATATTGTGTAGTTGCTCTCGATTGTATTAGAGCTGCAGCCAGACCTTTGCATTGCTGGGCGCCGAATATCACTATTCTTTTTAAAAGTTCATGCTGTTGTTGTTTTGTAGAGCTGGAGTTTGTTGTACGGGTTGAAGCTGCATGACTGTCAGTGTTGGTTGTTACCCACGTAACATGCCGGTTTGCGTAACATGTGGCCGTACCAACGTAGGCGACCCTCCTGCAGTTTGTATGTTATGTCACGGACACGAAGACCGCCACGGATGAGAAGAGTTCCTGATGCGGTCTTTCCGCGTAATTCCACAGATCCACCGCAGCATATTCATCTCCGTGACATGGAGCTACTGCTTGTGTCGCTAAATCACAGACCACGCCTCACTACAGCACAGACCACGCCTCACTGCGATACAGAAGAACAGGTCTAATGATGGTCTTATAGACCTGTCCTTTAAGCTTAACCTGAGGTCACAAATGATACCTGTCACCTCACGCCATTTTGCCCAAGCTGCGGAAATACGTACCCTGACATCGCAATCAATGTCGCCGAACGCGTGAAGCATAGACCCCAAGTATTTAAACTTTAAACTGGCCTGTGCCTGAACGATGTCTTCGCCTATGTGCACAGACATTGGGTCTGGCGTGTCGGTGGCCATGTAGGTACATGTGTTAGTGTTTTCTTCATATTTTGTTATATATCTTTATTGACATTATTTACATTACATTGAAGGCAAATCCGAGTCGTTTCAGATGTATAGCTGACGTTTTTCCCCGCAATAGACGCGACAATACCTTGCTATGTCAGGAACCAGCTAAGACAGCACTTATGCGCAAGTGTCTACTGCATAGGTCCAGTTAAAGTTACCAAAGAGCTGGAAAGAGCTTCCTTTAAAATTGTTTAAAAAAGACTCCGCATCCTTTTAGTCGTGAAAACGTACTATAATATAAATGAGTACCTTACTGAAAAAGATTTTTCTTTTAAGTTAGAATAATGTAGTTTTGAACTATTTTCCTAAACTGTATTTTCTAGTTTTAAGTTGAATGTTTTAAAAAAAAAATTGCATGCCTAAATGTCAAAACATGGCTGAACCTGTCATTATATACAATATGTAAAGAAAACCCTGTCCGATCGGTGAAGGTATTGTTAATGTACGGGGCAGGGGTCAGCATATACGTTCCGTACTACCCCATATGTACATGAAGAAACAACACTATTTATGGACTGTATATACTATTTATTTTATTACAAAATCGATCGGTACAAAACATTTTATTATGTTGGTAACACTAGTACTATGACGCTGGGACTAGTAATTATAGCAACACTGACAACACTATATCACTATGGCGGGAAAGGGATTTAAAAAGCGGAACTAGTAAACTGTGACGTGGAATATGGCGGCAAACACTGTCACTATTACTGCACTGTTCCTGTACTGTATTGTTTACTATCACTGTTCACTATGACTATTCACTCGTAGATCAACTGGATATTCAAAACTGAATAACTATTTGCTGTTATTATACTGTGTTCACTATACTGTACTGTTCACTGTTACTATTTATTCGCAGATCAACTCGAATTATAACTCAAAAACTGAACTGTAAACTGAATGACATTCGCCGGCTTTTACGCGTATTTATACGGTCAAACCGGAAGCACAGAACTCTCTCGAATTGCTTCCCAGAATTCTATTCTATTCACTTCACTCTAGCCTTGAAGACACTCAAATTGTAGTCCGACGGAAACACTGCCGCCGGCAGATTGTTCCAGTCCCTCGATGTACGCGGTATAAAGGAGGAGGCGAAACGCTTCGTCCGGATCGTAGAGGTATTAACAACATAAGGGTGGAAACTCGTCGTACGACGGGTCGTCCGATGGTGGAACGGTGTGAAGTACTGCCGGACCTTTGCGATAACGCCAAGTTTTCTGGCAGCCACCCTGGCCTTGGACTCAATGAACCGCCCAAAGTTTAGGTTTGAGGAAATCTCAACACCCAAAAGCTGAAGGCGGTCGGTACACTCCAAGGATACATTCCGAAAAGTAGGAGCCAAGGTGAACGGTCTCCTTTTGGCGGTGAAAAGACACGCCTGCGTTTTGGCGGCATTGAATGCTACAAGATTGGCATTGCCCCATTCGGAGACTGCCTGAAGTGCAACACTCGTTCGCTCTACCATGGCCTCTCTTTTGGGCCGGATTGATTCCCTACTAGCCCGAGCATCCGGCAGGTATCTCTCCACAACTGTGCTGTCATCTGCATACCCATAGATACCGGGCATCAGCAGATCGTTAATATGCAGCAGAAACAGAGTTGCAGAGAGAACAGACCCCTGAGGAACACCGGCATTAGTCGACATGGGCTCAGATGAGCATCCGTCGACAACAACTCGGAGGGACCGTTCAGTCAGGAAGTCTTTTACCCAGCCAGTCAGGCTAGGGGAAATGCCGTAGGAAGGCCAGCGTGCCATACCCGGTCGAAGGCCTTCGAGACATCAAGGGAGACAGCAATTGGTAAATGCTGTACGCTGGAAGCTTACTGAAAAGGCCAGCGTGCCATACCCGGTCGAAGGCCTTCGAGACATGACATATGTTTGCAAAATAAAATAATCTTTATCTTTATCTTTCGAGTTCTAGAAAATTTTTATATGTTTTTTTAAACTTTGACCCTCACAAGGAATTTCTCCTGTATCGTGGGTGCGACATATAAATTCACATACACAAACAGCCAGACCCGGAGCAATTACTTGTAGGTCATACAAATATTTGTTACGTGCGGGAATCAATAAAAAAAAAAAAGGTGGAGGGGTTAGGTTAGGTTTCATTTTTGACAGCAGGTGGCGCGGAGGGAAGCCGAGGTCGATCCGCTTAATCCATAATGAGAGTCCGACGGGCCGAGGACCGGGGAAGTCCGACGTCCGTCACTAGGGCCGGAGTAGGCGTGTAGAGGCTGTTCCGACACGCCTACCTGATGGAAGGAGGGGAGGAAGAGGGACCCGCCGATCTCGCGCCGGCGGGTCAAGCCTGTCGGGGATGCGGTGAATAGCAAACTAGGACCCCCATCCCCGGGCATAGCCAAGAAGAGGAACGCTCCAGTGGTTTTTGCCGGTGAGAGCCCGGCACACCCTCCGTCGACCCCCACTCGGAGGACAGTCTGGTAGAGATTTCCACTGGGTGAACAAAAAAAAAGGTGGCGCTTCAGCTCGCATTACAGCGGGCTGTCGATGCGCCTGCTGAAGGCTGCGGACGCCCATCGCTTATGCCAAATTTCGGAGGGCCAAGCATACGGTGCCGGCGGCGTCTATACGCCTATACTGAAGAACATGGCCCTTTATGGGCCGGGATTATGGAGGGAGAACGTCACCGGTCGTCTTCGGGCGCCCCAAAGTGCCATCGCCCAGCGGGCAGCGCGGGCCTACCGTACGGTAGGCTTCGCAGCGGCGTGCGCTCTGGCGGGCACCCCGCCTTGGGAGCTCGAGGCATGGGTGCTCGCCAGAGTGTACGAGTGGACGGCGGGGCGCAGGGCGCTGGGCGAGCGTCCGGCCCCAGAGGTGAGGGAGGTCGTCCGCCGGGAGGCGAGGGACGCCATCGTCCAACATTGGACGCGGGACCTCGCCTCCGCGGTGGTCGGCCGCCGTACCCTCGACGCCATCGGGCCGGTCCTGAAGGACTGGCTCGACAGGCGTCACGGGTTCCTCTCCTTCCGTCTGATGCAGGTACTCTCCGGTCACGGCTGCTTCGGCAGGTACCTGCACCGGATAGGACGAGAGGAAACACCGTCATGCCACGGTTGCGGCGTGGCGGAGGACACGGCGGAGGACACAGCTGAACACACTCTAGCGAGGGAGGAGGGGACCTCTCGCTGCCCGCCGTCGTCAGAGCGATGGTGGGGAGCGAAGAGGCCTGGGCGGCGATGGCCTCCTTCTTCGTCGTGGAGGTCGTGATGTCGCAGAAGGAGGCCGCGGAGCGCGAGCGAGAGGAGGCACCCCTCGCTCCGGTGCTCCGTAGGCGGCGTAGGGGCAGAAGAAGGCGGGATTTCGCCCGCTTTCTCCCTCCCTGAGGTGAGCGGCGGGCGTGACGCACGGGGGTGCCCGCGTCCGCCACGCGCTCTCCATGAGGCGAATGAGGGCTCGCTGTATTAGGCGGGCATAACGCCGGTGAGGGGCTGGTAGCCAAGGCTCCGCTTTTTCCCAGTCCCCCGCCACCAAGGCGACGCCGAAGTGCCGAAAAAAAAATAAAAGGATAAGGTAGGATTCCGTGTGCAGTTTCTGGCCTGCCATCGGACGCGTCCCCAGGTGGCGGATAGGGGAACGGCCCCCAGATATGGGGGTTACCGGTTTACCGGCGCGGACCAAAACCAGATGTGAGGACCGCTTCGGCAGTCACACGTGCGGCGGGTCGGCCACCACGTCAGCCAGGTGGCTGACGTGACCCGAACTCCGGGTCACCGTCGGGCAACCCGGTCTCCTCACTGAGCGGAGTTGGGGGCCCCGTTTGCCTCCGGGCAAACGAGGGGGCTCAGAGGAAGGACACCTCGCTAAAAAACCCTTGGTTGCTGCGTCTTCTCGCACAAGAAGATGTACCCAGCGCGGCCCCTCCCTATGGACGGACCATTGTGGCCCACAATGGTCCCTCCATAGGGAGGGGCCGCGCTGGTGCCCACAATTTATGGGCCCACCTTTTAGGCGGGGATCGCCGGCGGGGGATTGGTAGAAAGGCTCTGCTATTTCTCATGACCCCGCCACTCAGGCGATGTCGATGTGCCGCTGTGGTTTTAGTGGGTATTCCCAGCTTCGGCTGGGCGAGTCCCACACACGCTCTTCGGGGTATGGTGTGTAAAGGCATTTCCACAGCGTCAACAAAAAAAAAAGGATAAGGTGGGATAAATTAGAATAAGTTAGGATATAAACTTACTCAAGAAAAAAGTTACTTAAGTCTAGGCTGTATGGCGTATTATGCCTTTGCCTTTTCCGTTCAAAATTACGGAATGAAAGTGAACCAAAAAAAAAAAATGATTAGCTATTGATGGTTGAGGGTAAGTATTGGCGGGAAAGCCAAGATGAGTGCCACGCTCATTTTTCATTGGACTTTTAAATTATTTATAGTGTGGTTTACTAAATAAAAACGCGTGATTTATGTAGTAAAAAGTGCATTCAGTGAATAATTCATAAAGAACAGTAAAATATTGAAGCATAGTGGCCACATCATGTCTTTACCCCAAACCCCTCCCAATCGGCCTCACGCGAGAAACGAAAGGAGATAGGTTAAGTTAAGTTAAGCTAGTATAAGGTAGGATAAATTAGGATAAGTTAGGATATAAACTTCTGAAGAAAAAAAATATTAAGACTAGGCTGTATGGCGTACTATGCCTTTGCCTTTTCCGTTCCTCTGAACAGAAAGAAGTGAACAAAAAAAAAATCAATGGTTGACGTTTGTCTGTCAAACAGTTGCAAAATAAAAACAGTGTACGAGCGCTGATGGAACAGTGTGTGTGTCGTTAGTGTTACTCGCGTGGCATCGTGTTTACCGGATAGCGTCCCCGAGCCGGGCACGGCATGCCAGCGATCTAACGGCGGGGTCACAGAACGACCGTACAAGCGCGCAGCGACCGAGCAGCGCGACGCATCAGGTGGGTTTGTTTACCTCACGCCATGTGACCTGTTCTAACTGCGTCGCGGCCTTCATTGTTCACCACACGGGGCCACGTGCTCGCCAGTGTAATCTGGTTAACAGCGAAGGTCTGCGGCGCTAACGGGCTTGTGTTGCAGGTGCAGAACGCGCTCGGAGCAGAGCAGAGTGAACCTCGCGGCTGCAATATGAAGCCGCACGACGCCTACAGGAATGGTGACGGTGAGTATCTAACAGTGTACAACACACATAAACAACAGTTAACCACTCGTAGCAACAGAGCGCAGGACGGACGCGCGGCTGATCATTAAGATATGCAACTTGACCTTGAACACCGCGTCGCTTCTTTTCAATTTATATCGACTACGACATTGACAGTTCTACATAATAGATGGCTTTAGAAACAACAGTAACTGTCCAAACATTTAACCTGACTGCTATGAGTCCTGAGTCAGCTGCTGTGAACTGACCAGCTGATCATGGTGTTGACCTCTGCCAGGTCACAGAATTGCTTCAATGAGGCTCACAGCATGTCATTAGTAATGACATTGTAAGATGTCATTTGCTTTAAAATATGACTGTTAGCTCCAATTTATTATAGCATGTTATCACCAGGAAGGTTATTAAATTACAGGATAATAGCTATTGTATATATATTATGTATTTTAAGTAATGGGGAGGTGTAGTGTATGTAGGTAGTTGTGATGTACAATCTTGTTACTCATACATGGGTGTGTGTGCCGGTACATGTGGGCCCCTTCCAGTGTGAGGCGGTGTCTATGCAGACCCAATTGAACCAATTGACAATGACTCACTGCTCTATTGGAACTTGTATATTACTGCTAATCATGACATATGTGAGCTGTGTATACTGAGGTAGACAGTACTTAACTCATACTTGTGATGACAATTAAGTGAAATTCTTAGGCACTAAAGCAAGGACAACTTTCATTGCTCATAGCTTGAGTTCGATGCTGATACTAAATACACCACAGAAAAACGAAAGTTGTATAAAAAAACATACTGGCCCGCCATTGCGCACCAGTTGCAAACATGACACCTCACATTTTTTAAATCTGTAATATCTTCAAAAATATTCATTTAAATCATATGCTGTAAATGGCGATATAAATCTATATTAAATCAACAATGTATTTAAGATATTAAATTGGATAAGGATTAATGCCATCCGTAGCAACTGAAATAATATTTTTCAAAGGAATCTCTTTATCATCGCAAAACTTTTCCAATGTATTGAATATGGTTTCACCTTTTGTATCAGTTTCTAAATTTCTAGCAAATAATAGTTCTTCACATATTTTCTCATCATTATTAAACCTCACGTAAGACAACAACAATGCTTCATTAGTTGGTAAAGTGGACTCATCGAGCTGAATTGAGAATTGACTTGTCCTCAGGTGATCGCACAATGATTCTTCAACGTTTTCAGCCGTTTCATCAATTCGTCTTTGCACAGAATTATTACTCAAATAATTTTTTCGGATAATATCTGCGGCCGGTTTATGAAGCACAGTAGTTATTACTTCATTTATTGCTGGCAATATTAATTCTTCTCCGGTGTTATGTGGTTTGCCTTTTTGAGCAATTAACAAAGAGATATTGTACGAAGCTCGAAGTCCGTCGTCATCTTGCTTAGCAGCCGCCGAAAATATTTTTGCTACACTTGGCTGAGTATTATGCTTCTTCTCTAGGTCTTGAAAATATGCTACATTCTTATCTTTCTTATCTGGATGCATTTTATTCAAATGATCTTGCAGCCTTGAAGGCGTTATTCGAAAATGTTTTTAGACATAGAAGACACAAAGGCGACGATGGGTTTGTGGGATTTTCAATAAATCCGAATTTAATATATTCCGCACAGTATTGCCGTCTCTTCTTTTTTACTTCCGACATTGTTTGGCTTTGAGAAATACGTTCAACTTCGCGAGTAGTGTAGAGGAGGCGTAAGTACTGCTCATCTATTGCACGCGAGACCACAAATGAAAATAAAATAAATATTACATTGTTTATATAGGAATGCTTAAGCAGCACGCACCACAGAAATAAAACAATCATGCATTAACTCGTTTATCTCATTCGACGCTCAATCGTACTCAACAAGTCCGAACTAGTATTCAATGAACCAGCCGACTGATACAGGAATGCACAATTCGGGTTATTTAACAAAAACTTATTCAAATCAAATCAAAGCATTTATTTCAAATAAACCAGTTACAGGCACTTTTGAATGGTCAGAAGGTCGGTCAGTCAGTAAGGTGAAGCTAGTCGCCCATTCCAAGGAGTAAGTACCTATGGAGAAGAACGGGCAAGAAACTCCATGGATACTCTTTTAATTTATCAAGTTATTGATACAAATATTTCATTACTTCATTCATTTTCAAATCAACCATGTGAGAATGATGCAGAAATATATTGTACGCCAAGAGCGTCCATTAGGTACGGAAAACACACAAAAAAAAAAAACAACAAAAAAAGACTAATCCAACAAATAGATGCTTTTCAGCAAGTACATTGTGCTCAGATGTGTGCCATGCATTTATACAAAACTAAGAAATTGAATCTACACAATGCAGATATAGTTTTGTCGAAGGTATAGCAGCTCCAATATTCTCGAATACTAAGTTTAGCTCCTGTGTAGCTGCACCAGTGCCAAACACCCCTGTCAGCGATGCAATTCCGTAACGTACAATATGCTTGGTTACATAGTGTGTACTGGCTTTGAGTAAAAAAAAAAAAAAACAAACAATTACAAATTAAAACTGCAAGAGGAAAAATCAATGAACAATCAATGTAATGTTATGTTACAAGAATGTAATGTTAAATACGACACTTTATACAAACTTATGGGGTTGAAACTATGTTCATAAGTTCATAACAACATAAAATTTAATTCAGAAATATAGGTGTTTAAGTAAAACACTTTTGAATAAAACTGTGATTTGGTATTGATATAATTATATGCACAGCTAGAATAATTATGCCAAAAAAATAAATTAACTATTAGCAATTCTATTACCAAACTAAACAGAAAACTACAAATACATGAAACATGACTGTTTAATATGTTTACATATCGTGCTTGTGTTTATGTTTGAGCATAATGAGTAGACATTTTTATGTAGGTAGATTTTGCTTATTAATTACTAGTTGCGCCTCCCGGTTTCATCCGCGTAAATTTCGATCTCGTGTGAATGTCGGGAAAAAAGTTCATCCAAATCCATTCAGTAGTTTTTGTGTGAAAGCGTAACAAACTAAACTCGGTCTCACATTTATGTATATTATTAGTAAGGATTAAGTTACGCTTCAGTGGTATTCGTAATGTATGCAACATGATTTAAGGCTAGTTATATTTTCGTACTGAATATTGTATATCGTTGACTGGAAAGCAGGCGGGGCGGTCGGCGAAGACAGTTCGGAGGAGGAGACGAGCGCGCTGGAGCAGGAGCTGTCGCTGCGGGACGACGCGGCGCCGGCGCGCGTCCTGCACGCGCTCAATGCGCTGCGCAAGTCCCGCCAGCACTACGACACCGTGCTGCTGGCGGCCGGCGCCGAGCTGCCCGCGCACCGAGCCGTGCTGGCCGCCGCCTCGCCCTACCTGCTGCAGGCGCTGAGCGCGCTGCCGGCCCCCGCCGCGCCCGCGCCCGCCGTGCGCGTGGACGACGTGGAGCCGGCGGCGCTGGGCGCGCTGGTGGAGTACGCGTACACCGGGCGGCTGCGCGTGCGCTCGGCGGCGGCGGCGCGCAGCCTGTACCTGGCGGCGTGGCGCCTGCGCGTGGAGCCGGTGCGCGCGCACCTGGCGAGCGCGCTGCTGCGGCGAGTGGCGCCGCACGACGTGCTGGAGCTGCGCGCGCTGCCCGACCTCAGCGCGGACCAGCTGCAGCAGCTCGACGCCTACATAGCGCAAAATGTGAGTTACGGCATGTTTTATACACTGGTGGTTAAACTTTTTCTTGCTCTCATAGGACCTCCTTAGCAAGGGCCTTCTTTGGTAGATATTCTTACACATTTGAATTCGACGCACCGATACTGCGGAATAGGTACGAAGGAATATTTGCTCCTAATGTATCTTATAAATCTTGATTTATTTGTTCCATGGCAAAATTATTCAAACATTACTACTAAACTCGAAGCGCCTAGTCTTTTATACCGCGTACATCGAGCTTCTCAAACAATTTTCCTGCGGCGGTCTTTCCATCTTTGCTACAATTTAAATGTCTTCAAGGCTAGAGTAAATAGGCTCTCAATTAACTAGCGCGCTTCACCATCAACGATTGCATCACTGCATACCATGAGGCGGGATTGCGGTCAAACACTAACTTATAATATTACTAGCTGACCGGCAAACATTGTTTTGCCATATAAATAATAGATTAAATTACCAAAATGGCTATTAAAAAGTAAGGGTTGATCGTAGAAGGGTGAAAATTGGAGATTGTATGTATTTTTGTATGTTGTATCATAAAAAAATAGAAATTAAAAATTTTGTCTAAAAAATAAAAAAAAATTTAGGGGTGGACTACCCCTAACATTTAGGGGGATGAAAAATAGATGTTGGCCCATCCTCATAGATACCGGTTAAGCACAAAAAATTTCATCAAAATCGGTCGAGCCGTTTCGGAGGAGTTTAAAGCCGAACACCGTGACACGAGAATTTTATATATTAGATTAAGTAAAAAAAGTTGTTCAGTTGGAGATACTTTATATGATACACTAACCTATTAGCTATTGGCCACGATTCCCTTGTTCACATATTAATAGACTGAGAGCCAGCGCCTGCCCGACCCACATTATAGTATAAGGGTAAAGACAGACGGACCACATTTCCACTACAATCCAAGTGCAAATTCAAGTACAGTTAACATGAAAAGAAAAGAAAAAATATTTATTGGGACTCGACGACTCGTACAGGAAAATCTTAAAACTAAACTAAGTAAACACAATTAAAATAAAAACAAAAAGGTAACAATAAATAGAAAGTCCCTTACGAGAGCAAAAGGCTCCTATCTCAGCATACCTAGTGCTTCGACTACAATAGAAGTGCAAACCAAACGCGCAGTCGTGCGAACTGAAATAAGTACCCACCCGGCTCCACGCTCCGCCGTCTTGTCCGAAGAAGGCCAGCCCGCGCCACAGCTGAGCCAGTTCAAGTCCTTTATTTCATAACAAAAATACATTTATGTTGAAATGTTTACATTAGGTATTTCTGAAAATAATAATAGCCTTTATTTCCGAGCTTACAGTTATTACATGATATCTCTAAACTCGGTGTGCCTCTTGGCATAGGCCTCCTCCAACTCCTTCCATTGCGCCCTGTCTTGTAGAACTCTACTCCAATATGGCCCCAAAGTCAGACAGATGTCATCTCTCCATCGGGTTTTTGGACGTCCCTGCCTCCTGTTACCATCTCTTGGATACCACAGAGTGACTTGTTTGCTCCATTTATCTTGCTTGCACCTCAGCATATGACCTGTCCAGCTCCATTTAAGATGGTCTATCCGTGTCAGTATGTCTACTAGCTTAGTTCTTGATCTTATTTCTGACTTTTTTTTTTTGTCACTAAGCCTGATCTGCAGCGTACTTCTTTCCATTGCCCTTTGACATGATGCCAGTCTTTCTCTGTGATTATCTGTTAGGCCCAAGTTTCGCACCCATATGTCAAGTAGGGAGAATACATGTATTGAAAGTATTTCGTTTTATTATATGCATGCTTATGTCTTTGTTTTTCATAATTTATATAAGAAAAAGCAACACAAATATTAAAATATAAGAAATCTCAAAGTGCAGCAATGCCACAAAAATACAATTAAGTCGGATAATCCATACTAATATTATAAATGTGAAAGTGTGTTTGTTTGTTTGTTTGTCCTTCCTTCACGCCGTAGCTAAGCAATCAATCGACCTGATTTTTGGCATACAGTTAGTTGAAAAGATGGAGAGTAACATAGGCTACTTTTGGTCCTAATAAAACATCAAGTTCCCAAGGAAGATTACTGGAATATGTATGTGTACACCAAATATATCCTTACTAATATTATACATCGGAAAGTGAGTTTGTTTGTACCACTTTCACGCCGTAACTTCTGAACCGATTGCTTTGAAATTTTGCAGACGTAAAGTTAGAAGTCCGCATTAAATTATAGGGTACTTTTTGTCCCGAAAATTTGACATTCCCGAGAGAAATCTAAAATGCGCGATATAACCGAAGTTAACGAGGGCGAAGCCGCGGGCGGAAAGCTAGTTAATTATAAAAAGAAAACAATATTTATAAACAAAAAAATGAATGTCAAACAAAGATATAAGAAAAAGTGTACAAAAAAGACAAAAATGGATCTCAAGGGGTGTTAGGTTATGCTGCCAACGCAAAAGACGTCTGTTATGGTAATATCGGAAAAATCGTACAGCGAAAAGTAGGGATAATTTTAATGCTTTATCCTTAAGACTCAAACGCATAATTAGGCTTACAAAAAAAGCTCAAAATGAGCATTACATAAGGACTGCTAGTAATACGTGTAAAGCCACTTGGACCCTAATTAATAATGTGAAACAAGCTGTTCCTAAGGAAGAAATTCATAGCATTAATATTACTGATGTAATCTCTGTTAAAGATCCATTATTGATAGCCGAATCTTTCAATAACTTTTTTATTGATCAGGTTAAAAAAATAAATAATGAAGTCAACAATTTAGCTATGCCAGCACATGTGTCAAATTCAATATTTATGAATCCTACTACACCAATAGAAATAAGTTCAATTATAACAAATTTGAAGAATACCAAGAGCACTGGATATGATGATATATCTACAATAATACTAAAGGGAGTCTCGGCAAAAATATGTAATATTTTAAGTCATGTTATTAACTTATGTATCAGCGGTGGCATATTTCATGACAATCTGAAATTGACAATAATCAAACCATTATTTAAAAATGGTGATCCATGTAACATGACCTGTTATCGACCAATTGCTTTAATATCCACCATTTCGAAAATCTTCGAAAAGGTCATACACGATCGGATTTACCAATTCTTAGAAAAATACAACCTTTTTTCAAAAGAATAAGTTGGTTTTAGGCAAGGCAAAAGTATAAATATAGCCATATATAACTTTTTAAATGTGATTATAGACAGTGTAGATAAGGTGGTTCCCGTTTCTGCACTCTACATGATTCTCACAAAAGCTTTCGACTGTGTAGATCATGAACTATTGTTGAAAAAAATGAACGCTTATGGAATAATAGGTGAGGCCTTAGATCTAATTGAATCCTATCTTACAAGAAGAAAACAATGTACACGCTTATGCCTTAAACTTAAAATAGAGACACATTTTATGTCAGATTATAGGGAAACTAATCTGGGTATACCACAAGGAAGTGTAATAGGGCCACCTTTATTTAATATATACAGGGTGTAAGGAGAACGCTTCCGAAGCCAGAACGTAGATTATATACAACCTAAATGCAAACGGATACCAATAACCTTTCGCTTTAAATTGATTATTTTCAAGACTTCATATTTCATAAACAAGCATTGGATAGCGTACGAAACGTGAGGTCACTGACACGCAAGGCGACGTCGCACTACCGCGCCCGCGCTTATCAGCCGCGCAACTGTCGCGATGTCGGTGACCGCACGCGGTCTTTGAACCCGAGTTTATGCGCGAGCGTCAGCTGATGTTTATTTACGAATACATTGCTTGTTAGAGTTGTAAAGAAAAAAAATGTTTAATCGCAAATAATGGTTTCATTTAACTCATTTAACTGTTTCCACAGCATAGTGTACGAAAAATGCTTAAGTAAAATTGTTAAAAAAAATCCTCATTTTTTGATGGTATCGTATCGAGAATCACTAGCCTTATCACCTGTCTTCGTTTTCGGAAGCGTTTCCCAAACTCCCTGTATATAAACGACCTTCCAAAAATAAAACATCCGACTATTATGTTCGCGGACGATAGTACAGTTGTATTTACAGGTAAAAATAAGACGCTTATTGACATTTTTGACACCCTTAATAATATAATAAAATAGCTGACATTAAATAATCTAGAAATTAATTTATGTAAAACACACCTAATGACATTTAAAAATAGAATTCCCCTATTGACGAATATTAATATTAACTGCAATGACGAAACTATTACTGAGGTAGATACAACTAAATTTTTAGGACTTAACGTAGATGGTAGCCTAAATTGGAAAGTGCACGCAAAGATCCTTTGTAAAAAGTTGAGTACTCAATGGTATGCATTGTATATGCTCACAAAAAAACTTAACAATTTCGCAGTTCTGACAGCATATTATGGGAACGTTGAAAGTATTTTAAGATACGGAATCATATTTTGGGGAAACTACTGAAAAAGAACAAATTTTCAAAGCACAAAAAAGTGCATAAGGGCAATGTGCAAGCTCGATCAAATGGATAGCTGTAGACCATATTTTAAAAAATTAAAAATATTGACAGTAACGTGTCTGTACATATATGAGTTGGCAATATTTGTCAGATATAATTTAACGATGTACGAAAGTTATAAAAGTAAACGTGACAATTTAAAAGTTAACTGTCCTCAACACAAAAGTGCATTGATGAAAAATAGTGTACTCTGCATGGCGCCAGGCGTATATAATCACCTATCAAAAGAAATATTAGAAAGCATAAGCTATAATAAGCTATAATACGCTACGTGTTCAATATAATAACGCACTGAGGGTGCTGTTGGGGCTGCCGTGGCGTTGTAGTGCGTCAGGGATGTTTGCGGATAACAATATTAATGGTTTTACTACCATTATTAGGAGTAGATGCGCATCCCTGATGACGCGTGTTCGCCGCAGTAACAACAGTATTCCCAGTGTGTTCGCGGATCGGTGGAATTCTCCCATGTGGCAGAGGTGGATGCAGCTCCACGCTAAGTTCTAAGTTTTAAGTTAATTTTTATGTATGTGTATCTGTGTCTGTAACCTACTAATACTAGAAGTTAAGTAAGATTGTTACTAACCTTATGGACTCCGGTCTGAAATAAAGTATTCTATTCTATAATATATTTAAACATAAAGTTAAAAAATTTCTTGTGGAAAACGCCTATTACAGTGTATACGAATTTATAAATGACATGCAATCTAATAGGTAATGAGAGATGACATTATTGTATTTGGTTATTGACTTGATTTGTTTTTAATTAGTGGTTATTTATTGTTTGACATATTTATAAATTTTCAATTGACCTGTCCATGACGAAATTTCCTGACATTTATTATTTTTATGACATCTTTTTTCCTTTTTTTTTATTTATTTTGTTTCGAATGAATTAATGAAATTTAGATGATTATAGTAATTGTACAATAAGTAGAGACAAACACCAATTAAAATTGCATGCCTTCAGGTGGATTATGGAGATGCCAAACTATTTTATGTATCGATGTTTCTAATACCCATTTTCGCAATAAATGAGTTTGAGTTTGAAACAGTACACACAAATATAGTTTAATGTCCATATAATACTAATTTAAAAAAATAACTTTTGTTATTACGAAATTCGTCAATACTGTAATAGCCTTTGTTGATTAACAAATCCCTGAGTTTATTTTTGAATATTATGTTCACATTATGAATATTCTTCAATTCTGTTGGTAATTTGTTAAACAGATTGACCGACTGCACAAGTGACGAATGATCGACAACATTAAGTTTTGCCTGCACAAAAGTAGGAAGATCTTTTCTATGAGTGTCAACTCTATTTTTTCTTTCATTATCTGTTTCAAACTCGTTTAAGTTTTTGATTAAATGAGTAAGGAGAACCAAAACATAAAGACATGGTACCATCAAAATTCTAAACCTAATAAACAACTCCTTACATGATTCTGTCTGGTTTAAACGAAGCATGGTTATTAATGCTCGCTTTTGTATAGTAATGGCTGCCTTAAAATTGTACCTATCGGTGTGTTTCCCCAAAATTTAATACTATATCTAAGTTTAGATTCAACCAGAGCAAAATAGACAGCGCGATGTTGGGAAATAGATAGGGTATCCCTCAGAGATCTGATAGCATAACAGGCACTACTTAATGTGCCCGTAATTGAATTAAGTTATGACTTCCAATTAAGTAAGGAATCAATTTGTATCCCATAAACTTTTACAGTTTCTACTACGTCAATTGGCCTACCCAAAGATCCTACGTTTACAAGAGCCTTGTTTCTAACTATTGATCTAAACATAAATTCCCGACTATGACCTCTGAGTTTGTTTCAGTCGCTTCTTCTCAGTTCTAGTACTAGGAAACGCCGCGGTAACCAAACCGAAATAAAAATAAAATTTCGATCCAACCGTCCCTTGCTGTTCTCTCCAGCGTCACCATAAGCCGAGGTTCGTACCCCACAGGGGGTGCCCTTAGCGTGTAGTTACCCTGGCTGGAGGCTTTAAATTCATTTAAGGCAGTAGTCACGACCTCAAGATCAACTAAGAGATGCCATATTAAAAAACAAAAACAAAAAAAGAAACACGTTCCGCCGTCTCAAGCACGGAAACAGTAGCAGAAACAAGCTTTGATTGAGCATACGCCTCGTTTGTAGATAAAATAAATATGTCTCATCACGTTAGTAATTTAATAATTACTTTACTTTTATTAATTTAATTTAATTTAACCCACATTACTCCAGGGTGAGTTACATCTGAATGTACGCCAATTTAGTCCAGCTTGGCGCCTACTGGCTTCCCCCGAGACGACTGACCCCCAAAATAATATGTCAAGATTTGACGAAGCTTTACTGCTACTTTTACTTCATTATGGTGCTCGTAAACTCGAGAGAAAAAGAATTCGAGAAGTGTGGGTTAAATTAATATTGCAATATAAACCGGACGTGATTTTTGTACTTTATTACCAAAAAATGACATCACATGAGAAATGCTGTCTAGAAAAAGATTCGAAGAATTAACAGACAATCGCTAAAAGAAAGGATTGAAATTACTTTGAGGTAAGCTTCGAACAATTTTAAAGAGCCTTATTTACATGGGACTCTATCAACTAATTAAAATTACTGTTTTACACAGATGTTACAGACCTATTTTTAATGGTGTCTCAAAATACTCGCAATTTTTTGGTTTGTAGAAACTAATAGAAAACGGAAGAAAATTCCTGAAACGGAAGTTGACGACTTAACGGAATGTCAAGACGACGAACTATTTCAAAATTCAGATTCAGGCTTGAACAACTCGCTACTATAAAAACATTTTATTTGGTACTAGCTGTGCCCGCGACTTCGTTCGCGTGCTTGTTTGAAGAAGGTGCTATAGTATTTTTATTGGACAATAAAGTATTTGCGAATAATGATCCTGACTCTGGTATAGTTGATTACGTTAATGCTTCTCTATATACTATTGTAGGCGCGCCCCAGTACAGCACGTACATCTACCGCGCATTTGTCACGGCTTATTCAACAAACAAGGTCGGCATACACCACAAGTAAAATTAATCTCCGATCACATTCTAGTAAATCCACGGGACTTACCTGGGACTCAGTGTGCTCCGTCGAGAAGTGAAGTCCGGCGAGGTCGACGCGCGCGCCGACCTTACAATGACGTCCGATGTCTTCAAATTCGCTGACTGTCCCATACCAGTCTGCACACCAAGTTCCCTTAACAGGCACCAAAGCTCACCAACGTAAGAAGTTACTTAGCAGTGTCAGTCACGCCCGACAAAGATCGTCAATGAAACCACGTTTCCGATTCAAATTCAACTCAATTTACAGACGGCACTGTTACGTATTCCAGTTCAAGTAAATACCTCAAAACACGGGCAACAATCGCGACAAACTATACAAAACGCGCCGGTGGTATCTATAATTTCCCGAAAATCATTCGACCGAACATGCGACGCACGCGAGGATTATTCGTCAAGATTTCAAGCAACGGCCCGCGTACGCGGCGGGGTCCCAACACGTTGTGTGCCATGATGGCGGCCACGCGTCGCCATAGACAATACTAAATGCGCTAGCCCGTTCCGACCGGGCATCTATCACTCGACTAAATAACAATCGGACCCGATCGATAAAACTAGCGCGAACATCCCCCCGCCCCGGACAGTAACAAACGGTCCGACAATCAATCTAAGGGCAGGCGAGAGAGTGTGGCGATCGCGCGCTTCAAGACAGAGTCCCCCACCAGGACCTCGGCAAACCTGGGAACACCATCCGACCCCGGATACAATTTGGCAGGTTTGGGTCCTTTAACAAAACGAGGTCTCCGACCCTTGGTGGGTTCGTCTTGTCTGACCACTTAACGCGCTGTTGTAAAATGTGCAAATACTCCAGATGCCAACGGCGCCAAAAACTCTGCGTAAGCTGTTGAAGCAATTCAAATCGCGAGAGCCGTCCGTAGTTAATGTCCAAATAAGGATATTCAGGCAGGGCGTTAAGTGGTCTACCTATCAAGAAATGGCCCGGCGTGAGGGCCTCCAAATCATTCGCATCGGATGACAAAGGGCATAACGGACGCGAGTTGAGGACCGCCTCAACCTTACAAAATACGGTCGCGAGCTCCTCAAAAGTTAGGATACTATCTCCAATAACGCGACGAAGGTGAGTTTTGGCGGCCTTTACAGTAGCTTCAAATATACCTCCCCAGTGGGGGCAGGACGGCGGTGAGAACTGCCATCGTACCCCTCTGCGGGAGAGTGTGGATCCGATCTCAACATTATGTTTATCTAAGAATTCACAAACTTCCTTCAAATAACGATCGGTACCCTTAAAGTTGGTCCCACAGTCGGATCGAATTAAGGACGGCAGTCCGCGACGCGAAACAAATCTGCCTAGAGCAGCGACGAACGCCTCTGTTGTGAGAGCACTAACCACCTCGAGGTGGACCGCTTTAGTAGCTAAACACACAAAAACGCACAAGTAAGCCTTCTCGGTCTTAGCGTTACGGAGACGCGAAGCTTTTACAATGAATGGTCCCGCAAAATCCGTACCAACTCCAGCAAAGGGCATCGATTCGGTGACTCGATCGGCAGGCAAATCCCCCATTTGGGGCTGCACGATGTCCGCCTTCAAGCGGTAGCACGGGAGACAACGAAAGATAACATATCGGATCACTCTCCGCGCAGACAAAATCCAAAATTCCCGTTGGAGGATCGCAGTAAGAGCGTTGCATCCGGCATGTGCATTTTTCACATGGCGGTCTGCGATCAACAACTTCACCAAGGGGCCGTTCTTGGGGAGCAACAATGGATGACGAGCCCCATAGGGGAGCTTAGCATTTCTAAGCCGACCTCCGACACGCATCAAACCCTGATCATCCAAGAAGGTATTCAAGCGCCCTAAGGGTCCCTTCAGATTGGATGTGCGTTGGCGGAGGGTTTTCAACTCCGATGCAAATTCACTCTCTTGAACTATCCGCACCCAATATAACAGAGCGTCATTGCGCTCTTGCGGTGAGAGGACCGGAGACTCAAATTTGCCACGAGGGCTACGACAGTTGTGGATGAAACGCCGTATCCAGGCGGTGACGCCAAGCAATTTATCCAAAGAACTGTAGCGCTCAAGCAAAAACTCCGGATCTGGAGCCGCTACAGTCTCGGTGGCGTGAACATGCACCCCTGGCGTAGATGCCCCGACCACTGCGGGGGTATGGGGCCAAGAACCCTCCAGCTGTAACAACCATGGTGGACCCCACTACAGCTGGTGATTCACAAGTTCGGGCGCCTCGCAGCCGCGGGAAGCGCAGTCTGCGGGGTTCAATTCGCCAGGCACGTGGCGCCAAATCAACGGGGCTTTCGATGTCTGAATTTGAGACACCCGGTTGGCCACGAATACCTCGAGGGTATGGACTGAACTTTTTAGCCAACAAAGGACGACTTGGCTGTCAGACCATGCAAAGATCGACCTAAAGTCGACACTAGCTCCCAAGGTGTCGACGACGTGGTTAAGCAATCGGGCTAATAGAGTGGCGCCAGACAACTCCAACTTCGGTATGGTCCATCGGGTCCAAAGTGGGGCAACCTTACTCTTAGCCGTAACCAGATGAACAGCGACAACACCTCGTGCGTCCACCGTTCGAATGTACACGGCTGCCGCGTATCCGCTTTCGGACGCGTCACAAAAGCCGTGTAGGCTAGCGGAAAACCGTCCCTCAGGCAATATGTGCCTAGGGATACAAACACGGTTGACTTCCGGGAGGGATGAGACAAACCGCACCCAGTCTCGGAGCAAGCCGCCGGAGAGGGGCTCATCCCAGGTCACTTCCGCTGCCCATAGTTCCTGTAGGAAACACTTCATCGCGAACACTACAGGACTAAGCCAACCATTCGGATCAAAGGTGCGAGCTACAGTGGACAGCACTGTGCGTTTGGTCCAGACCTTTGGGCTCGGAAGCTCCAATCTGTAGGTAAACAAATCTTGGACTGGTTTGTACTGTACTCCCAAAACAGACAGCATGTCTGGAGTATCAGGGTTTTCAAAGAGATGAGGCTCCTGCTGGTGGTCCTTGGGTACATCTGCCAAGAGTTCGGGCGAATTGGACACCCATTTTCTCAACTCGTAGCCACCAGCTCCTAGGAGAGCGATCAACTCATCTCGCAAGACCAGGGCCTCTCGTACACTCGAGGCGCCTGTACAAACGTCATCGACGTACAGATCCTCCTTTATGAGGACAGACGCGCGGGGGTAGCGCAGCCGTTCGCGCTCTGCGAGCTCCCACAACGAACGGATCGCCACAAAAGGACTCGATCGTAGTCCATAGGTGTTGGTGTTCAGCTCGTAGACCAGCATTGGATCCCTGGGATCCTCTCGCCAAAGCACAAGCTGGTATCTCCTGTCTTCCGGGTGAATCACAGTCTGCCGGAACATCATGCGAATGTCGGTCACAAAAACGACAGCATGTCGACGGAAGTTGGTCAAAACGTCACTCACATCGTGATGCAACTTCGGTCCGGCGTGTAAACACTGGTTCAACGATACTCCGGTTGACGTGGGGGCTGAGCCATCAAAGACCACACGTATCTTCCCGTTGGAGGTCTTCAAAACCGCGTGGTGGGGAAGAAAATAATGTTCTTCATTTCGCCAATCCAGCTGCGAAAGCGACATGTGCCCCAGTTCCTCATACTCCCGCATGAAGTCCATGTACTTCTGCTTTAATGCGGGGTCCCTCGCCATTCGGCGCTCCATAGACACCAACCTTTTTTCGGCCAGTGGCCGGGAGCTGCCTAAGAGGGGGCGAACTGACAAAAAGGGCAAGCGAGTGATCAAGCGACCCGAGCGGAGGCGACCAGTATTGTTCTGATAGAACAATTCGCACTCCTCGTCCAACGGGTCCACTCGTTTTGCGGTCGGAGGCTCCTCCACCTCCCAAAAGCGTTGGATGATGTCTGACAAGGCAGAACCAACAGCGAGGTCGCTGTCTGCCGAAGGGGGGTCTGGGCCGTCCCTAAACGATCCCATCACTACATGACCCAAAGAGGTGGACATGGCTATAAAACCGGCTGCCTGCAAAACTCGTTTACTTCCACGCAGCAAACGACCTAAAACATTCACACCGATCAATAAATGGATCGGGCCAGGTCGGTGGAAGTGAGGATCAGCCAGAGCCAATCCAGCCGACAATTTAACGGCGGCGTGTGCGCACTTGCGGAAGCGGCCCGACCACCGTTTCAAAAACAATCGCCGAAGTATCGATTTTCGGCGTTGAGGAGGAGTGGGGGGAGAAGGAGAACGAAACCCGACCGATCGGATCCGAAATCCGCAGGTCTCCAACGCCCCGTACCGATTCCCTATGCGGTACAATATTTAAGCCCAACTGTCGGACGAGCCAAGTAGAAATGATGCAACCCTGGGCCCCTGAATCCAAGAGGGCACGCACTGTGACAAAATCACCTTTGGGGCCCCAAACACGCACGGAGGCTGTTGGCAACAGCACAAACTCCGGTGGGGGGTTGCGCCCGACAGTGGCATTAATCCGAGGGGGGTGATTGCCCCCCTGGACCCCGGTTGAACTGAGTCGACAAGATCGGAGGGGATCGCCGACAGTAGGCGAGAGGGTCCCACTCCGCAATGTAGGGACTCCTTCCAACTCTACTCCGAGGTGTGGGGCAATAACCGTGGGCCGCATACGGGGGAACATAACGCCCCAGTCGAGGGTATTCCATCAAGGGGGGGGAGCAGCGTACCGCCCGCCTCCCCGAGCCTCCGACGGCCACCGCTACATCATGCGAGGGGCCCCCGCCCGTGTGCGGGGGACTTGGGCCCCTTTCGGACCCACCACCATTGCGGTTCAAGCACAGGAGAGCATGATGTCCCCCGCCGCAATGTGGACAAGCCTTAGCCTGGCGGCACACTGACTGGAGGTGGTCCCCCAGGCACATGTAACACCAGGCGCGTTGCTTGGCGAGGGTTCTTCGACCTGCAGTCCGGAGGCCCCCGAACTTCTCGCAAGCACGCACATCATGTCCGTCCCCCCGGCAATACCGGCACCGTTTACCTGGTGCGGGGGGGAGTCCTTTCGGACAGCCGAGTATTGTTTGGTCGGGCGGCGGGGTTGTCCCCTCGCCGCCACCGGACGACCTGTGCTCGTTCCCGGTGTGGGGTCGGTCAGCTGGTCCAGTACTCTGCACTCGTCCTCCAAAAAACGAAGCAAATCCGAGAAGGGGGGAGATACGAGGCGCTATTGCCCCCGTACCTTTGCTCAAATCGACCCTTTACGTTTGCGGGCAATTTCGTTAGGACGATGTGCAGAAGCAGAAAAGACCACTGGTCGACCGGCAAATCCAGCCGGCGCAACGAGTGGATAGCGGTCAAGAGCGGGTTGACCAAATCCTTCCGCAAGGAGGAAACCCGCGTTGCCTTCGGTAAGGCCAAAATGGCTGCCACATGGGTGTCCGCTAGCAAGCGGACGTTTTGGTAGCGGTCCAGCAACAACTGCCGCGCGACCTGGTAGTTAGCATCGCTAACTATTAGGTGCTGGACCACTGCACTGGCTTCTCCGCGGAGGGCGGAGCGCAAATAAGCCAGTTTCTGGCTGGGGGACAAATCTTCCCTGGAGTCCACCAAGCTGTCGAACAGGTTGATGAAGCCCATCCAAGCCGTGAGGTCCCCGTCAAAGTGGGGAATCTCCAATGTGGGCAGTCTCCCTAACAAAACCGGCGGGGTCGGTTTAACCTCCCCGCTCAAAGTCGGCTCTCCCCTACGGGCAGCCAGGAGCCCTTCTGCTGACTCCGTAATTTGGTTGGCCAGTTCGTACGCCTGGTCGACATCCCTTTTAAAGGTCTCCACTATGGCATCATCCGCTGGAGGGTGTTCCAAAACGTAGGCATGGAAGTCGACAACGTGTCGCTCCAACCCTTGCATGCGCGCAGGCAACCCTTCGTAAATGGTCAACAATGCCTGAACCCGATCCGGCCGAGCAATCAGGGCAGCCGCACCCGCGAGCCAACGCAATGCGGCTTGAACTTCTGCTTTGGTCTTAGTAAGCGGATTGGGAGCCATTTCAAATAAAAGCCTTTAATTCAAATTAACAAATTAAATTCAATTAAAGAACGCGCGGAAAGCAACAAAAACAAGCGTAAATAACTCGATAAATTCCGCGAGACCGTGTGGGGACCAAAGCTAAGGGCAACCGTTACAACAAAACACTAACATGTACAAATAAAAAATATTACAAAGTATACATACAAAATATCAGTGTGCAAACGGCCTAACTTAAGTGCGACACAGATCTAAACTTATTAGCAAAACAAAATTATTACTACCAATTACACAATAAATCAACAAACAAACAGAATAAAATTATTACTGTGAATTATGTAATAAATCAACAAAGTTACGACTATGAATTACGAGCTAAATCAACAAAATTACGACTATGAATTACGAGCTAAATCAAAACAATCAAACACGAACTATCTGGTTCGTACAATACACGAGTTGACTAAAATAATAACAAAACATTAGTCATAAAAATAACTCGTAATTATTTATCCGTAGCTCGAGATAATCGTGTGAACAATAACAAAACATTACTCGTAAACATAACTGGCTGTATGGCGTATCATGCCTTTGCCAACTCCGTTCCTCTGAACGGAAAGAAATGAACCAAAAATAAAAACAATCTACCTACAATTGTTTTCACATTTTTTTACTTTGCAAATTATCGGATCCACACAATGTATGAAGGTGGTCAGAGATATAATTTTACGAGTACCGACAACAACAAATAAAAAATCAAATTTTTGCAAATTAGCCTCTGAAGGCTACCAAAATACTGGAATGATACTCTAATTAATCAAATTAGTAATTAGAAACCACGCTCTGCTACCAAAAAGATGTAGGCGCGCCCCAGTACAGCACGTACATCTACCGCGCATTTGTCACGGCTTATTCAACAAACAAGGTCGGCCGGCATACACCACAAGTAAAATTAATCTCCGATCACATTCTAGTAAATCTACGGGACTTACCTGGGACTCAGTGTGCTCCGTCGAGAAGTGAAGTCCGGCGAGGTCGACGCGCGCGCCGACCTTACAATGACGTCCGATGTCTTCAAATTCGCTGACTGTCCCATACCAGTCTGCACACCAAGTTCCCTTAACAGGCACCAAAGCTCACCAACGTAAGAAGTTACTTAGCAGTGTCAGTCACGCCCGACAAAGATCGTCAATGAAACCACGTTTCCGATTCAAATTCAACTCAATTTACAGACGGCACTGTTACGTATTCCAGTTCAAGTAAATACCTCAAAACACGGGCAACAATCGCGACAAACTATACAAAACGCGCCGGTGGTATCTATAATTTCCCGAAAATCATTCGACCGAACATGCGACGCACGCGAGGATTATTCGTCAAGATTTCAAGCAACGGCCCGCGTACGCGGCGGGGTCCCAACACGTTGTGTGCCATGATGGCGGCCACGCGTCGCCATAGACAATACTAAATGCGCTAGCCCGTTCCGACCGGGCATCTATCACTCGACTAAATAACAATCGGACCCGATCGATAAAACTAGCGCGAACTACTATGTTAGCGGTGAAATTATCCGGAGCATATACAAATTCTACGCGAGATTGACGTTGTTCTACAGTTTATGCTTGTCTTAGTTCATCTATTCTTTCCCTTGCAGATGCAAGATAACTTTCATTGTTTCTTTGTACGCCTACATAGTTAGGTATGTCTCTATTTGTAATCGATCTTCTCTTTGTGAGAGAGAATCAGATTCGCGCGAGAAAGCGTGACGCTCTCGATCAGATCAGAGGACAGTCGTGCTTGGCGTTCCTCGATACTCTCTTGGGAGCGCAGATCTGTGGTCCGAGTTCTTTGCGAACTTAAGCACGACTCCCTTTCGGTGAAAGTCTTTAACTCGCGTGAGAGGGCGAGACGCTCTCGGTCAGCTGATAGTCGCACTTCGCGTTCTTGGATGCTCTCTTGAGAGCGCAATGTCGTGGTCCGAGTTCTTTGCAAACTTAAACGTGACTCTCTTTCGGAGAAAGTTTCAGATTTACGTGAAAGAGCTACGTGCTCACCGTTAGCAGATAACCGTGCATCGCGATTTTCTTCTGATTCCTGAGACCTACTAAGTCTCATCCTTTTCGCACTTCGACTCAAATAAAAAAAACCTTTCGCTACGTGCGAAAGGTTGCAACATTTGAGGCATGTTCAAGGAAAATAACCAAAGCAATAAACAAAACAAACAACACTTGTAACCGAATATTTGTATACGATGTAACGATGCGTCGAACAGTTTCGTATGACAACGAATCATCTGTTCGTGGTCGCGACTCAACCAATTGGCAACGCTAACTGTAAAACAATTTGCAACTATTCAAACTCAGGAGTAAATACTACCTGTTTCAAATATTAAGGAGCATCTTTAATTCGTACTTCAAACCAATGACCAAACGAAACCAAAAAGCCAATACTTCTTTTTGGAACAATTTAGAACATCGATAATTTTCCAAGCAACCAATTACCAAAGACTTTGTAGGACACACTCAAGAACTTAACGAAACCCAATTTGTCACGTAAACACTTCCGAGGGTGATTCTCGCGCTGAAAATCCATTAAGAAAATTATGCCATTTGCACAACGCCATCTATCGGATTTGGATTACAACTATCAACATTAGTTCTATTTTTAGACTCAAGATGTCGTTGCAAGTACTATACAAAGGCTACTATACCGTGGGTTATGCCGACGACATAACACTAATAATAAACGGTATGCACGAAAACACCCTGTGCAATCTAATGCACCAGGCCCTGAAAATCGTAGAATATTTGTGTAATATACACCAACTATCTGTGCACCCAACTAAAACCGAGCTGATCCTCTTCACAAAAAAGAGAAAGCTCACACCGCTATATCTACCAAGATTCTATGGCACCACCCTTTGTGCCTATCCCCTTCATTCAAACACGCAGATGGCTACAAAGGTATACCTACGAACAAGCGGAGACTTGGTGATCCTCGTCACCGGGCTGTAGGCAGTCCAAGTAGGCTATGCCATCCCTGGATGGCAAGCTAACCAAAAGCCTGTTGCGCCTGGATAGGAAAACCCTACGATTGATGATGGGGATCATTATGGGCCACTGCTTGCTGAATAAGCATCTCCACACAATAAGCATAACGGACAGCCCTCTGTGCAGAGCCTGCATAGAGGCCTGTCATCATGTCATACTTTATCAAACGTCTGTGAGGCATCAAGGATAACTGTTGAACACACTTTTTTTTGTCCTCAGTTCCTCTACAGTATGTTAAGAAAACCCTGTTCGACCCATAAGGATAATAAAGGTTAGGTAAACACATGACCAAATATAATATAAAATTTTACGTAATCATCATAGTACCAATATAAATGAGTTTTGAAATAATCTTTTTTTCCCGAATTAATTTCAACTTCCGGGAAATTTAGTAATTTTTAAAAAGTGACAACACCGGTATTATTATGAGCAAATAGCGATGCGATCACGTGATATTTATTAAGTTACCTCTTTTTGCGAAGTAATATTTATTTTTTTTGAGGTTTTTTTTTTTTAAAGTCTAGCCCGGTTTTGTATACATTAGTAGAATCAGTTATCGATACCTAACAACACCTTCACGGGTCGGACAGGGTTTTCTTAACATACTGTATACGTGGTACACTCAGAAAATTTTGCGACAGTAAAAAAAATGTTCTATAGGTACATATATTTTTAATACATCTTTTCAAAGTACTTTTCACCAGCCTACAATACAAATATCATGCGTCTGAACCAGTTTTCGAAATACTTCCCAGTCCACCGCAGACACCTCGTTTACAGCCTGCTCGAACGCTGACAGCGTATCATCGTTTCTGGATCATATTGATAAATCCAAGATTCATCATCTGTAACAATGTCGAGAACACGCCGAGATTTGTCTATCATATCATGGCACTATTCCACCCGTGCCTGCTTCTGAGCATCGGTGAGATTGTGCGGCAACCAGCGTGAAACTATTCTCCACAAGAAGATGCACATGTAGGATTTCGAAGGCTTCCTGATACAATACAATAGAATCAATTAATCTGCAGTTTAAAGCTGAATTTCTTGGTATGTAATATGTCTGTTGTCTTGGATCAAACGTTTCACTGCTAGCACTTATTCTTCTGTAACAGCCGTCAAAGGGCGACCACTTCTTTTATCCTCCAAAGTTAGTCGACCGCACTTAATTCATTATACCACCGATACAGGGTTGCCTTAGAAGGGCCTTCATCTATGAATGCCATTTGAAGTCTATCGTACGATTAGTTTGTCGAAATCGTAAAGAATTATAGCGTGAAAATGGTTTAAAGATAACTTTATTTGTCAAACATTTGTCTGGGTGCATATCCATTTTTCAAAGAGACACGATAATTTTAATTAGCTCACAAAAAATGTGGAGGGTTTTGAATTTGGAATGTACCTATTATTAGGTATAAGTAATAATTTTTCAAATATAAAATTGAACAGTTTTTTCATACGTAAAAACTTTTGTCGCAATATTTTTTTAGTGACTTGGCACAACACAGATGACTATGGACCTAACATTTTACTATCGTTTCAGTTCGACGAGGTGTGCAAGAGCGGCGCGCTAGCCACTTTGCCTCTCATTCGCATTGAAATGTTGCGCGAGACTAGTGCCGAGGGCGGCGAGGAGACAGCTTTCGCAGTAGCCGACGCCGCGCTCATCTGGTTACGAGACCAGCAGGCCGTTAACGCTGATGTGAGTACCTCTCTGTCTGACGGGTATCGCACACTAGCGCCGTGTTCACGTGAGCTTCGTACTTACAGCTGGATGAGCTGTGCGCGCGCACACACCTGCTGTACGTGGACGCGGGCGGCGCCCTGCGGGACTGTGGCGAGCTGCCGGCCGCCCGGGGCGACGCCCCCGAGCTCCACGAGTACCGGCGGGAGGCCGCCGAGCGGGGCCGCGCCGGGCGCCGCGCCGAGCAAGCGCCGCCCCCCGCCGCGCCCCCCGCCCTCCGGCTGGGCCAGCGCACGGCGGCCGCCGCGTGCTGCGTGCTGGCCGCCACGCGCGTGGCCGGCGCCCGCACCACGCGCGCGCTGCTGGCGCTGCGGGGCCGGCTGGCGGCGGCACGAGTGGCCTGGCGGGACGTGGGCGCGGGCGGCGCCGGGGTGGCGCGCGGCGGGGTGCTGGGCGGGGCGCGGGACGAGGGCGAGGCGGGCGAGCGGCGCGCGCGCCTGTCGCTGGGGCGAGCGGCGCACGGCACGGCGGTGCTGGGCGGGCGCCTGCTGGTGTGCGGAGGGTACGACCGCGCGCGGGTGCTGCGGGCGGCGGAGGCGTACGACCCGACGCTCAACGAGTGGACGGCGCTGCCCGACATGCGCTGTGCTCGCGCGAGGTTCCCGGCCGCGGTGCTGGGCGGCAAGCTGTTCGCGCTGGGCGGCTCGGACGGACACGCCGAGCTGGACTCGGTGGCGGCGCTGGGCGACGCGGGCTGGGCTAACCGCGCTCGCCTGCCGCTGGCGCTGTCCCACGCGGGCGCGGCGGGTGTGGAGGAGCGGCGCGAGCTGTACGTGGTGGGCGGCTGGGCGGGCGGCGTCAACCTCAAGCGGGTGCTGCGCTACGACCCCGACGCCGACGCCTGGAGTGAGGCACCGCCCCTCAACGCCGGTTAGTCTTACTCGTTGGGTATCTCTTGACGCATAAACCTCATCATTCCACTCCACATCTTACTTATTGAATTCTTTTTAACATTCCATACCCCAAAGCAGAAACGGAACCCTTATAAGATCGCTCCATTGTCCGTCTGTCAAAACCCTCTCAGTGACGCGTGTAGCTATCAAATTAAAATCTTCTAAATCTGTTTAAGCCGCAAATTGACACTCACAAATAGATCAAAACCTATTACTAGCTACTTCCCGTCCCGTTTATGTAAAATCAGGAAAAGTGACAATGTGATATAATGGTTGAAAAAAACTTTTTACAAAAATTAGAAAATGTCGGTCTCTATTTTTTTGTAGAAAATTATGCTTTCTAGTGTCTTAGTCGAAATTCGAAAATTATTTTTCACCTCATAACAACAGTGGCAGTCATAACCCATGTTAGAATAAGTTCGATTTTACACGAACTAATTTTAATGAATGCAATATTCCCTAAGTTGAACAATTCCTAGTAAAACAAAAAAAAAACTTTATTTTTTTGTTTTACTAGGTATTGTTTAACAAAAAAGAATGTGAAATGAAAAAAGGCAGGAATAGTAAAATTTTACTTTAAATTCTTTTATTCTTGTAGATAATGCCGGTTTATTTCTACTTCCCCCACAGTTGAGATGTAAAGCAGAGTAGTTAGCTCAGGTGTAAGCATCAATTGCACCCTCGAACTATAGACGCGCGAGTGCAGCGAAATATCTCCGGCTGCAATTGTTGTCCTACAGCCCTTGGTTACTAATCTACTATTAAATATGACAACACAGTAACTATGTGACTTAATATATAAAACTAGCGGCCAGTCACGTCCTACAGAAAGTATCAACCTCCAACATCTTTGTTTAGTTATAACCGTCCTTCATGAGCCCGTATTTAGGACTCCGTACTTATATAGTTCTTTAACTCAAATATGGTCTTTTTTGGTAATGGACAGGAAACTACGAAACTCTACATTGGTTGTGGCCCGACACGCTTTTGGCCGACTTTTTTGTTAATACAATAATGATTTCAGTTTTGATTTCTGTCGGTCAGTCCCATGACTGCCTTTTTTATTTTATTCTTAACTTTAGCGTCTAGTATTTATTTATTTATTTAAAAAGTACTGCCACATCACAAACATTAAACATTGAAAATAATTAAAACTATTCAATTTATGGCCTGATGCATGCGACAATAATGGCTTACATAGCATTGGCAGTTCATCGGCTCGAAGATATAATACAATAGAGACGAAATAAAATAATACCTAATAAAAATACACTTTAAAATTTAACAAATAATACAGTAATAATTGTTGAAATATTAATAATAATGTCTAATAAATAATATGTCATATAAAAAAAAGAAGAAATGTCAATACAATACCAAGTAACAATAAGTCAAGATATAAAACAAAAAATTATAACAAACAATGATTAACAATTACAATCAAGGTACATTATTATTTTGTTTCTAAATATACGCAACGTATCGTGGAACACATCAAGATCGGGTATTACCGTGATTAGGGAATGATACTCATCAATTATTCTACGTAGAGGTGCTTGCCGTCCCAAATTAGATTTTACAGGTGGGGTATAAAAAATATATTTGAGTGTCCCGCTAGGATAGGTACGAGGAATCTTTAAAGGCATGTTCTATAGAAAGTAGCTACACTGATATTGACCACTCACTATTTTGTGAAAGAAGGACATGCCTGATAAAAGTCTCTGTTCACGAAGAGAATGCATACGAAACTTAATTAGACGCTCTTTGTAAGGATTTCTGTGGGAAAAACCACTAGAATTAAAAGCTAGATGTCGAGTGAACGCTCTATGTATGCTCTCAACGCGCTGCGAATGCACGGCATAATACGGATTCCATACAACGCTGGCAAACTCGAGATGACTGCGCACCAAGGTTTGGTAAAGCAAGATTTTGGTGCGCTGAAGTTTAAATCCGCCCGAGTTACGCTTTAAAAATCCGAGCATTTGAGCCGCTCTTGTGACAGACTTGTTAATGTGCGAGGTGAACTTAAGTTCATTGTCAACTAGCACCCCCAAGATCTCGGACCACGTTAACTTCTGCCAGTGCCGCACCATCAAGATTGTTTTTCTAGTGAATTTAATGTGAAAGCACTTAGTTGCGTTGAGTGTCATACTGTTACAACGACACCATTGTAGGATCGCATCTAGGTCACTTTGCATTTGGCGAGAGTCGACAACAGAATTTATGGTTTTATATATCTTTAGGTCATCGGCAAATAGTGATACCTTACAGTGTCTTATTTTATCCACTATGTCGTTAATGAAGATTAAAAAGAGAAGGGGTCCCAAATGTGATCCCTGGGGCACACCGGTATCTGCAAAATAAGTTTTCGAATCAAATCCATCTACAGACACCGACTGAGGTCTCTGTTGCAAATAAGACTCGAACCATTTCAAAAGTGGGCCTTCCACACCGAATCCCTATAATTTCTTCAAAAGAATGGAATGATTAACTCGGTCAAAAGCACTGCTAAAGTCAGTGTAGATGGCGTCAACCTGCCTGCCCTTTTTTTTCCGGGGTGGAAATCTTCATAGGATGTCCGCCGCCCTGGGGTGGGCGACGGGGTCTGTCAGACTTTTACTGACTAAAACCACCCCGGTGTCTCTTCTGTCACGAGCGCGCGTGGGGCCGCGGGAGTCTAAATTCTTCCACGGCCCCACACTCTCGTGCTGGCCCGGTCTGTTCGGGCCTCGTCTTCTGCACGGGGTAGTGAGGTGTTAAACTACGCTGCTCCTCCCAAGCTACACACTCGGAGAGCGTGTGCTGCGCCGTGTAGCAGCTCGATCTGCCGCTGTACCGGACTGGAGCCCCGTGTCCGCTCTTCTCCGCGCCATCGGTACAATGACGCGAGTACTTTCGCCTCTAGGCCCCAGAGCGGGGATCCGGCCAGGACGCAAGCCGCCTCGTAGGATATCGTGCGATACCCGCGGTCGACCCTGGCGGCCATCGCCCTCTGCGGTTTGCGCAGAACAACCTGCCTGCCTGAGTCAACTTCATTAGATACATTGGAAATGTAAGGAACCAAGTTAGTGACGACTGAGCGACCACGTCTAAAACCGTGCTGTGAATCCGAGATGCTACTGTCTACAAGCCGAAAGGTTACAGGATAGACAATCGATTCGAATAGTTTGGAGAAGCAAGACAGAATGGAAATAGGGCGATAGTTTTTAACGTCAGAATTTTCCCCTTTCTTAAAGACTGGTACAATGCGAGCTTTCTTCCACTCGGACGGAAAGTCCCATCTGCTAATGATCGGTTAAATATTAAGGACAGAGGCAGAGCTAACGCAGAGCCGCATCTTTTCACAAATACCGTCGGGATCCAATCCGGACCAGCACCCTTCGCAGAGTCGAGCTTTTAATCGCTTTAAGCACCTCCAACTCTTTGATAGCCAATGAACACAATATGTGCTGTGGGTACCCATAGCACAGAGACTTAAACGTAGGCTTATTCGAAAGTGTTGCGCTGGGCAAATAAATTGAGGCAAAATGTTCTGCAAAAAGATTCACAACGTCTGGGCCTGTTTTTACTACCTGATCATTCAAGTTCATAGTTGCAGGTATGAACGAGTCACCACCTCTTTTATGTTTAATAAAGCTCCAGAAAATCTTAGGGTTCTTTGGGATATTGTCTTCGATTTTATTCCTATAACCTGAGTAGCATTTACCGTACAGTGCGTGACACCTAGGGGGAGCAGATGGTATTCAATTTCGTCTCTAGGGTTTCTATATTTTTTGAACCACTTCCGGATTTTTTCCTTTTCTTGCAATAGTTTGGTGAACGAAGTGCTGAACCATGGAGGGAACTTAGATTTTTTAAGGGTTTGTTTCGGCACAAATTCCTCTAAGAGATCATTCACCACTTTGTAGAATTGTAGCAGCATTGAGTCAACATTTTCACAGGCCGATAACTTTGTTTGCCAATCAACACCTATCAGATTTTTAACAATAGATGGATAATCTGCTCTATAGTAGTTGTATCTAGACTTTCATTTGGGCTTGAGATAGACAACTTTATTGTAAGCTAAAGTCAACAGGAGATTAGGATGCTGCTTATAGCATTTGCTCAGCTCGCTCGAAGGGCTTACGACATATGCATCTTGGCAGCTAGTTATAACTAAATCCAAAAACCTGCCGTCACTATTTGCAATTAGATTGGCTTGAAAGAGACTGTTAATGAAAATAAAGTCGATAATAGAATGTCCCAGAGGAGAGTCATGGTTTGTCAGTACCATATAATTACCATCTTTATAAGGGTCCCAATTAATAAAACCCAAGGTAAAATCACCTAAAATAATAAGATCATCGGCCCGATCGGCAATATTATCTACATTATCCAAAAAATATTTAAGGTTTGGGTTTTAACTGGTGGAGGTAGATATACAACGCATATAGCAAGCTTCCTAGTACTTGAGCCAATGCCAATCTGCAAAGTGACCCACAAGTCCTCCACATTTGTTTCCCAACTCTTGACACGAGCAGACGGTATGTCCCTAGAAACGGCCAAAAGCACCCCACCGCCGTCCTTTTTAGTATTACTACTGCTTGATCGGTCCCTGCGATAAACAACGTATCTATCATCGATCAATTCATGATTTGAAATATTTGATTTGAGCCAGGTTTCAGTAAATGCAGTAATCTTATAATTCGACATCAGAATATTCTTTGAAACCTCGCTAGTCTTGGTTCTAAGGCCCTGCACATTCTGATAGTATATGTCAAGCATTGCGATCATCAAACACACCAATTCATTATTAGCAAAACACATTAGTAAGTTATACTAAAAGCTTAAGACTATCAACATTTTTAATTACAATAGATTGATGTTGAAGACATTTCCCGGGCTTTTATACGAGTTGCAGCGTGGAGCGATTTAAGTGCTGGAAACAAATGCTTTGAAACGTAGACAGGGCTTATAGTTTCTCCAATTCCAAGATGCTGTGTACAAAGTTTTTTCTCGGGATCCTTACGGTTAAATTTACTGACCGCGGCCAAGATGCCGTCCCGAGAACGAGAACTACGTAGCTTAACAATCACTGGCCGGATTGTCATTGTTAATTTTAGCAACTCTGACAGCATTTATATTAAGTAGTATTTATATTAAGTTTTGTTTAAATTGGTAGCTAAGTAGAAAATAAACGTGGTTGTTTTATTTAGGTAACTAACAACTGATTAGCTGGCGGGATGTAAAAATAGCCTCTAAATAGTCCACTATACGAAGGTGGAGCCAAAAACGTGGCTCCACCTTCGTACCCTCGACAATGAGTATATTTTATATCGACGGGTCATTCAATATGTGATTTGTGGTTGCAGGTCGGTCACAGTGTGCTAGCGTATATTGGGAGGGCTCGCTGTGGGCGCTGGGCGGCTGCGACGCGTGGCACTGCCTCGCCAGCACTGAGCGCCTGCGTCTCGGGGAGGCCCCGGACGAGACCCCGGCGCAGTGGGAGCCGGGCCCCCCGCTGCCCACGGCGCGGCGCTCCGTGGGCGCGGCGGCGTGGCGCGGCCGGCTGGTGGCCGCCGGCGGGTCGGACGGCGCGGCGTCCCTGCGGCGCACGGAGTGGCTGACGGCGGCGGACGGCGGCTGGCGCGCCGGGCCCGAGCTGCGGCGGCCGCGAGCGGCGCTGGGGCTGGCCGTGCTGCACGACGCGCTCTACGCCGTCGGCGGCTTCGACGGCAAGGAGTTTCTGTCGTGCGTCGAGTGCTTGTACCAGCCCGACGGCGAGTGGACCACGCTGCTGGCGCCCCCCGCGCCGCGCACTCCGCTCTCGCCCGCCGCCCTCTCCGCACCCCCCGCGCCCCCCGCACCCCCCGCACCCCCCGCTCAGGACAATGGCACCGTAGAGAGCGAGTGATGCGCGACGCACCGGCCTGCCGCTGCGGTAGTATGAGTTTCGACTCGTACTGTTCTGACTGTTCGACAGTTTTCGCAATATTTAGCAAATTGTGTGCTGCCGTGAAACTGAACCACTACCTCAAAATTAGACGTACGCCGCGTGACGTCACGCGGCGCGCGGCGACTGCTCGTGTATCGATGCCTTTACTTCGCATTTTAATATGTTATTGATAAAGATAGTTGCGGGCGACTCTCGCAGTCTGTATATAATGACGGCACTCACTCACGTGTAGTCCAAATTATTATATTATCACAGTTATACGGCGGGATCGTGTTTTTGTTGTTCGCGTGCTTTCCCGTTATCGTATTATTGTTACATTCCTATTTTGTAAGATAATGATGTGTATCCTCAGTAGGACGTGGTTTGTGTATGTTTAGATATTAGTTTTCTTTGTAAGAAGATAATTCCATGAAGTATATCTGTGAAGACGCGCAGGGCGTCTACTATTTATGTTAATAAATGGTATCTCACACGTGCTGCGTTTCACTCGTGTTCTGAACGATGATGACAGGTGGTGAAACTCCCCGCTCCTCGTCTCTATTAACTCCACCAACAATAAATCTAAGTTTGTGAAACAATTTAATTCAGTGGTGCATTATAACCATCGGTTCCGAACTGCGGGTGAGGATTGAGCTCGAACATACGAGCCATCGTCGGTTTCATAGTGTGAACACTTCACTTTCAGTTTCATAGTGCCTGCACTTCGGCCCTAAAATAATGCAATACAATAATATAAATTGCGGTCACTAAATTGAACAAAATTATAATTTACAATTAGAAAAGTTGCTCGTCGTCGTCGTTTTACTTTCACGTCGCAAGGTAAGCAGAAAATGAAATAAACAATTCGGTTTTAAATGTAAAAATATATTTGTTGCATGTATTTACGTATGTACACTGGAATTTTAGTAGTCCCACAGACAACCCAGTTCATGTACCCAATGACTATGTATAAAAATTGTGATATTTTTTAATTTTTGAGCTATGGTGAATGAAAAAATACAGTGATGTCCATAATATAAATACTAGGAACAGACATCAATTTATTGTACCTACAACAAGGCTCAAGAACATAGGTGGCTCTTTTAGATGCCAATGTATACATTTTTACAATAGACTTCCAGAGGTGGTTCAAGATCTGAGCCTGAATAAATTCAAATCCTTCATTAAACGTAAGTTGTGTTAGAAAGCATTTTATAGTGTTAAGGATTATATTGACGACAAAAAGGCTTGGGATTGAGCTGCGTCCGATTTCTATACTTACACTGATTGTTCTTTGATTTTTCATTTTGTAGTTTTAATTTGTAATTGTTTTTTTTTTTTTTTTTACTCAATGCCAGTACACACTATGTAGCCAAGCATATTGTACGTTACGGAATTGCATCGCTGACAGGGGTATTCGGCACTGGTGCAGCTACACAGGAGCTAAACAGAGCATTCGGGAACACTGTTGGAGCTGCAGAACCTTTCTTTCTTTAATAATTATAAAGTAGCGCTTGACTGCAATCCCGCCTGATGGTAAGCATTGATGCGTCGTTGATGGTAAACCCCGCTAGTCTATTACGAACCCATTCACTCAAAAAATCTGAGCGAATAGGAAGGAAGACGCCAGTTGAGCAGGTGATGCAATGTTAAACCCAACAACACGACCAACGATGCTGCGCCAAAGGGAGATTCACGACCAAACTCCCAACACAACAACTTTTGGCGCATCGTATCCGGTACACATCGCAACACAACTGCTCAGACCCGTCCTCCAAACGGCTTCTTGGGAATTCATGTTTTGTTTGTGCAGTCATATGGTAGATAATATAGATACGATAGCCTTGAGATACATGACACGTCAATCAAATGTCACTGTTAAAATCTTATTTCGTTTACTGCTGACCACCAAGTTTATCAGTAGTTGTGATGCACTTGTAGCGCGTAGGTCGTGTTACGTAATTAAAACTCAGATAAATCGAACGTTGTGTATTGCACGTAAGTAAAAGGGTACAATGTATATGACGTGTACAATAACGTGATGTAAGGTAATTATATACAAGAGTGTGAACAGGAATAGAGTGTAAATATGAATGTGTCTTATAATAGAATGTTTCCTACAAGCTATGCACTCGCTTCAATAAACTAGCTATCTCTAAACAATAGTAGGGTAACCAATAGGAAATCAGTTTGCTGTCTTGCCGAAGTCGACGGGGTAGCGTGCGTTCTCGATGATGATTCGTTGATCGAGGGAGGCCGCGGCGTGTGATTGGTCGGTGTAGAGAGCGCGCCAATTCACAGTCCACGTGCAAGGCAGCTCGCTATGGTTTCCACGCCATTGACGATGGTCAACAGATATGCTTCCTTCTTTTGAGATTTATAGGCTCTTCGCGATGGGCGGTCGAGACGACCGCCATGACTTCCGCGATCCTAGTGTGATTAATAGCCAACCCTTCACAACGGGTCATAGAATATGTGTAGCAGCTATTATGTAGCGGCTGGCTGCTACAAACTCCTTGGCTGAGTTAAATTGAATCTACATAAAAACTAAGCCAAAATGTAGGAAATTAACATAAAAAACGGTTAACTATAGTGTGTACTAATATTTATATTAAGTGTACATAATGTTGACCCAGGCTCCATACATTTCTGAAACATTTCCTTTCAGCTCTTTGAATAATAAATAAAAACAAAAGTATTATTTCTATTTTGATAATTATGAGTGAGTGAGCGTCAGAAACACGAAATTTTTTGCTTAACTTCAGTCTTGAAATTTTGGATCTTAAGTATCAAGTTTGGTTTTGATTGAGTCAAGTTATAATCTCACAAAACTATGGCCAAGCAATACTAGTTGTAGTTACGACCTTCTTCTATAATTAGAGTTGTTCAAAACGGCTATAAAACAATAGCACGCTACAGACTTTAAACTATTAATTTCTATTAAATGCGCTATGTTATAGCGCGCTATAAATAAAAAAAGCACGTGGGCGTCCAGCAGGCGCGATTATTATTGCAACACGCTAGATTTCATTGCACGTTACATTACATATCGTTCTTCGTTACACAAACCGTGTGCTATAAAAGCATATTTACGTTTTCAGATCTTAAGGGAGACTTGTTTTCTAAATTAGAAAAAAATAAAAAAATATTGTTACGAATGCACCTTATGTCGAGCGCATAAGGTTCAATCTCGCGTGACATGTAGTGCGTAACTTTTAAGCCCTATAACTCGAGACCTAGACATTGTATAGGTGCAATATAAAAACGCATTGCTAGACTTAGGGTGGCCTATCGAATGGTACAGGTTATCATCATCAATTTTGTCAACTAAGTGACGACATCGAAATTTCTAGAAACCCGTTTCCGGGATTACCATAGGTACCTACTGAATGTACTCGAAGTTATGCGCTATTATTATTACGTCTAGACGATTCTGGAATGTTCGATCAGCTGGCCTATATATAGCGCCGTGACGCCAGCGCAAAGTCAGTCTGCATTCGACTAGCGATACGAAAACAAGCGATACTTAAGAAGAGATCTTTGAGAATACCTACTGCGACAACCGTAACGAAAATTTTGAGTACTACGTGAAGTAACATCTGTAGTGTTATTGTGTATTTACGACACGGACTTCGTGGACGTAAGTGAAGACTCCGGTGCAACGTCAGCAACATTCTACTTGTCATCAGGGGCGTGCACAGAGATTTCAGGTAGGGTATGCATACATACACTTCCCAAATCTCTGTGTTTATACAACGTTATTTTTTGTTTATGCGAAACCTGAATATAGTTTGTTCAGAATAGAAAATAGCAACTGAATCGATTCCAATCATTTTTACACTAAGTAGGTATGTTAAATTTTTTCCTAAATTTTAGGCATTGTTGCACCATGGTTACTTAGCGCGCACGGTAGAACATAGTATTGCATAGTATACATATACCCCCTTATTCATAAACGCTGCTAATAGTTAACTAGTGATTAGCGATTCTTTAAAGATACATTTTAGACGTTTGCACGTTACTTAACTTTAATCATAGTTTATGAATAAGCCCCTTAAACACCGTGGTGTTTATTTATAAACGATGATTAAAGTTAAGTGACGTTAAAAGGTCAAAAATGAATGGTTAAAGAATCGCTAATCACTAGTCAACTTTAAGCAGCGTTTATGAATAAGGGGGATAATAGCTGACACCAGAGGTCAACGCCCCGCGCGCCCGCCTGATCGAAGCTGTCAGGTCTGGGTCTAGGATAACAAGCTCATAACTGTGTGGTTTTTCATGATAACTTTTTGAAATTTTGTACATAGATTGTTTAATTAAAAATACTGGACACGTGTTTCAGGTTTCGCATAAACAAAAAATATGGTAAAACTTAAAAAACGTAAACTTACCAGTTTCAATCCAGCTTAATCGCGTACTTTTTGAAATAACTTTATATTTTCCGCATGTCAACATTGAATTGATGTCTGTGCGAGGCCACAATGAACATCCAAATATGTGATTGATGATAAGAACAAGTCACATAAATGATATCCAAAGTAGTTTAGTTTTTTTTTTTTTTTTGCGCAAATGAATAAAAATAAGTGTGCGTTCGCGCAGCGGAATGTTGTTGAATTTAAAGATTTTAGATATGCAGATATTTAGTGTATGACGTCGTATAATTGTGTATGGTAAAAAAAAATTTGTGCACGCAGCCATTGTGGAGAAATTCACAAAATACTGATTCCGCTGGGCGAACGTTGTCCTGGCGGAACTTTTTTTAATCCTTTGACTTTAGAAAAAAGAGATGTGTCCAAAAATTAGTGTGTATTTGTGTATGTATGAATAAAATTTGTGCATGCATAAACTTCGGAGATATTCAAGTTTCCGCTGCGCGAACGTTTGGCCATTAGCTAGTTTTCATATAAAGCGCTTACATAGAGAGCTGTAGATTTTTACATACTTTGTTTTGAATTTGTGTATATTTGTTTAAAAAACAGATTTAGAAAAAATCGTAAGGCTTAAAAGATAAAAATATAAACGTAAAATACGCTTATTTGGTTTTAGTTCTTAACCTTTAACTAGTGACGTGACAAATTGAGAACAGTATAAGGGACATGTAGTCTCACAGGCTACAACTTTAAAATTTAAACTTTGTCATAAAATTGCATTATAATGATTTAAAATTCGTTGATATTTATTTGTTGGAATGTAATAAAACAAATATAAATTAATTCAATCAGTTTTTATAATTACTTAAAACACAAATGATAATTAACACTTACTTGTACTTTTCAGCCTTAATTGACATGAGATCCTTATTTTAACATTTTAATAGACCTTACATAAATGATATGAGAAATGTAACTCTTTTTATAAAAAATTAAACAATACAAAGATAAAAAAAACATAAAAGCTACTTCTGAAAACAAAACATAAAAATTCTGACACATACTCTATTTGGCATAAATCATTGGCAATTTTTACACAAGGGTCGAGAACATTGCAAACATACGGGATTGCAACACCCGACACATGTGTACACAGTCATTCTGTGAAGTTTAGGCGGACAAATACTGCATGCCCTTCGTTTGCCTTGACTAGTTTCAGGAGTTTGGACATCTTCTTCAACCATATCTTCAGCCAGAACTCGTTTCATCACTAGGCGTAACTCCCTTGGTAATTGCCTGCATACAACACGTCTTTGCAAGTGGGGTAGCACTAGTGAACGGGCTAATGACTTAAGAAAATCTCCTCTATCTGTATTTTTGGGCTGATGCATATTATATAATATATAAGCATTCATGCCGCTCAAGTCCACTATGCGGTAGAATACCACCATTGGCCACCTTCTCGTTCGGCGGCTGCTGGAATAAATGGAGCATTTTTTATCTGCTTCATCTACGCCTCCTTTTGTCATGTTGTAATATAGTATAATTTCAGGCTTTTTAGTATCTTCGTCAACTACAACATCGTGATGCATTGAGGATACAAGTATCACCGCTCTATTCTTCTTAGGGACATATGAGCACATAGTATTTTGTTTTGTAAAACCAAACAAAGTTGACTGGACATCTCGATCTTTTTGCGGCTGAAATTGGCTTGGTATTTCACGTTTGTTTTTTTTCATTGTACCCACGTAAGTAAGCTTACGTTTTGCTAACTCATCAATTAGTTCAATAGAGGAGTACCAGTTGTCAGCAGTCACATTTCGATTACTTCCTTCAATTGGTTGTATCAACCGTAGAACACACTGAGTGGGCACGAGATGTTTTTGATCTTGTGTGGTCAAACCGACACCGTGAGAGCCTTTTCCAGTATAAACATATCCGTTATAGAAATAAGCATTTTTTGCATCACATAAGGATTGTATGACTAGTCCGTATTTCCCTGGTTTCTTCGGCATATATGAAATCAAGTGACTTCTTCTTCGAAACTTCAGCATTTCTTCGTCAAACAATTTATGCCAAATGCTCAAAGGGTCTTTCGCATCTTCACTTGTCAATTTCGACCCACAAGCACGCGTAATTATATTATGTTGCAGTGTGCGAACCCTAGCATTAGGAGGCGTTTTCGACCATTTATAACGATTTTTACCGTAGTAAAAATTCGATTTCCGTAATTCCGAAAGAGGCAAGGCATCATTAGAACTATCGGTGCTATCTCCTTCTCTAGTGATCTCGCTCCCCACATTGCTGCTATCCACTTCTAAAATGTTCTCCTCTAGATCTTCATCTTGGTCACTTTCACGTAACTGCAGAAGTTCACGGTCGGAAACCAAAAACTCTTCAATATCACCTTCACTGTCTGATTGGTCTGAAGCTAGCAAGAGGGCATTGAATTCCTCTTCAAATTATCCACTCGTAATATTTTTCTTTTTGATGAAGTCGTCGGCTGAAGTTCACGTTTCCTAGCGTTTTCTGCCATTTTGCACTAGAAACAAAAAAAATATTCGAAATAATATTTATTTGACAACTAGGGACATGTAGCCTCACAGGCTACAATCAAATTTCAAATTAAAATTACGAACCTGTTATATATCCGGCGCCACGTCTGCTTCCTTCTATGGTCGTTTTGGCACTAAAACAAAAGCTACTGAGACGCGGGGTCGCGGCAAGGGGGGGAAACCATCAATTCTAAGAATTCACCAATCACACGACGCCTATGAGACTACACGTCACTAGTTAAAGGTTAAAGTATGCACTTTGGGGTCTAGATTTTCACGTTTATACAAACCTTGTAAGTGTCTGCAATATACTGCCAAATATCAATGATATTCCTTTAGTAATTAAAGAGTTATAGGACAATTTACCATGACATAATCACTGTTTACAAAGCAGTCAAATATCACGACATTCTAAAGGAATTGCATGGTAAAATGTATGCCAATAATTAGTGTATCCATTCAACTATCCACATGCAAAATTTCATGTCATTCAATTCAGTAATTAATGAAATACAATTATAATACTGACGAAGCATCGAAAACCTACATAACCCGATCAAGTTCGGATAGCTATAAAAAAGCGGCCGTGCAATATATTTAGGTAACATCCCAAAATTTACAGTATAATACCGATATTGTATTGGTATAGGTGATAACAAAATTGTTTCGATATAATATAAAGGTCATTTATTTTTGTACACCCATTTTTTAAATGTATTTGACTATGACAAAGTAGGTACTATTTACGTAGTTATTTTATTTAAGTATGCGCTTGAGACTTGAGATATAATCTAGATATATTAATTTAGGCAAATAAAATTGATACAGCTAATTTCTATTGAAGATTTCACGCATGAGGATTCTTACTATAGACCCCCCAGGGATATTAAATAATTACCACAAGTAAGTACTACTGTTTAGGTAAATATTTATCATATTGTAGCTTATAACACTTTTTAACCAATGCACTAGACGAGCGTTCCCCTTTGCAAATTTAGTGGATCAAACAATCTAATAACTTAAAAAAAACTACTTCTTCAATCGATTTTTTAATTGATGGTCTATACTGTTGTACCTACTGGTTGTGACTTATTTAAGTGAGCGTGTTCCCCCGCACCCCACCAAAATATGCAGAATTATTTTGATTGAAGCGGTACGCTTAAGGCTAGTCTTTTGGTTAAATAGTCCAAGGTCCGTATTACAGAACGTTACTCAAAACTCAAGCTTTATTTACTAGTTTTAAGTAATACTTGAGCATTACTTAAAACTAGTTTTAACCTATCAAAAGGCTTCAAACGAGACTTAAGTAAAGCTGGAGTTTTGAGTGACGTTCTGTAATACGGACCTTACTATTGTAGTTATGAATTGATCAAAAATATTCTAGTGTGAAACAATAGACAACGCGCTGCGCGCAAAGAGCGTTAGGCGGCTTCCCGCTTGAAACAGTACTTCCATCCTTGAAGAAAAGAGAGGGCAATATCTTTTCATTACCCGCGGCCCGCGCGTATTCATTTGCTGTTGTATTTGAACCTGATTAATATATCTAGATTATATCTCAAGTCTCAAGCGCATACTTAAATAAAATAACTACGTAAATAGTACCTACTTTGTCATAGTCAAATACATTTAAAAAAATAGGTGTACAAAAATAAATGACCTTTATATTATATCGAAACAATTGTGTTATCACCTATACCAATTCAATACCGATATTATACTGTAAATTTTGGGATGTTACCTAAATATATTGCACGGCCGCTTTTTTATAGCTATCCAAACTTGGTCGGGTTATGAAGGTTTTCGATGCTTCGTCAGTATTATAATTGTATTTCATTAATTACTGAATTTAATGACATGAAATTTTGCATGTGAATAGTTGAATGAATACACTAATTATTGAAATACATTTTACCATGCAATTCCTTTAGAATGTCGTGATATTTGACTGCTTTGTAAACAGTGATTATGTCATGGTAAATTGTCCTATAACTCTTTAATTACTAAAGGAACATCATTGATACTTGGCAATATATTGCAGACACTTACAAGGTTTGTATAGACGTGAAAATCTAGACCCCAAAGTGCATACTTTAAGAACTAAGACCAAATAAGCGTATTTTACGTTTATATTTTTATCTTTTAAGCCTTACGATTTTTTCTAAATCTGTTTTTTAAACAAATATACACAAATTCAAAACAAAGTATGTAAAAATCTACAGCTCTCTATGTAAGCGCTTTATATGAAAACTAGCTAATGGCCAAACGTTCGCGCAGCGGAAACTTGAATATCTCCGAAGTTTATGCATGCACAAATTTTATTCATACATACACAAATACACACTAATTTTTGGACACATCTCTTTTTTCTAAAGTCAAAGGATTAAAAAAAGTTCCGCCAGGACAACGTTCGCCCAGCGGAATCAGTATTTTGTGAATTTCTCCACAATGGCTGCGTGCACAAATTTTTTTTTACCATACACAATTATACGACGTCATACACTAAATATCTGCATATCTAAAATCTTTAAATTCAACAACATTCCGCTGCGCGAACGCACACTAAAAATAAATGTTATTACTAACTAAACTGTTAATAAGTAGGTAATAATTTATTTTACAAACAGAATAAAATATTATTTTGCTTACTATAAATTAAAGCAACGCGCCTATCTTTTTTAAATAACTGCAAAACATCCTCGTAAAAATTAGAAGATCGTTTTAAAATCAACACTTTATTTTTTTTACATTTAAACAAGAATCTAAATGTTTTTCCGACGAATCGTGTTTAGAGGCGGCTTTGTGAAAATTATTTAAATCTGAATATCCATTACTCCAAACATTGTTATTATCATGTTTTGAAAATATGTATATGTGTACACGGGAAACAAAATAATTTTTGGTAGGTATGTACTTACATAGCCTGCTAATCAGTTATAATTATCATAATACTTTTTTTAAAACAACGTGTGACATTACCTTTCTTTTGGGTTAAGTTCAAGTCGCGAACACAACACCCTTTAACAACTATTTTATATTTTTGCTCAAAACTTAACGTTGAAAAAGACACCGTTTTAAGTTTATCTAAACACATATGACCAGAACAGAGCTCACAAGAATAATTTTCCATATTTTAGAAAGAAATACTTACCTATAGTAAATAAATGAATTCAATTCAGTTGCACTCAAAACGACACCAAACATCAATATTCAATATGGCCACAAAAAATTGGAGTAATTTATTATTGTGAGTTTGGTAAAATAAAAATGTATCTTAACGAAAAACCAATTGTACTATTTGTAACAACTTTCTAAATTGACTGGCGTATAATAGGCACTGCTTTTTATCTCAATGAAATTGCACAGTCGCACGTAAGAAGCTCACGCACACAAACAAACAATTTCATTCAAAATTCGACCACACACGCTAAAATCAGAGGCATTTTAGTTCGTGCTTATGTCGCTTTACGCTCCGTGGCGCTAGAGTGACGAAGTCACGTTCCGCGTACATGCTAAATTGTAATGTGTTAGCTAGTTCGCGCTAGCCCCAAAAGACGGCAGTGTTACTGTTTTAGTCTAGTGTTTTAATAAAATTGTACTGTAGTACAAAAATTATATTTTAATACAATTCAGGTGTTCCGAATTAGTAAATTATAAGGGTATGCACTGCTTATATGCCTCTATGGAGCGCACGCGCCTGCTTGTCATTGCCTACAATCGACTGTATCTTCGTTGCCAATAAACTTCGTAACCATTAACCGGTATTTTAGTACCCCTAGCCCGTAACAATATTATACGCTGTAATATGTTTTTGCTTTAAGTGAGCCTTTACATTGGTTATAGTAGTTTTAATGGACAACTGTCGGCGACAATAATTACAAATAGCAGTCTTGCTGCCGTCTGCGGACTTTTCAAAGAAGTTCCAAATTGGCAAACTACCACCTTTTCGATTAGACATTTTTACATAGTTACCTTTGCACATACTAATCGTCACTACTTCGTTTTGCAACAGATTGTTATACTAATATTTTACAGACACCAACAAGCAAGATCGCGCGCGATGAAAATAGCGTGCTGCGACAACAAACATACATATAGGTATAGGCGTCAGTAGTCCACAGCGCTCAAACGCGATGACATTCGATCAATTTCATTCATAGCGTCATAGCTCATAGCGTGATAGCAACGTAACGTCCACCTACCTAGCATGCGCTATGCGCTACGAGGAAATAGCGTGCTATTGATCGGCGTTAGGCGCTATATTAACTACCTTTATCTATAGTAGAAGAATAGATTTATAGGTAAAAAGGGAACGTGCACCGAAATAGATGGTTTTAAGGCTGCAAACATCAATGTCCCTCTGTTTATAAATAATGTGCATAAGGAAACCTGCGAAAAACATATAGTTGACTACATAAAGAACAAAACGAACGTTGAAATTACATTACAGAAGATCGAACCCAAGCAACAAAAACAATACAACTCATATAAAATGTTCGTTCCAAGGGAAAAACTAAGTTTATTTTTGGATTGTAGTTTGTGGCCTGATGGTATAAACTTCCGCCGTTTCGTGGATTTTCACAGACGAGATTTAAAAAGAAGTGAAAAATCTGAAATCAGTACAAAAATAAATCTAAATGGGTAGTATAACTAACAATGACAGTTTAAAACTCATCAGTTTCAATTTTAAGTCTATTAAAAGATCTACTGAGTGTGTAAGACGGCTTTGCCGATCTGCTGATATTATTGCACTGCAGGAGACCTGGCTCTTGCCACATGAGATACCCGAACTTGGTATAATAAGCAACGACTTTGGATTCTGCGGTAAGTCTGCAGTGGACCTAACAAGCGGCATACTGCGCGGGCGACCTTACGGCGGCGTAGCACTTCTATGGAGAAACAGTAAGTGTGATTATGTGTCTGTGATTCCATGTAAAAGTGACCGAATAAGTGCGATTAAAGCTCGTGTAATGGAACGATTAATACTCGTTTTTTCTGTATACATGCCTACTGACTCTTCTGACAATCTTGTAGAATTTGTACAATGTTTAGGTGAAATAACGTCAATAGTTGAGAGTAACAATATCGAAAATGTATTTATCTTAGGGGATTTTAACGCTCATCCGGGGGAATTGTTTGACAATGAACTCCAAAATTTTTGTAATGAACAAAACTGGACATGTATCGATCAGGAGATGTTGGGCTTGCAATCAAATACCTACACTTTTGTGAGTGAAGCTCATGGTAGCCGCAGGTGGTTGGATCACTGTGTAGTTACCGACGCTGCATTAAGATCGGTTTATTCAGTTAAAATATGTTACGACATCTTCTGGTCTGATCACTTTCCAGTGGAAATTCAATGTAGTTTAAAATCAGTTTGTAAAACCATTAAGCCACCGTTCACCCAAACAAATAAAGTACTATGGGGAGACAGGGACTTAAGTCAAATGGAAAGGTACACTAAATGTTGTAATGAGAAACTGCGGGAAATAGGGTTCCCCCTTGAATTTCAGCTTTGTGGGGATAGCATGTGTGATAACAGAGGCAGAGATCACTTGTCAGCGATAGACACACTTTATGGTGACATTGTAAAAACGTTACGAGAGGCGGCTGTTGACAGCTATACAGGTCACGAGAGTTACGGTCGACATCGCGGTCGGCATATTGTTGGCTGGAATAAGTATGTTCGTGACGCTCACAGGGATGCTAGGCAGAAGTTCTTAACTTGGGTGAGTCATGGTCGACCTAACAGTGGTAACTATTACAGTGAAATGTATGATTCTAGAAAAAAAATCAAAAGCAAATTACAATATTGTCAGCATAATCAAGAAGGAATAAAGATGAATATATTAGCTACTAAACATAAAAATAAAGATTTTAAAGGATTTTGGCAACAAACAAAAAAGTTAAACCCTAAGCCCAGTATCCCTGTGAGTATCAACGGTATCTGTGAACCGAAGGACATTGCAAATTTATTTAAATGTCACTTTCAAGTGGAGTCTCCACTGAGGGGTGAGCAGATCAGGGATGAGGGGGTTGTCGTGTCAGGGGTACCTGAACGTGTCACAGCAAAGCAAGTTGCGCTAATAGTAAAAGGCATGACACGAGGGAAGTCCCCTGGGCACGACGGCCTGAGCATTGAACATTTTCAGCATGCGGGGCCACATCTCCCAAGGCTCCTGGGACTGTTATTTACTTTGTTCATTAGGCATTCCTACCTGCCAAATGAGCTGATGAAGACGGTGGTAGTGCCTATAATTAAAAACAAGACCGGAGATAGTTCCGATAAGTGCAACTACCGCCAGATATCATTAGCTACAACCGCAGCTAAGGTGCTTGATGGTCTTCTTGAGAGACAACTTAAAGAACACCTGAATTTAAATGACGCGCAGTTCGGTTTTAGACCTGGACTTTCGACAGAATGTGCGGTTATGTCTCTCAAGCAGACTGTCAGGTATTACACTGACAGGAGCACGCCTGTTTATGCAGCCTTCCTTGATCTCTCCAAGGCTTTTGACCTAGTTAGATATGATATTCTCTGGCATAAATTGAAGAGCACAGGTGTGCCAGGTGAAATCATCAATATTTTTAAATATTGGTACGGCCATCAGACTAACCGGGTCAAATGGCTTGGAGAACTTTCTGACGAGTACGGGCTAGAATGCGGAGTGAGGCAAGGGGGGTTGACATCTCCTTCGCTCTTTAGCTTGTATGTAAACGGACTGATTGATGAGCTGAGTGACACTGGAGTCTCAATTGATGATAGACTCAGGCTCAATTGATGGACATTGTATTAATAGTATCAGTTATGCAGACGATATGGTGTTGCTCAGCCCATCAATAGCCGCGCTCAGGAGGCTGATAGGTGTGTGTGAGGAGTACGCGAGGGTACACGGTCTCCTGTACAATGCCCAGAAAACCGAAATCCTGGTTTTCCAAGCCAGGGGTCGAAAACTGGAGGGTGTGGCACCTGTGCTGCTTAATGGTGTCGCGCTTAGAAGAGTGAATGTATTTAAATACCTCGGCCATGTGGTTAACGAGGAACTAAAAGATGACGGGGACATAGAAAGGGAAAGGAGGGCGATGGCGGTCCGCTGTAACATGTTGGCACGCAGATTTGCAAGGTGTAGTCTTGAGGTAAAAATTACTTTGTTTAAAGCATTCTGCCAGTCTCTCTACACTTGCAATCTGTGGGTCAACTACACGCAGCGGGCCATCAACGCTCTCCGAGTACAGTTTAATAATGCGTTCAGGGTGCTGGTGGGGCTCCCACGTTACTGTAGTGCGTCTGCGATGTTTGCGCACGCGCACACAGACGGCTTGCACACTGTGCTGCGGCGCCGCATAGCATCGCTGATGTTTCGCACGCGTGGGAGCGCCAACACCATTCTGAACGTGCTCAGCCACAAGCTGGACAGCCCCCTTCTGCGGCACTGGGTACAAGTGTGCCTGGTGCCCCAGAGGGAGGCAAATACCTTAATTAACTGTTTTTATTTTATTCATTATTTAATACTAACATAGTTTTTAAGTTGTACACTAACAATATATGGGCATGTTGCCTGAAATAAATAGATTTTATTTTATTTTATTTTTTTTTATAGTAAAGTTTGCTACACACTAATACACTTTGACAACTTGCTGCCCGCTTACGATTGTTAGGTGCTACTAATTTCAACACTCGTAATATGTGTCTCGTGATAGGCATTCAAGAGAGTTCGAGTTCAAATCTAATGACTTACAAAACTTTTTTAAATACTTATTGGTGAGTTATGAATGCTGACTACAAAAATATGTAAAAATACCGATCCGCAACTTAACGATGATACTTTCTTTTATGATTTTTTCTATATTAGTAATTATAAAAAGATGAGGTTAGATTTGAAACAAAGTGAATCTCTAGTTCTATCTCTAGGAGGTAGTGGAATATTTTTTTTAAATCATGAGCTATAATAACTCAAATAATATTACTTGGCTGTTGTTGGTAGGTGAACATATAGTTACGAGTTTGTGTTATTAGTTTTACTTTTTTAACCAATATGCAGGCATTACAAATTTACTCAATATATCTCAAATATCTTACAAAACCAGCTTGTGTGTAAGTTGTTTTTATTATTATTTGGGTAAGGTGCAAACCAATCGCTTGTTGCAAGTGTGTAACAAAATTGTTATTGTTTTAGAAAAATACTATAAGCCGAAGGCTCGCTTCGACCGTATTTCCCATATTGGCAACAAGTTATCTGCGCAGCCTACCGGTAGCAGATCTTTTTGGTCCCTTGCCAAATCGGTCGAGGCGAACTTCTGCCGGCCCTCACTGCCTCCGCTGGTTAGGCCTGATGGAACACTGGCTCATACGGCGAGAGAGAAAGCAGGTCTCTTTGCATCTCTCTTTGCCCATAATTCGCGTCTTGATACTGGCAGTGCTACTCCACCTATTTTACCCCACTGCGGTACTTCAATGCCTGAGGTTCGCATTCGGAACAAGGAGGTTCTGAGAGCACTGTGTCGTCTGGACGTGAATAAGGCTAGTGGTCCGGATGGTATAGGTACCAACGATTGTTCTAAAAGCATGTGCGCCCGAGTTGTCTCCTGTATTGACACGCTTATATCGCCTCTCATTTGGGTCTGGTATAGTGCCCAAGTCCTGGAAGCTTGCCAACGTGCAGCCCGTGCCCAAAAAGGGTAGTCGTGCCGATCCTACCAACTATCGGCCGATTTCGATCACCTCCATACTTTGCAAAATTATGGAGCGTGTATTGAACTCGCGCATCTTGGCATACCTACCTGGAAGGTAACGATCTCCTCATTGACCGACAGTACGGGTTTCGCTGCAATCGGTCAACTGGGGACCTACTAGTGTATGCCACTCACTTGTTGGGCGAGGCCCTCGAGAGAAATGGGGAAGCGATTGCTGTCTCCCTTGATGTCTCGAAGGCCTTCGACCGGGTATGGCACGCTGGCCTTTTGAGTAAGCTTCCAGCGTACGGCATTTCCCCTAGCCTGACCGGCTGGGTAAAAGACTTCCTGACTGAACGGTCCCTCCGAGTTGTTGTCGACGGATGCTCATCTGAGCCCATGTCGACTAATGCCGGTGTTCCTCAGGGGTCTGTTCTCTCTGCAACTCTGTTTCTGCTGCATATTAACGATCTGCTGATGCCCGGTATCTATGGATATGCAGATGACAGCACAGTTGTGGAGAGATACCTGCCGGATGCTTGGGCTAGTAGGGAATCAATCCGGTCCGAAAGAGTGGCCATGGTAGAGCGAACGAGTGTTGCACTTCAGGCAGTCTCCGAATGGGGCAATGCCAATCTTGTAGCATTCAATGCCGCCAAAACGCAGGCGTGTCTTTTCACCGCCAAAAGGAGCCCGTTCACCTTGGCTCCTACTTTTCGGAATGTATCCTTGGAGTGTACCGACCGCCTTCAGCTTTTGGGTGTTGAGATTTCCTCGAACCTGAACTTTGGGCGGCTCATTGAGTCCAAGGCCAAGGTGGCTGCCAGAAAACTTGGCGTTATCGCAAAAGTCCGGCAGTACTTCACACCAGGGCAGCTTCTAATGTTGTACAAAGCACAGGTCCGTTCGTGTGTGGAGTACTGCAGCCACATTTGGGCTGGTGCTGCTAAGTGTCACCTGGCCACTTTGGATTCAGTGGAGAGGCGTGCGAAGAGGCTGGTGACCTTGATTTGACTCGAGTTGGTCTCCAAAGCCTAGAGCACAGGCGTAGAGTAGCCAGCCTTTCGGTGTTCTATAGGATACATTCTGGGGAGTGTGCGAGGGAATTGCACGATTTAATTCGCCCATCTCCGTTCCATCATCGGACGACCCGTCGTACGGCGAGTTTCCACCCTTATGTTGTTAACACCTTAACGATCCGGACGAAGCGTTTCGCCTCCTCCTTTATACCGCGTACATCGAGGGACTGGAACAATCTGCCGGCGGCGGTGTTTCCGTCGGACTACAATTTGAGTGTCTTCAAGGCTCGAGTGAAAAGGCTCTTAATAAACTAGTGCGCTTTACCATCAATGATTGCGTCACTGCTTACCATCAGGCGGGATTGCGGTCAGGCGCTGGTTTATATTTTAATAATAAAAAAAAAAAAAATACGCCCCCACGATGACGATGCCGTCCGAGACCGCAGCAACCCAGCCGCGGCCGAGAGACGGGTCAATCAGAGTCCCGCCAATAATGGCCACCGAGCCGTCAATGCATCCCAGCCAGTCGTCACGGGCAGGGATGAAATACGGCTCTGCGACCACAGCCACTTGGATCGACCACTGCGCCATGCTCTGGAACAAAAGATACTGAGCTCTGGCGCAGTGATTGATGTTGCCCTGGAGGAAACGGAGTTATGCCATTATTGACACTCCATTCCCTCGGCAACGGTACAGTTGATAAACACCCTTGCTCTCAAACTGGCGATTAAGCTCGAAGAACAGGACGTAGTTTTTGTTAAACGTGTTGGGAATACTCGGCGCGACCACACCGAGGGTGAAGCACCCCGCCCTCGTGTCATCGTTGTCCGGCTAGCAAGACGCACGGTGCGTGAAAATTTGCTTAGTGCCGCGCGCATCCGCCGTAACCTCACTACTGCTGACATCGGAGTGCCGGGATCGTCGCATCGCATCTACCTTAATGAGCGCCTGACGAAAACTAACAGGCAATTATTCCACGAGACTCGACAAGCTGCTAGTCGCCTGGGGTGGAAATACGCCTGGACTAAGGATGGCCGTATTCTTGCCCGTAAAGAGGAGGGAAAATCGGTTGTGCACATCCGAACGAAAACGGACATCACTCGTTTTTTCATCACTCAGTAGGTTTGTTCCTGGATAGATTAGTAATTACTGTCAACTTTTTTCATGTTCCAAGCTTGCATTGCACGATGTCACATGCGAATGTTAAGATTGCCCTATGGTTTTGTGTTTTATTTAGCTTGTTTTTGTTTAATTGTAGCATGTCGAAAAATACATGCTTTTTGTTTTTGGCTATTTTTGATTTGAATTATAAAATGCTTTATATATGTTTCCGTCACGTTTATACAGTTGACATCTCTAGCTATTGCTGCTTGAGATGCCAACAGTTTGGTGTACATTTAATCAGCGCTGCCTACGGTGCCGCACCATTTTTAACTATTTTTTCAGTTCCACGTAGAATCACTCAGTTACACTACACTTTTTTTTTTAATTACTACTATAATCATGTTTACATACATCTTTTATTGATCTGTGCGGTTTTTTATTTAGTATATTCTCTAATATGTTTATTTATTGTTAGTACTTTATCTATCCAATAATGTCTACTGCATTCCTTAAGGTTGGTTTTTGGAACGCAGGTTCTTTAGGCACGAAACATGATGAGTTTACAGCAGCATTATTAGGCTTGGGTGTCGATATTATGGCCATTAATGAGACGTGGCTGCGGACAGGCGAAGAAGGACGCGCACCCTCCATACCTGGATACAGGCTGCGACATATACCGCGTCCTTTGTCTGTTAAAAAGGGACGTGGTGGAGGTGTTGGTTTTTATGTCAAGCACGGTATTCATGTTCGAAGCCACTCGTACTCTGCTAGCCCATCGCACACCACGGTCGAGCAGATGTGGGTAACCATTAGTGTTCGCGGAATTAAATTAGCATTAGGTACCGCCTACCGTCCACCTTGGCAGGATGTTGATCTGTTCTTAGACGCTGTATCTGGTTCTTTAAATTCCCTAACGCAATGCGAGCACACGATACTTATGGGAGATTTTAATATAAACATGCTCAATAGCGCGGACTCAAAGACGGAAAAGTTGGTCTCGTTTTTGAGCTGCTTGGGTCTGAAACAACTGGTACAGTCACCCACGCATTTTACTGTGCAGGGAAATTCTCTGATAGATCTCATCTGTACAAATGTCAAGCTACGCTCTTTATCAGTTGATTATATACCGGATCTGGGTGCTCATGCGATGATCTCCGGCGAATTTAGTTTAAAACGCCTGAAAATCCCATCACGAACGATAACTTATCGACCACTAAAAGACATTATTAGGGATTGTTTTGATCAGGATCTCGAGTTTCTTAACTGGAAAGCGTTAACTGAGCTACAAGATGTCAATGCTATGGTCAATGTATTTAATTCCAACTTGCTTGCGTTGTTCGATATCCATGCACCTCTAAAAACTAGTGTTGTAAAGGAGTACTGTTACCCTTGGATTACCGAAAATGTTAGATTTATGATGCATTTGAGGAACAGGGCACATGCAGAGCATTTAAAAGATAAAGCATCAGATTCGAAAAAGCAGTATTACAAAGAATTGAAGTCGCTTGTTTCTAAGTCCTTATTTTACGAAAAGTCAGCGTATTATAAACATAAAATCAATAGTCAAATAAATGACTCCAGAGCGCTTTGGAAAAACCTTAAGTCTACCCTACTTCCAGCTAAAAATAAGGAATTACCTCTACATTTTAACGATCCTGACAAGATTTGTGACCACTTTCTGAATGTGCCGGGTGCGAATACTGTGAGTAATTCATTACTTGCAGTTTTTGAATCTACACGGAATAGTTGTTCCTCGTTTAGTTTAAGTCCTACAACGCCCGACAAAATCGCGAGCATACTGAATTCTATTAAATCTAATGCTGAAGGTTGCGATGGCCTCACAATAAATATGATTTTGTTGACACTACCTGTGACTTTAGACGCCGTGACTGCCTTAATAAATACATCTGTTACATCCTCATCTTTCCCGGAGTTATGGAAAATTGCCAAAGTGCACCCATTGCCGAAGACGCTTAATGCTTTGGAAATAAAGGACCTTAGACCCATTAGTATACTGCCGGTACTTTCTAAGGTATTAGAAAAAGTAGTTTGTGCTCAATTGGTTGAATTTTTAGAGACTAATGGAATTCTCCCCGATGTTCAATCGGGATTTAGAAAGGGCCGTAGTACAGCCACGGCTTTGTTGGACGTGACAGACAATATCTTGTCGGCTCAGGATAGTGGGTTGTGCACTATTTTGGTGCTGCTTGACTTTTCGCGCGCGTTTGACTGTATTAACGTTCCTTTATTGTTGTCAAAGATGGCTTTTTATGGATTTGACGAAAGAACGATAAAGTGGTTTGATAGCTATCTTGACAACCGTACGCAATTCGTTGAAGTGCGTCGGGCGGACGGCTCGGTAGCTTCCTCCAGAAAGCGGTCTGTAGGTAGGGGTGTTCCACAGGGCTCGATACTTGGACCAATATTGTTTATCTTGTACTGTACCGATATTACAAAAATTATTAATAAATGTAAGTACCATATTTATGCTGATGATACACAGATATACATATCATTCAAGCCAGAGAACTATGAACAAGCGCTAAATGATCTTAATAGGGATCTTGAAAACATAGTGCAATGGTCCAAGGACAACACGCTTACTTTGAACCCTACAAAAACGAAGTATATGCTTTTTGGAACCGAGAACCAGTTAGGTAAGATTAAGCCCTGTGCCAGCTATGTGACCGTTATGGGAGAGCCCATCGAACGAGTGTGTGAAGCACGAAATTTGGGTATCATTATGGACACGGAACTTCGTTTTCACAAGCACGTGTCTGAGTCAATCCGTAATTGTTTTTATAGACTTAAGTTATTATACAAGGCCCGTCCCTATCTTAATGAAGAATTGCGAGTATTGCTTGTGGAGTGTTTGGTTTTATCTAAATTGAATTATGCGGACACGGTCTATGGTCAACGTTTACTATCTAAAACAGAAAGAATGGTCCAAAGACTTCAAAATGCTTGTGCGCGCTTCTGTTTTAAAGTTCCCTTAAGGGGATATGTTACGCCTTTCCTCAATAACCACAACATTTTGAAAATGAAAGCTAGACGGAAACTTCACTTGGCGACCTTACTATTTGGTGTTATTAAGTCTCACTCCCCTTCTTACCTGTACGATAAGCTATCGTGGACAAGTAGGCACAGAATTGGTGAGGGGAGAAAATGTTCTCAACAACTTTCCATCCCACAGCACAAGTCAGCGGCTTTTAGAGGCAGTTTTCGTTATGCAGCTTCTAAATGCTGGAACAATATCCCTCCTCCCATAAAGTATTGTAAATGTTCCTCTACTTTTAAATTGAAATTAAAAGAATATCTTTTATGTCACCAAAAAGAGTACGAAAATGTCCAAGCAGACGTATCTGCCATATAAGCCATCTTATTTTTTAATTCTTGTGATTGGTGGGGAGGGGGGTATTTTCTATTTTCTGTTTTGGTATTTTCTATTTTCTGTTTTGTTTTCTGTTTTTTGTATGTTATTATTTAATTAATTAATTAATTTCTTTTTTTGGTATTTATTTAGGTATTCATATTTCCTAACTTACTTGTATATAAAATGAAAGTAAATTGAATACTTATTTTATTTTTTGAACAATTTACAACGTATTTAACATATATATACACACACACATGTCACAACATTTTGGGTTTTTCCATCATTTGGATTACTTATATTATCTAAATATATCATTTATATTATTGTGGACTGTGTTTTTGAAATTCTAGCGTATGGCACTCGTGGGTTGCAGCTGAAAATCAGCGTCAGATGGCACATCTTGTGTTGTCATCTGACATTATGCTGAGCTGAGGCCCTTTTGGCATTATAAGCTGGGTTTTATTGTTTTATAGTTTAAATGTATGTATTTTGCTGTAATGTCAATAAACGCATTTTTCTTTCTTTTTCTTTCTTTTCAACGGTCCTGGGCCGGGAGTCTGCCGCGGAGCGGTTAGCCTGCGAGGGAGGCGAGATTTCCCCGGCAGGCTTAGAGCTCCTCTTCTTCTTCTTGGTGGCCTTCTTGCTGGCAGGCGTGCCACAGGCCCCTCCGCCCACTCTGTGTCCCGCTGGCTTCCCTGCAGCCGAACATAGGCTGCAGTTGAGCGCCGCGGAACACTGGGCCGCCTTGTGGTCGGGCTGACCGCAGCGATAGCAAAGATGGCTACGGTCGACCTCAGCGGTGCACTTGGCCCGGACGTGCCCCTTCTCCAGGCACCGGAAACACCGCAAAGCCCGGGGCTGCAGGAGTTTAACCCTCGCTGCAACCTAGCCTACCAGCACTCTGCCACTTGCGGCGATTTTATTCGCCGACGCCACAGGGCACCGAACCTAGACCGGGGCGAGTCCGGTGGCGTCGGTGCGAATATCGCCGGCCCGCACCTTGTGCGGCGGACACTCTCCGCTTCGGGCAACGGCCGCCACCACTTCCTCAGAAGTCACGGACTCGTCCAGACCGGCAATCCGCACCTCTGCGGTTTTAACCGGCCTGGAAATTCGGACGTCCTTGGGGTTGAGGACCTGCCTCAATTTGGCGGCCAGAGCGTCCGCTTTCTCGGCACTGCCGCTCGCAACACCAGCTACCTCAAACAGCTGCGCACCCGTGGCTGCATGTTTGATGGTGACGGACTGGAGGCCAAGATCCGACAACTTGATCTTGGCCTTGGTCTCGGTAAGGACCGAGCCGTAAGTTACGTCGCGCTCCGCAGCGCCACGCTGAAGCGTGAGCGTCACGGCCTCGGAACGCGGGGCACGCACAGCCGGTCCTTTGCGACCGTCTTTGCCAGTCTGTCGCGTAGCCTTCGGAGTTGCCTTCGCGGTTTGACCGGACGGAACTGATGGGTCAGTTACCTGACGCGAGAGTTAAGGCCGATCGGCTTTTAAATCATCTGGTGTGGACTATGCGGGTCTTGTCAACATACGTTTCTCCCTGGGCAGAGGAGTTAAATAGTATAAGAGCTATATATGTTTGTTTATATATATGGTAACGCGTTTTATACATCTAGAAGCTGTTATCGATATGCCTGATAAGGCATTCATTGCGGCATTCCAATGCTTCACGTCGAGAAGTCATTGTCGCGATGTTTACAGTGATAATAAAACTTAATGATTCTGGATTGTTGCTGTGAGCGGGGGTGGAGGTGAGTATTTTGTCTGCTAGGGTTTTTCTTATGGTAGCGAAATAATTGCAGACATGATTCACTGAAATTTCATTCCAAATTAATAAATGTTTAAATTGGGTTATAGTTTTATGAAAATTATTTCAATTAACGGGTTTTATAATAGTTTCAGTATGGCAATGTTGTTGTTATTATGAGACGACTGAGATAATTGATCTTTTTTATGTAAAATGACAATGGACTCGTATTGGAATGGTAAATTTATAAAAATAGGCGATTAGGACCCCTGGTGTTATTTGGATGTTTTCAAATAGGGGTCTGAAAATGCTCGATTTGGCGGGGGATTTAAAATGCTATTTTGTTTTGTACTTTTTATTGTCATCGGATAGAAGGGGAGGGTGTTCGTAATACGCTTAAATTTCCATAGGGGAGGGTATATTGTGTGAGCGATGCGGGGCTTTCAGCGTCCGTCGGCGAGGTCCGCCTGCGTCTCCAGCAAGAGTTGTGCGAGTGAGTGTCGCGCGCCTGCGTCGAGAGTCGCGAAGTGTTCGTGCTGCAGCTGGCGCGCACACTGCACGTCTCGCACGCCACACGGGCGCGCGCGAGGAGCCAGCACCAGCGCCGGCTCCGGAGCACGCAGCACGCGCAGGGCGGAGTGCGCCAGCACGTCGGCCGGCGCCGCGCCACCCGCGCCGCGCCACGCCGCCGCCGCCGCCACGTAGTCGGCGAGGTAGAACGACAGCGCCAGGCGCGCCGACGGGTTGAACCGGCCCGTGTTCACCTGCGGCTTGCCGCCGCCCGGCGTCAAGAAGCGCGGGTGGGCGTACAGCGAGAACCGAGCGAACGCCAACGGCAGGTACCACTGTTCTCCCGCGATGCTGTTCATCCTCACCTAAAAATCATAACTTCCTATAAGTATCTAAACTACAAAGTCAGGAACATACGTGGCCGGCGACACTCACTCTGTTGAGAAAGTCTTGGTTAAACTCTGCGTGCGGCGGCAGCAGCAGCAACAGCGCGTCGCGCGACAAGTGCGGCGCGGCGGCGTCGACGGCCCGTCCGCCGGCCTGCAGCAGGGCGTCGTACTCGTGGAGCGCGACCGGAGCGCCGGGGGCGGACGTGCTCTGCAGCACGTGCAGCTGGGAGCCGGCGTGTCTCCGTCGCAGCACGTCGACGGCCGCGCGGACGGGTTCCGTCACGGCCGTGTCGTTAACGTCGCCCACTAACACCTGACGATAATCCACATTACTATGAAATTACCTGACGACAGTTAAACAATAAAGTTTATTAGTTATATCCACATTTGATAACTCAATTTTTATTTATATAATAATATTACTTAGAAAACCACAAAAAATATGAGACGCTCAAAAAGTTTTCCCAAAGATGGTAGAAATGTGATAAGACGATATGACTTCTGATCATCCAGTGGTTTCTCACCACACTTTGGTATTATTCGTATGACACCGCGTCGCCATTTACAAGGAAAAACGAATTCAGCAATACATCGGTTGTATACAGTTAAGATGGCATCACCCACTGTTTTACACGCTTCTTTAATCATCCTATTATATATCTTATCTTCACCTAATAATTTGTTCACCGATAGTTTTCTAACAATATTTATAAATTCGTCATTAGATGGTACGTCTGACATTGGTGATTCAGGTGGCACAGGAACCCACGCTCGACTCTGTTGGTGGTAGTCGCTATCATTAGCCGGTGAATCATCAGGGATAAGTGTATTATTTAGCACTTCTGTTGTTTCCTCTATGCCTGTAGTATGATTATCATTGACTTTAATGTTTTGAACGTATGCAAGATCGACCGATCTGTTAGCTTTAAATTCGTGATATAAGGGAGACCACGGACCCTCCCTGTCAAGTTTATCAACGATTTTCCGCAACAAGTTACCCTTAGATTTTTTCACCGATGCTTTGTAGCGTGACTTGGCAACTCTAAAAGCATTTAAAGCGAACGTAAGAAGATCTCCAGTAATCTTTCGGCTCTTGAGTTTATTTAACTGTCTACGCGCTCTGCGATATCTTTTACGCTGTTCAACTAAATAATCACTCCACCAGTCACATCTACGAATATTGGTCATAGATCCGCGACCAATGACGATGTCAGAACAGTAGGTAAAGGTTTCTGACATAATGTCAGCACTTTCTTCGGCTGACAGCCCGTCCCGAGTGAATTCTTTGGCGTGACACGCAAAAAGCGAGTCGAAAAATTCCCAGTTCGTGCCTTTACATCTATATCTGAAATTACCGGGAATATGAGACGGACCCTGAATATAACCAGGAACAAATTCGTACACGATCAGGCGATGATCACTACAAGACGCGTCCGGTAGAACACGCCACCTATCCAAACGTACGTCAGCACTTAAAAGTGTGACGTCAATACAAGATTCGCCCATTTGGCTGCAAAAAGTAGGTGGTGCATCAGGGGTATTATGAATCGATAGGTTCATCTCAGCAATGAAATCCTCAACAGCGCAGCGTCGTTCGGTATCGGTGGCCCGCAACTTGCCATACCACAGAGACGATGACGCGTGATTTGCCTAAATTTAATATCTCAGTGGGGTGATCGTAACCGCCTAGCGTTTGCGCCGCATAAAACCTATCAACTTCTACTAAAAGGTAATCTTAAATCATTGCCTACTATTAAATTTAACAACGTTCCCATTAAAAACAGCAATCCGTATGCTACCTTGGTATGATCTTGGAAAAGAAATTTTCATTTATCGAACATATAAAAATAGTTGGCGAAAAAGCTAAAAGGAACTTTTATGCCCTAACTAGAATATCCAAAGCAACTTGGGGTCTATCATTCCTAACTTTAAAAACTATATATGGAGCTACCTACTTAGGATGTATGTGCTACGGTGCACCTGTTTGGGCCGATAGGGCCAGTATAGGGGCGGCACGACGTAAACTGCTTCAAAGCCAACGTCTGGCATTGATATTTTTATGCAAGGCGTATAGAACGGTCAGTACTGAAGCCTTACCGGTACTGGCACCCGGGTGTACCAGTCGATCTTGAGGTACAAGGACGTGCATCAATGTACTACTCCGCGAGGGGGGAGGCCATGGACACTAATTTTGTTACACAACGCTACTTTAATAAAATTTCTAGATTATTTAAACTTCAGAATGAAGTCTGGGAGGACCTCTTATCCGAATGGCAAAGTAGGTGGGATAATTCCATCAAGGGCACCTCCATCTATTCTTTCCATCCGTTGGCGATCGGCTGGCTAAGACATGGCTGGAGGTTGACCACTGCGTTGCCCAATTTCTCACAGGTCATGGCAACTTTAAAAGTAAACTGTATTCTTTTAAACTTGTTCCTTCCCCTTTGTGTCTACATTGAACTGTGAATTTGAACAGTCCGCACATCACATCTTGTGGGAGTGTGTTCATAGGCAGAATGAACGCAATATTATGTTGGATAGTGTACAAGTTACATCCGGAGTCGTTTATTATACGGACCTTGTAGAAACTAGAACCAATTTCCGTGCGTTCAGGCGCTTTTGCCATACTTATTATTGGAATCAATTGTAACAGCTAATACCTACTTAGGACCCATTAACTTAATCAAATTTTATTCCGTGGTGTTTGGCAATCTGGGCTTCTCCCAGTTGCAATAATGTCCCTTTGTGCCGATTGGCCTAGTTCTGTTCTGTCTCCTGCTTGTTATGGAGGGAAGTGGAAAAAATATCTTTTTAATACAGTTGCTCAAAAAGTGGTGTATTACAGGGACGTATAGCGTTCGGAAAGTGAGCTATTACACATTCGTGCTTTTTCTTTACCTTTTCCGAACTAGTGCGTTCTCTTTCCCAACTGTCAAAATATTGTCTATGAAAAATAAAAAAAATACCAACCATGAAGTTTTTACTTTAAAACAATCATAGAAGTTTTTATGATTCATGGAAATAATTCTAAAAAGAAGCTAGTAATTTGTTTCAATATCAGATTTGTCTCCTAAGACACAGGTATTCCCTAGTTTAGGAGGCAGGATTTATTGTTTTGTTACACAAAACACATTTATTGTTTTGATTCCCACGCCACGGGGCCAAAAGGTCGGGCTCTTCCTCGTGAATCAGGGGACCCCAAACTCGGGTTGTCCACGACCTCTGGTTCCCGAGATAATCCACGGGGGGGTGAGGTAATCAATGGGGGGGTCGGGGGTTGTTCGCAGCGTCATGTTCTCGAAGAAATTCATAGTTCTTAATCAATCAAGGTACTTAGCTTAATAATTGAGCTTAAGAGGCTCGAAAGGAATTTGTACTTTGTGTCCAATTATCGTATTGTGACGATATCTTCAAGCTTCTATACTTTCAATTATATCAGAAATGTTCAGCAAAAATATATAAAACAATATAAAAGCCAGAACAGAACGAAATTTATAAATTATTTGTGCTCTTAGGTAATCAATTGTTAACAAATCTTAAAAAGATCCAAAAAATATATATTGCCTTCGGCGAGATGCGAACTCACAACTTCATACTCGACATGTCATGCAATATTTACATGAGCCAACTCCTTGTTTCTAGTACAGACGAAATAGGACTATACTCTGCTTCCGTTCGCCCCTTGCCCGATCATTTTTCGTAACGCTTTCGCCAGTTTATTCCCCAAGTCAAGCGTGCCTAAAGAAGTTTCACTTCAAAAATCTCTGCTTATATTCTTTTACGGCTTGCGCCATTTTTCAAAAATTTTCTTTGCGAGTTTAGTTGTTTGTTGCACAAAATGAGTAATTTCGACGATATTTTATTTGAATTAACACCACCGGAACTCAGTATAATTGCACAAAATGCTTCGGAGAACATTTTACCGGAAAAGTCAAAAAGTCGCTACATATCTATATACAACGAATTTATTGCGTGGAGAGAAGAGAAAAAGGCAAATAGTTTTTCAGAAAATGTTATGTTGGCATATTTCTCCGAACTGTCAGCCAAAACCTTCTACATTATGGTCGAGGTTTTCGATGATAAAAAGTATGCTGAAAATAAGAAACAACGTGGATATAAGTCAATACCCCAAACTAAATGCTTTCTTAAAACGACAATCAGACGGTTTTACAACTAAAAAGTCGAAAATATTAACATCGAATGAAGTGGAAAGGTTTTTAAACGAAGCTCCCGATGATCGTTATTTAGCCACAAAGGTAATTAATTAATAAGTACTTATATTTTTCTTTAGTATTCAGTTTACGAAATCGCAAAATACAGTCATTAAATTATTTAATAAAATATTAATCAAATCACTTTTTTTTGTAGGTTGCGCTGATTTTTGGCATTGTTGGTGCTTGCCGCAGAGAGGAGTTATCCAATATTACTTTCAAAGATATTGAAGCCCATGAAAAAATGCTACTAATCAAGATTCCGAATACAAAAAATAAGATACCGAGAAGCTTTGCTTGTTGAAGGAGATTTTCTTAGAATAGTGCAAAAATATATGAATCAGCGGTCCCAAAAAGGAAAATCCGACCGTTTTTTCCAAAATTATCAAAAAGGAAAGTGTACATCTCAAGCAATCGGGATAAACAAATTTGGTAATATGCCAAAAGAAATAGCTACGTTTCTTGGTCTGCCGGATGCAGAGTATTATACTGGGCACAGCTTCAGGAGGACCTCTGCTACATTATTGGCAGATTCAGGAGTCAATTTGACGTCCTTAAAGCGACTAGGAGGTTGGAAGTCAGACAAAGTTGCAGAAGGCTATATTGCTGATTCATTACACCACGAACTAGAAACTGGGAAAAAAATCACACCCAACACCCAATGTCAACCCTCACCTTCGGCTGCGCCTCGGCTCGGGTCGACATTTGTCGGAACTCGTTGTAATGACAGGCTTTCCGCACTTGTAATGAAATATACTATTTTTCTTACTCCTCCGCTATTCTCTTCTGATTAATTTCGTTGCGGGACTCAAGACAGTTGAATCGTTTCTCCGGGACTCGTCGAGCTTCATTGCTCGGCGTTTTTCTGGCGGTCTCCACTGTTGATTCTGGCTTTCAGGAGTTGCAGTGGGTGGGAAAAGTGTGGCGGGTTTTGTCCCAAAAAAAAAAAAAAAAGTTTCGAGCCGAGATGATACTGCGACTGGATTTTGAACTTTCTAAATTACAAGATTTGGGGCCCTGATCACTCATTTGTGGAAATACTTGAAAAAGTAGATAATATTTCAACAAGATCACACAAAAGTTGAAAGAATATCCGATTCATGTAAAAAAAAGTCGTACTTCGAAATTTTTTCTTGACTTAAAATAACCATATACATATTATTACTACATAATTTTACAAAAGAACTAATTGGGCGCTATATATACGGGTATTGGTCGTCTAGTGAGAGGTAAGAGGGTGCGTCCTCTAGTCTTTCTATTAATTCCTTGACAAAAATCTCTAACAATGTTGCCAGGGTTAATTAAAATGTATGTTATATCTTTTTTTAGCTCAAAATATCACCAAAACCTCAACAAATCACAAGCTGTTTCATCGAAGGGCGACGCATAGTTAATATTGCTTACTTTTATTCTGAACTAAAGAAAACTGCCAAGCACGGAGAATTATAGACTGTGGTTTAGAATCTGTGGATATTGTTGGAGAACGACAAGTGGGACTACATTCCCTATTTATTTTTAAATGCCGTATGTTTATGGAAACATTTTGCATATCCTACAGAAATCAATATCAGCTATGTAGTTGTAGGAACAATAGAAATAGACTGTGGCCATTCTCAACAGCAAGAACTTTCTGCAGCTTTAGATTTGCCTATAATCTCGCATGTAATTTATAGGATCGAAGAATTAAAAATTACAGATTTTAAAATAACTCGTGTTTTATTTGAAACCTCATTACGACGGAGTACATTCAATCCGACGTCACTGACACAGTATAAATAAGGTACTATGTCTTCATGGAAAACGGCCGAAACTACGCGCTTTGTAATCTCATGGTATCTATATAAAGCACGGTTAGCGCAGTGGTTAAGCTATTGACTGCTGCGCTGCGTGTCGCGGGTTTGATTCCCGCGCTGAACAAATATTCAGAAAATGTCCTACAAGTACTTGTTCCGGGTCTGGCTGTTTGTGTCTGTGAATTTATATGTTTGTAAATGCACCCACGATAAGAGTAATTCCAACTGTGGAGCAACGTTTTTTTTAAATAAAAATATCACAAATTGCCTAGTGCGAGTCTGTTTTACGTTAACGCGATGAACTCGTTTATGTTATTCGCACTAGTAATACTACTAGTAATTAATTCAAAGACACTGCAAAGACATGATGCCGTTACGGTCTTACTATAGATACTCATATTCTGAAAAGTAGTCTACCATTAATTTTTATATTAATGTTATGATATATTATAATGTGTGGGTACTTGTTTTACAAATGTCTGTCAGTCTGCCATTAAACTGTGTAACGAGCACTCCTTGATTTTATTCAAACATTGATCAAGAATACTACAAATATATTATAGTACGATATTACCATTTATCAATACAAAATTTATATTTATCGGTCTTGCATCCATACCCCCGTCTGAAATCGTAGGCACAAATCGCGACCTACACGCGGCTTGTCTGCATCTCTGGATATTCTTTGATGGTCGTTTTAGTTTAGCGCGCCACCGCGCGCATTTTACGAATTCGGGGGTACGGCATTTAGCTCCGCCCACATGCACAAGGTCATTGAGGCTACTATACACCTTAACTTGCGCGAGTTATACATAAGAAGAAAGAGCTGATATATTTTCATATTTAGAGATTTTAATGTTATTTGTTTTAATGACGTAAACTAAGCTTTATATTTATTATACGTCACATCTCATTTAACTAACGTAACGTGTCCACTTTGGCTGTGCTATTTAAACTGATTATTTCCAAATAAATCTAGGCAAATATGCGCCTCTAGGTTAATCAAAAAGGAATATTTTGGCACCTGTTTGATTTTTTTAAATAAATATATCATTATACACGTAATTAACCGCACGAAAGTCGTTAATGTGAAGTACAAACTACAAAAAAGTGACGTAATGTTGTTTATTGGTGCAAATTAGAATAATAGAAGTAGTTTAAGTGAATGTGATACCTCTATCGTAAGACTGATTGTAATAAACATTCGAATTGCAATATGGTATTATCAATATTACAGGCTGGTTTTATTTTATAAGTAGTAAAGTTTATTTAGTGACGTAATGGAACTCTCCATGGATTGACATTGAGCTTCAATTAACCTGAAAAATACTGAATATTCAATGTAAAAAGTAGTATTTTCCTATAGTCTTATTATTAACGAATGAAATAAAACACACTTAACCTTAAACTAAATACTTTTAAAATAGTGGAATTCCATTACATAACGGACAACTTTTCTGAAATCCACCACTGAGACCACAGTAAACAGGACTAAACCTTGAGCCGTTATAATTATTACGCCTTATTATCATTTATTATACCAATTAATAACTAGGGGTGAATATGTCACGTAAGTAAGTATAATTTGAAATGAACAGGAAAATATGTTTAGAATCAAATTATTTTATTATAATATATGATTCAAAGATTATGTATAATATAAGTTTCGTAGTATTTTAATATGATATAAGTTCTTCTGCAGAGGTAAGAAGCAATAAATTTGTATATTTTGGTAGGAATAATCAAACTAATTAAAAAAAAACTTTGACGATTCAATATTTTTTTACAGAATCCAATTAATGAGCCTATAAAAGTTAATAGAAGGAGAATCATTGATATTCAACATTTTTTGAGGGGTTGGTTCAAAATGAAAACCATAACAATCGCTTTGGATGTACAGTTGACAGCACATCAAGCTACCACAATCTGTCAGATTTCCTTATTGGATTTTTAACTTTACAATAGGATTAAAGCTCAAGGTCGATTGCGAATATTTGACAGTTTCGGGTAGCTTGACCTGCTGTCGTCCGTACATTGAAGAATGTTACACTAATAAAAGAAAATAAAATGGGATTACTGTTATAATTGCTGTTTCAGTGTAAATGTGCTATTCTAAATTCAAATTGAGTAGTCACGACGAAACACGAACAAATGAACTAAATGTCAACGAAGGCGCTGTGATCAGGAGCCATTATTTCAGGAATAGGCCTAATGCCCTGTCTACACGCTCCGTGTTACTTGCTCACAGACGTGTGTGTGGACACAGTCCCGGCGCGCGGCTTGTGCAATCCTTGACATGATAAACATTTGGACTAAGTTGGCGTGCACGGTATTACTTGCACGTGTGGCTGGTTATTCAAGCCGCGCATCAATCCTACAAATTATTTTACGACAAAGTACACGCCACAAATCCAAAAATGACCGATGTTAGGAGTTATTCTAAGGAACTTTTAACACAATTCATAGTATTGTACAAATCGTTGCCAGCATTGTGAAAAATAAAAAGCAAAGAATACTCAGATAGAAACAAAAAAATATTAAGCATATCATTTAATGATTGAAAAGTTAAAAGAGGTACCTATGTATTATTTATTCTATTAGGTATTTACATGTGTATTTACACGAGCTCTCAAAACACAACTAGGATTGCACAGTCCAGTTTGCACGAGCTTACCTGACACAGGGAAAGTTCTCTACACCGGAATCCGGAATAAGTATTGTGAAATTTCTGCCTGTACAAATAAACAGGAACAACAACTTGCTATTCAAAACTGCTCTAAAAATCATGTCGGTTCATCTTCTAGCATGGAATGCAATCTAGGGAAACTATTTTACAATGTATACAGCTTTTTTATATTAAACTAACTGCACCCCCGAAAACCCCTTTCATGACACCTAAGTCAAAATATCATGAAATTTTGACATCGGCCATCTTGAATTTAAAAAATGACGTCATTTTTGTGATCAGCACCACCGAAAACCGCCGTCACGGCAACCATATCATAATGTCATAAAATTGGTGTCGGCCATCTTAGATTTCAAAAATAACGTCATTTTCGTGATTTGCAACCCCGAAAATCCCCCACACGACACCCATGTCGAAATATCATTAAATTGGTGTCAGCAATCTTGGATTTAAAAAATTACGTCATTTTCATGATCTGCGCCCCCGAAAACCCCCGTCACGACACCCATGTAAAAATATCATGAAATTGGTGTAGGCCATCTTGGATTTCAAAAATGACGTCATTTTTGTGATCAATCGTGTCATAAACTTCATACTAATTGAAATAATATATTGTTCGGAAATAAATCGTTCCAAAGATCAAAAACCGCGTCCGTAGTACAAACGCACACAATAGCAATGTGGACGTATACCACGATAATATCGAAACGAAGATGAGCGAGAAACATTCTGTCACAAGCCCGACCTCGACAAGCGCTAGCGCGGTACTAAACGCAGATGGATAAGGCAACTAGAGATGGTCAATATAGCGCATAGCGCCATTCAACAGCACGCTATTTCCTCATAGCGCATAGCGCACGCTATGTAGGTGGACGTTACGACGCTATTCACGCTATGAGTGAAATTGATCGAATAACTTGCACTGCGCGCGCCGGCGCTTAGCGGGCAGTCAGTCATCGCGTGAGCGCTGTGGACTATATGTATGCTTGTTGTCCCAGCACGTTATTTTCGTCGCGCGCGATCTTTCTTGTTATTGTGTAAATATTATTATAAAATTCTGTTGCATTGCAAAACGAACTATTGACGATTATTTAGTGTGTGCAAAGGTATTATTAGTGTGTAGATATTAGTATAAAATTCTGTTGCAAAACGAACTAGTGACGATTATTTAAATACGCCTATAATTGATTTACGATTTATTAAAATTAATGTTAGAATAACCTTTACCAATTATAGACAGTCCTAAGCCTGAAAAGTATGAATGAGAGTTCATTGATATCTTTTATATTGCTTTTTTACATTCCTTTATAGCATGCGGTCTGTGTAACGAAGAACGATATGTAATGTAACGCGCTACGAAATTTAGCGTGTTGCAATAATAATCGCGCCTGCTGGACGCCCACGTGCTTTCTTATTTATAGCGCGCTATAACATAGCGCATTTAATAGCGCGTTAGAATTTAATAGCATATAGTCTGTAGCGTGCTATTGTTTTATAGCCGTTTTGAACAACTCTGCGTTACGCAACGAAATATATAGTTATATAGTATTTTTATTCATTTAATTAAACAATTGTACGAGTCAGCCATCGTACATGACACGCGCACATTACCTACATAGATCAGCACTATTCCGTCACCTTGCACAAGTTATAGTGTAAGTAAGGCGACAGTACACGATCAGCTTTCAAAGACTGTACTTATTTACACATTCATATATTGTTAGTTATGAGTTAGTCAAATAGTCAATAAAGCATCATATTTGGCTATCCGTGACTATTATTCAAGTTAATAACCAAGGTGTGTGCGAACCATTCAGCAGCGCATACAACAATAATAGTAGCGAATTAAAAAATAAAAATAATACCATAAGCAAATATTGATGAATATTTTGGTGTAAATTTTATTCCTAAATAATGCAAAACTTTTGAGATATTGGGGCTTGTTTCGAAGTCTTTTCGGTCGATAATGTGATTATTGTAGATTTCTTTTCTTTATACAATAAACATGTAACTAAAATTTTTTATTGATATTATTGAAGTATAGGATATTTAAGAGCTAATTATCATTTTTATGGTTGTAGATATATAGAAGAATCTCCAAATTAGAGCTCTCAATTCATGTCTTCGCAGTATTTTGTCTAAAAATGCAACGGGGGAAAGCTTATTACTAAATAATTATAATTATTATTAAAATAAGTCACCTAAAATCGATTTCATCTTTATTGTAGTAGAGAAAACAAACTGTTGTTACCACGTAATTGTTATTTGATACGACGCATTCAAAACATACTTTTTCAACGTCGGCAACATGTAATTTCAGGTTTATTTATAATACGCCTCTTAACATCTTCATTTTAGGTGTAAACAAGTCGTTGCCTAACATTGTTTTTTTACTTCTATTCTTTATCGAATTTGGCTCAAATATAAATTTATGTATGTTATAGGTATATGTAAAAAATATTTAAATAAGGTCATAAAAAAACGTATTTTAGAACAGAAAGCGAGATGCCCGTGCTAGATTTATTAAACCTGTGCAAAGATGACGTTTTGAAAAAGTAACCATATAAATATTTACTACAAATATGACGTTGATTTTATTTGCGAAATTGACATTTTGCATCAAGCCCAAATAAAACATTTTGTATTTGATTTTCGGTTGCGAACTTATCATACGAATTCCAGACTGTATTGTACGAGGGTGATGCTTACCACAATGAGCGCGGTGTTCTTGTCCTGGTTGAGGCACACGGTCTCGTAGCGCGTGAGGAAGGCCTGCACTTCGTCGACGCTCGCGTGCGCGGTGGGCACCGGCACCAGCAGTGTGATCCGCGCGCTCTCGGTCACGTACCGCACCGGCACCAGCCGCGCCGCACCCAGCGGCCGCACCACGTCCACCAGCCGCAGGTGCTCCCCGCCCGCCGACCCCACCCGCAGCAGCAGGCGGTAGGACAGAGCGCGCGCCGGCTCCCAGCGCCACGCGCCCTCCAGCAGGCGCACGTCCGCCGCCCAGCGCCGCAAGCCCCACGCACGCACCGCCTCCAGCACCAGCTCCAGCGCTTCACGGTCGGCGCCGGCGATGAGCGCCACCTCGTGGTGGTCGTCCGGGTAGAAGGCGTGAGTCGCGTTGAACGATACCCAGCGAAGATGGTCAAACCTGCAACACCCACCACGTCACACTCACTTCTCACTAACGTCCGACTGGGGCAGCACTGACTAGGGACGTACCGAGAATCGGGCTTGGGCGGCGCCAGGCCAGGGTCGGTGCGCAAGCCCGACGGCCACGTGGCATTGCGGTAGTGCGGCGGGTGCTTGGCGGCGCCGCGCCACAGCGCCGCCCGCAGGCGCGTCACCTCCGCGCGGTCCCGCTCCAGGTGTACCTGCGCACAGAGCTCACGTCATCCGCGCTGTCCCGAGACAGACGCAGGTCAATGTGTGCGTCACTCACCCGCGACACGTAGGCGTGCAGCGTGTAGAACGTGTCGGCCTTGGTGACGGGGTACACGGTGACGGCATCGGCCAGGTCGGGCGAGAGCGCGGGCGGCGAGTCGGGCCCGGGCGCGCGCCGGGTGCTGTAGCGCTCGCCCTGCGCGCCGGCCGAGCAGGCGCAGCGCGCGGCGTGCAGCACACAGCGGCCGATGTTCTCGTGGTGGTGCGGCGAGTACGAGTTGCGGACGCACCAGTCCAGCTCGCCGTGCACGGCGCGCAGCACCGAGTTCGACAGCAGCACGCCGCCCTCTGCTCAGCGCCAGATAATTTGGGATTGCAAACACTAACGACTACTGTACACATGTTAACGACAGATATTCCAACGTATTTTAAACGACAAAAAAACAGCACCCTTATAGGATCACTTCGTTGATCAATCTGTCTTTCTCTCAAGACCCTGTTTCATTTTATAATCTAAATTGCATGTTCTTGTTCATAGGCTACGGTACTAAAGAATGGACAACTAACTTCATCTTTCTAAATGACCCACCCCTTGACCATTTAATTTATTTGTAATTATTTGATACTACAGTATTTTGGAGCTCTAAAAACATCAAGCTTCTATGTCAGCGTAATAATCAAATACGGCTACTTATATTACATCATTCTTTTGTAGTATGTAACCAAACTTATACATGTAACCGGTCTTATTTACATATTGCAATCTTATTAATTTATATTCTTTATACGTAAGAAACAGTATTGGTTCAACATTCGCTGTTTCTCTCCTACGAGTATATCCTTACACTTTTGATAGGTACTCTCAATTCTCAAATAACTGGAGCTATTAGAATCCCCGATGAACATAGGTGTTCACTCGAGGATGTGAACGTGCCGATGCAACCATCTACTCCTATCACTGTTACCGCGCCTATAAATGGTTACCGATACCTTTGGTCTTAGTTATTGCACCCTTTCCACCTTCCCGCAGCCCGCACTACATTATACAGGTATATATTGTAGCTATATAGTTAATGCTAGGTTTTTAGGTGCACGCAGGGCTCTTGAAAGATCAAGAGCCAGTACAACGCGTTGTTCGCATGTACCTAGCGTTGTAGGTACCGCTACAATAAGACTTGTAGCGGTACCTACAACGCTAAATGCGAAAAACGCGTCATAAAGACGCCACGCAAATCTTACAGACCAGACAATACCAGTCTGGTCGGAGGATCCTCCATTTCTATAGAGGATGAGTGAACTCTATACCCTGTTAGCTGTTCCTCATGCCTCTAAACTTTTATCACGGGCTTTAAGTGCGGCTGGGTAAATCCGCGAAACAGTAAAAAAAATATGTTCCGATCGATAAAACAAAAATGGTTGTAGTTCTGGTAAATTTAACTTGTGAATAACGATTCATACACGTTTCCTCATAAGGCGCCATGATCCATATTGATTAAATACTTCAAGTTATTTCGATAATCAAGAAAACACGCACTGAACATCATAACCATCACAGTAAAAGTAGTGACCTTTGTCGTCGTCTTTTAAACTTTTTTATTTTACCTATACGCAGACTAGATTTTAATTATAAATTTAGAATTTACATATTTACCGTGATAAAATAACAAAATTATATTGAAATCGTATTAGCGAATAAGATGAAATCATGAATTGAAATATTGTCACGAGAAATCGTCATAGCCATCGCGGCTATATCAAAGGTTCCTTAATGTGGCCACGACGCGACTTTTCTGGGCTTGCGTCCGCGCGTCCAGTTCCTCTATTCGTTGCGCGCAACAGAGGAGAATGTGCGTAAAATTTACGCAGCTCCGAGACTTTTTTCACCCCAAAAACTGGGCGACACGCACAGTTTGTCTGCGGTTTCATCATTCCCATTTTGTTTGAGTTCGGTATGTTTTATACATCGTTATTTTTCTAATAATTAGCACTTTGTAGCATGTAATTATAATTTAAAAATTACGATATTGAGGTGACCCAATATTGATGACAATAATTTTTATATAATTTTAAAATCGTTTTCGACATTACCATTAACATCATTACAATCTCATTTAGGCTTATGGCGATGACACTTCGTATATGGTAATGATGATTATGAAAGGTATCCTCACTGTCAAGTGTCAAAATAGGGTTAGGAGGAGGTAAGAGGGATGCGAGTGGGTGATTTTTTGACAGCTCCGTGCGCCATTTTAGAATAATCGTGTTGTACCTCTTTGGAAGTAAGTGCGTAGGGATGATTCTAAGGTAGAACTTAAGGACAAATTCATTAAGCGCTTTACATAATAAATAAAAGATTTTAACTGGTCTCTAAATATTAAGGTATATTATAAATGCGAAAGTATGGGCTTACCCACATCACTACAACGGTCGGGGCCAACGTCTCACACGTTGGCCCCGTTCACCGGCGCGGTGCCGGCCGATGTCGGTGCTGGTACCGGTGAACGGCGCCGACGCCAGTGCCAGCGGCGGTGTGAAACGGTGCGATGATCCGGGTGACGTTTTTAATTGGTGGACGCACCGTTCCACACCGGCACCGGCGCCGTCACCGTTTACACCGGTTTGGTGAACGGCGCCGACGTCATGCCGTGGTGATGTGGACAAGCACTATGTCTGTTACATTCCACTAATTTAACTCAGTTTTTCGCTTATATTAATAACTTATCTGACCGTGAGCAAATAATGGACTTATATGGAATCGTGAGAAGCCACGGTCAAGTAATTTGAAGAAATGGAATGTGGTTCAATGAACAGAAAACAGCAATTTCTGCAATATTTTTTAAAATCTTAAAAAAAGTATTATAATCAAAGTTACTAAGTAAAGACCAAGATCAATTAAAAACTATTGTTGAGATTATAAAAATATAAATGATATATTATAATAAGAAGAATTTTATGGAACAGGAGTAGATTTTAAGCAGTGACTATGGTATATAAACTGTAAACTAACATAATATTATTGACTAGTTATGAAGGTGTACCCCTAATGACCGTCTGTTACTAAATAGCTTACTGCAATCATGCCCAGGAAACAAAAACCCAAAATCAGTAGTAAACGGGCAGAAAAACAAAGAGTATACAGAAAAAAAAATATGCAGAAATTAAACAAGATCCAGTTTTATATGACTTAGAGAGAAAAAAATCAAAGAAAAAGATATCAGGAAAGGAAAAAAAAGAAACAAATCAAAAGTATTGACGAAGAATCTCCCCGTAATCAACGGGAAAGACGTAAAAAATGGCGAAAAGCTTCTCGAAAATATAGACAGAAAAAAAAGAAGACAAAATGCGTCCTATTCCTGTCACTCCTGAAATGCTTTTGGTAGACCAATCAACAACATGTAAAGAGCAGGCTGAGAAAAAAAAAAAAAATTTTGGGTTTTGAAACCAAGAAACTCACAACGCGGAACATGCTTATGCATGATTCATGAAAATTGATGTTAATCGTTCAAGCTGTCAAGACACATTCTATATTGGACGAAACAAGTTCTGAAGATTCGATAACTAGCCTATGTTGCTCAAAATATGACGAAAAATGCTTAAAAAGGTGAGTCATGTAAAAGTAAATCATTAGAAGTGAAAGAGTTTTCCAATGATCAGGAAATTACTTATTATAAATGAACACGTACAATAGAAAGTATAAAGACAAAGCAAGGTCAGAAAATTGTTACTGTGACTAAAAAAGATACGGTGTTAACTAAACCAATAGAGGTGATCAATGATTTACATGAAAGTATACCAAAATTCTTAGAGCATTGCTATGCTATTCATAACCAATATTGCAACATGATACTCCTAAAATAATCGTTACCCGTTAACTGTGCGGTAAACGCAGACTTTTCCGAAAAATACGGTCTGAAATTTAAAAATGAAGTGCAATTAATGCACTATGGTGGAAATCGCAAGGAAGTATGCCTTCACACAGCCATAATACACAATTTTGATTTCTATATTAATGCAACCAAAGCAACATCAGTTTATACTGAGAGTTCTTGTCTGGGAACGATAGTCCAGCTGTATGGGCACATATTATACCACTGATCGAAACAGCTCTCATAGATAATCCTTTCATAGACACTTTACATTTTCAGACAGATTCTCCAGTCACACAGTACCGAAATAAATACATTTTTTACATGATTTCTCAGCTTCACCACAAATTTCCACAAGTAATCACAATTACTTGGAACTAGTCGGAGGCCGGACACGGCATAGGAGTTCCGGACGGTGTAGGAGCTACAATAAAGATAATGTAAGAAAGTGTAAGTCTAAGTAACAGTACCTAGGCATATTTTTCAATCAAAATCCTCATTGGTTTAAATATACAACGTTATTTTTTGTTTATGCGAAACCTGAATTCAGTTTGTTCAGAATAAGCAACTGAATCGACTCCAATCATTTTTACTCCATGTTATATTTTTTCCCAAATATATTTAGAAATTCTTACAGTGTGGTTACCGAACGCGGTACGCCGCTTACGGTAGATCATCGCCCGTGCAACAGATGACACCAGAGGTCAATGCACCGCCTGCCCGTCTGAAATTAGGAACGTAAAAATTTTCATTTCTTTTTATTTCCAACCCATTCTTTAGTAGGTACGTGCTTAGCCAGGCAAATAACACAGGTAAAGTTGGTGTTTGGCTAAACAATTATATTTCGTAATCACCATTAACATAGGATCATTACCATTTTAAGAAAATCATTACCATCAAGCAAACGTCATTACCATTCTGTGAAAAAATATTTGGACGCTTGTTACTTCTAAAATCACGATTGAATCTAAGTGCCTCACACTGATCTAAAAACCTTATTACTTACCTTTCAGTTTAAGCTAGTTTGCACGCATCCCTGTTAAATTTTTCAAAAAACGTGAAAATAAATCTCGCGGAATAAAATCGGCGGATCCACCCGGCTACCGAATCAAGAGATTCCGATTCGATTCAGATTTCCGCACGGTGTTTGTGTGCGGCGTATTGGTTTAGACTAGCTGCTAACTGCTCATAACTGATTCTATCTCTTTTAGGCACGATACTAGGTCACCACGCTCAAAATGTGTCTTGAATCAAAGAAAAAAACTTTAATTAATTCTTCTTCTTCAGCCTTTATATTTAGGAGCGATTTTTTCCGAATATATTATTTATTTATTTTTCCATTTATTTCAGGCATCAAGAAGGCCCATATAAACAAACTAGCTGCGCGCCGCGGTTTCACCCGGCTTTTTTTTTATATGCTCCACTCCTATTGGTTGCAGCGTGATGTTATATAGCCTAAAGCCTTTCTGCATTAATGGGCTATCCAACGCAAAAATAATTTTTCAAATCAGACCAGTAGTTCCTGAGATTAGCGCGTCCAAACAAATAAACAAAACAAACTATTTTTAGCTTTTTAAATTAGTATAGATAAAATGCTATATTAACATAAAATAAGTACTATAAATACATATAACATTATTAAACCTAATATATACGTTTTAAGTTTTTCTGGGAATAACAGTAGATTCCAAACTTCAGTGGGACCACACATATCAACCCTAGCAGCAAGGCTCAGTTCGGCCGCCTACGCCGTCAGGAAAGTAAGACAATATACTGACGTTGATACAGCTAGTTTTGTTTATTTTAGTTATTTCCTCAGCGTTATGTCCTACGGTATTCTACTGTGAGGCAAAGCTGTTGACATACAAAATATATTTGTACTCCAAAAACGAGCTGTCCGAGCAATTTACCAGCTCGGTGTCAGACTTTCTCTGAGAGATTTCTTTAAAGATATTGGTATTCTCACGGTTACTTCGCAATTCATCTTAGCTAACATCTTATATGTTAGGCAAAATAATCACGTGTACACCAAAAACTGTGATATTCATAATATTAACACCAGAAACAAGGACAAACTGCGAGCCCCTTTTCACAGACTTTCAAAACGTTCATAACTCTTTTGTTGGGCTTGGTATAACTTTTTTTTAACAAGATACCCTCTGCTTTGCTAGACTTGCCTTACAATGCATTTAAAGAACAAATCAAATCCAAGCTTTGTTCAAAGGCATATTATTCCGTGAATGATTATTTCAATGATAAGAATAGCTGGTCGCTCTGATTAACTCAGGACAATGTTTGTGTTCTTTCTCCGGAATTAGCTTACTGACACGTTATATGAGTTCATATAATTCACTTTTTTTTCAATACATAAATATGAATAAATGACTTTTGATTTGATTTGATTTTTGATTCTTACGAAGTGTCGGAGTCGTGACTCGCTGACTGGTGTCACGTAGCTGGTCACGAAACCGGCGGTACGCAACACCTTTCGGCTAGAACCCTTCTTTAAGGAACTTCCTCGAGATGATGTGTCGGAATACTCGACTTGAAATTCGTGCTGTGACGCAGCTCCAACCTCTCGACCCTCAAAGTCCAGCTGGTCTTAACGCGCAGATACTCCACGATCTCCTCAACCTTCGTGGAGTGGTGCAGTCTGGACACATAGAGCAGCGTCGTTGGTACTGCTGGACGCAGCAGCATGTCGGGTCCTGTCAGAGCTGTACCACACTGATTCCGACAAGGGGGCTTCTTCTTCCTCTTTACTACCTTAATGAAACCTTCCTTGTCGCACGTGTCCTTTACTGAACTTTGCCTTTTCAGAACCTGCTTTGGGTTTGACAGGCTCCGAACCCCTTAAACCCTTTTTGTATTATCCGCTTGCGTTACCTGCGAGTCTTGTGACTTAAAAGGCGTTTTCGCGGTTACAATTGTCGCGTAGGCTCGTTTCCGGGTCGCCGAACCTAGACAAGTCATCGTCTCCACCTGTAGCAAGCAGGGACGGCCGCGGCACACGTTGCAACGCATGCATTTTCACACAGCTGGTGACTAATTCAATTCGAGCCGGCCAACTCGAAACTGCAGATGGAGGCGTTTAGTCCTCCGCGACGCGTGTTCACATTTCTGGCGTCGGTAGGTGACCTACTTCTGCCCGTAGATCGCTAATGGTGTTGTTAGACACTTCCAACTGATGCTGCATCTCGACCTGGCTTTGCTTCAGGAGTGTAATGTCATTCAGCAGTCTGGTGACGTCTACGTGGTCGAACGTGACGGGAGGCAACATGTGCATATCCTTCACGACGAATTCAACCACGTCGTCCGGGTCTGTCTCCTTTAACAACGTCTAGATGTCCTGGAGACTCTTCTCTGTACCATCTCTTCGACAAGACGGCATCTGGCTAATTTTGCCAAGCGTCGTGAACAGCAGCAACTTGGCACTGCAAATCTCATCCTCCTTAAAAGATGACTTGCAGATCTGCAAGAAGCTGATCTCGTCCATGTAGTCGATGGCACGTTTGATGAATGCCAGTACTTCATTGGCTATGAGAGTCTGAGAACTCATAGCGGTAACTGGGCAGCGGCTAAAGCCACGCAATTCGCGAATGCAATATTCGTACAGAGCAGCGCAAAAGCGACCGTAGGTACTCGACCGCGCATCGCGACCTTATTTGACCGCGCACCGCAACCGGATGATGTATTTAATTATTATCAAATCAAATCATTTTATTTATTATGTGCATTAACAGACAGGATCACGTTCAAGCACTAGTTTATAATGTAAAAAATAATAATTTGTAAACCCTTATCACTTTACATAGCAGTCAAATAATATATCACAAGTTACATGTGGAAATAACAAAAAAAATAAAATAAAAACACTTCCAAGTATTTTCTTTAAAAAAAATGGAAATATTATTTTTTCTAGGATACCCTAGTAAAAAAAATCCATATTTTGTTTCACCACTTTGTTGGATTGATTAATATACACATTAGTAACAAATTTCAGCTTTCTAGTGTAATTTTCAATGAGTCTATCCGCACGCGGACTAGCTAGACAGACAGGCAGACTGATTGGCGAAACTATAACGGTTCCTGTATTAAAAACAGACTAAATGCGAGTGGGAATCTCGCTTTGAAGATTCCATACAACAGAGAGAGGGTGTTGTAAGTTTAAAATTATTAAAAATATTTTTAATTACTAAAAATAAATGGATTTCTCGATTTTACTTCATCTGTGCTAGAAGAAGTTGCTTTGAAAAAGGGCCTTAACAGGCTGACAGACAGATAATGAAGTGATCGGGGATAAAGGTTTTGTTGTTTCCTTATATTATACTTAAGTAATTATATCATTAGATGAAGTTAAACTGAGCGGCAATTCTCATAATTTTAAGAATGTTCACAGTAATTTGTTTACATGATCAACACACAAGTTTTTGACATTTGTTTGTCAGCAAACTGTGACTGTGACTAAAGGTTGAATATTTTAAATTGTCCTTCTGCTCACAATTCAAAAATTTTTTACTACATATGTAGAAAAATAGGCAGGTTTGTCATCACAGTTACAAATTCATGTACTTACCTATTTATTGCATTTTAATTTATATTATTTGGACAAATGGTTAAAAAGATTTCAGTTATATAGAGGTCATCATCTAACTATTCCCTAGTTCTATACCACTCAAAAGGTGTCATTAATATAATAATTATATATCAAAGCCAGCAACAGTTACATTGACAATTAATTACATTGTCAAATAAAGTAATATATATCTCTTTTTAAATCTTAAATATATAATCTCTTTTTAAATCTTAAATATTATATAAGTAAGTATATTATTTAAATCAGGGTTGATATGATTTAAATCACTTGATTGAAATCAGTGATTTTAATCAAGTTCTTCTTTTTTTAAATCATTACATTTTTACTGCAACCAAGTCGGCCAAAAATTGTCTAGGGACATCTTTCTACATAGATTACGGCTCGCACACGAGCAACTGCTGAGTACAGTTGCTTTTTCGGCTGGGGCCGTAAGAATATTTTCAGCATTCAATTTAGTGCACAGCAAAATAAGAAGGCACCAGAAGGCAGCCAAATTAGTTTTCCTTTTGAAGGAACTCAATACTAAAGAATGATAAAGTTTACTAACTAAGTTTATTAATACTTACCATAAGCATTTGTTCATGTTTCTTTTTTAGTCTGTAAGTTATTAATTTTGTTGTAATTTTTTCAATGCCACTGTTTTTTAAATTGTTGATTTTATAAGTAGAACTTGTTTAATTACCTTAATTGTATTGATAATAAAATTAAACCAAAATATTTAATTTATATATATTTATATAAAATATTAAATTTTCATTTTAATGAAGAATTGACTATTCAATTTAAAAAAAAGACAAAAAAATCTGATTTAAATCAAATTATTTTGTTTTTTTTTTGAATCATGATTTTTATCAACCCTGATTTAAATGATATGGACATGATAAAAAATAGTTGCAGAATGTAACTCTTCAGAAGGCTAAATCTTTTTTGTTTTTGTTATGTGTGTTATTGTTTGATGCACCAGGATGAAGCTAGGGCTTATAGCAAGTTATACAAGTTTCAACCAAATCAATAGTAGCTTCTTCTTGAAGGAAACTAATCTATAAGTGAATGTTAGCGGCTGCTTACCAAGCGTGCAGTAATGGCTGTCATCTTCAGCCACACTGCCCATGTACACATCTTCACTGACACTCAGCTGTGACACCAGCTCTGTTAGGCGCCGAGCATTTACAAATGCAGTGTCTGACACTAGGAAGAAGAAGTCATACTCTTCCAAATAGTTATCTGCTAAATACTTAAGTGCATGGAATGGTTTCAGCATCTCTCGTGTGTCAGTGAAGCCAACAACATTTGCAAGTCCTGGCACAGAGCTCATGGCACTAGCTGTGATGAAGAACTTCAGTGCAGGCTGTAAACGAGCTGTTGTATGGTTCAGTGCTGCTATTTGACTCTTGAGAGCTTCTTCAGAACTGAGCACTCCTGTGAGTAGGGATCCTGAAATAATCAATTGACTTGAAGTGAGGTTGGACCGTCACACAATGGTTGACGCAAGCGGCGGCCAGTACGAGTACCTCTCATGCCAAGTTCGGTGCTGTAGTAGCGCGGGCGTTGTACACTGCGGCCGGCAGCACGGCCGGCCGGGCCTAGTGGTCGCTCCTCACGCTGCGGCTCGTACTCGTCAGCGGCGGGCGCGGCGTCCAACGAGGCATCGCACGCGGCGGCCGGTGCTTCGTCCAGCGGAACCAGCACTAGCGACACCCATAACCCCAGCGCTAGACCCACCAGGAAGTACGAGTTGTGCTTCACCTGTGACACTACGTAGCGCGACAGCATTTTGTGTGCGGTCAGCGACCTCCCACTACACTGCCGACACGACACTGAACCGATCAACTGATTGCAGGCTTCGTACAGTCGTGATAAAATATAGGCACTTGTAACATTCCTTGCTAATTAACGAAACGCGTCGATTTTTATCATCGATTAATCCACTTAATCTCGATGTTACAATTGTAGCACTTAACTGTATATTCAGGTACCAAACACGAATTCACAATCATTGGTTCATAGTTGCAAATTGCAGTTTACAAAATTAATTTCGTTCCGCGAAACCGTTCCATTACACCTTCTGACTTTCTGACTGGACATACCTACATGACATTTCGTGATTTCGAAGTAAAGATGTAGTGGGTTATTTTTTATTTAATTGATTTTGACTATGAACATTTTCGCCACCTTATAGAAATAGTTTAAAATCTTATTTTAATAATAAACTAAATCTGCATAAAACTGCTGTTACAACCTATTTATATAAAAAAAATTAATTAGAAATAAACAGTTGTGAACGTGTGACGCAATACTATATTTAATATTTAATGCTTGGAATAAATGGAACGCTTTAGGCCGCTGCCTCGAATCTTGCGGGCAGCGGGGCGGCGGCGGCAGCGGCACGGAAGCCGGGCGGGCATCGAAGACCCGTTCTCGAAACTAGCGGGCAGATCGCGCGTCACTATAGCCGCATAGTGTTGTGTTCATGATTGTGCAGACGTGATATTTGTTTTTATTCGCGAAAGAAATATATGAACAATGGCGGCAACATCTTTTTTATTCAAATTTATTCCTAACGCTCCATCACCGCTCGCTGCCCGCAAGATTCGAGCGCGAGAAATACACCGCTCACTCGCTGCCGCCGCCGCCGCCCCGCTGCCCGCAAGATTCGAGACAGCGGCCTTATAGTGACGAAAACATCGACATAACTAATGGACATGCCTTAGAGATGAGAATTGTGGCATTCCGAAAGAAAGAGAGGAAACGAAGTTTCGTCTACATTATCTCTTCTAAAATCATCAATCATTTATGAGGAAAGAGATAGTGGTGGACCGAAAGTATAGGCCATCTCTGTCACTTTTTTTTTTTTTTTTTTTTTTTTTTTTTTTTAATAATTACTGCACATTATACGCGTACGGCATATCCATTAGTATATGTCTATGGATGAGAATGACACTGAAAGTTAACAATGACACGGAGGTTTTGGCGGGAAAGTCAAGCTGAGAGTCACGCTCATTTTTCATCGGACTTGACCCCGCCACTAAGGCGATGTCGGTGTGCCGCTGTTGGGTTTAGTGGGTATTCCTGGCTACAGAGCTGGGCGAGTCCCACACACGCCCTTCGGGGTATGGTGCGTAAATGCATTCCCACAGCGTCATAAAAAAAAAAAAAAAAAAAAGGATAAATTAGGGGGGTACGCCCCTCCGTGTGCAGTTTCTGGACCTGCCATCGGACGCGTCCCCAGGTGGCGGATAGGGGAACGGCCCCCAGATATGGGGGTTACCGGTTTACCGGCGCGGACCAAAACCAGAAGTGGGGACCGCTTCGGCGGTCACGCGCGGCGGGTCGGCCACCACTCCTGGTGGCTGACGTGACCCGAAGTCCGGGTCACCGTCGGGCAACCCGGTCTCCTCATTGAGAGGAGCTGGGGGCCCCGTTTGCCTTCGGGCAAACGAGTGGGGCTAAGAGGAAGGACACCTCGCTAAAAAACCCGTGGCTGCTGCGTCTTCTCGCACACGGAGACGTGACCAGCCGGGCCCCTCCCTATGGAGGACCCACTGTGGGCCTGCCTTCGGGCGGGAATCGCCGGCGGGGGATTGGACGGCAGGCTTGCTACATCCCATGACCCCGCCACTAAGGCGATGTCGGTGTGCCGCTGTTGGGTTTAGTGGGTATTCCTGGCTACAGAGCTGGGCGAGTCCCACACACGCCCTTCGGGGTATGGTGCGTAAATGCATTCCCACAGCGTCATAAAAAAAAAAAAAAAAAAAAGGATAAATTAGGGGGGTACGCCCCTCCGTGTGCAGTTTCTGGACCTGCCATCGGACGCGTCCCCAGGTGGCGGATAGGGGAACGGCCCCCAGATATGGGGGTTACCGGTTTACCGGCGCGGACCAAAACCAGAAGTGGGGACCGCTTCGGCGGTCACGCGCGGCGGGTCGGCCACCACTCCTGGTGGCTGACGTGACCCGAAGTCCGGGTCACCGTCGGGCAACCCGGTCTCCTCATTGAGAGGAGCTGGGGGCCCCGTTTGCCTTCGGGCAAACGAGTGGGGCTAAGAGGAAGGACACCTCGCTAAAAAACCCGTGGCTGCTGCGTCTTCTCGCACACGGAGACGTGACCAGCCGGGCCCCTCCCTATGGAGGACCCACTGTGGGCCTGCCTTCGGGCGGGAATCGCCGGCGGGGGATTGGACGGCAGGCTTGCTACATCCCATGACCCCGCCACTAAGGCGATGTCGGTGTGCCGCTGTTGGGTTTAGTGGGTATTTCCGGCTTCGGCTGGGCGAGCCCCACACACGCCCTTCGGGGTATGGTGCGTAAATGCATTCCCACAGCGTCAAAAAAAAAAAAAATTAGGGGGGTACGCCCCACAGTGCTGACTTCCTCGCAGTGTACCCCGGGCAACGCCGTGTCTGACCACCGTAACGGAGTGGCAGACCGGTGGCTAACAGGCGCTGTGACGTACGCGATCTGCGAATTTTTATTTTACTTGAGGGCGATTGCGTACAGTGTGGTTTTTATTATTGTTTTTATCGTGGGTTTTATTATTGTGGGTTGGTTTTAATTGAGGTTTTTATTTGTTTTTATTATTGTGGTTTTTTGGTTTTCGCTATGTCGAAACCACTACGAAATGCCTCCGGGCGTTTCGTATCAAAAGGCCCTTCTCAGGGCCAACCAAACGGCCCTTCTCAGGGCCAACCCAAAGGCCCTTCTCAGGGCCAAACAAAAGGCCCTTCTCAGGGCCACCCCGACGTATTGTCGGCCTCAGAGGCCAGTCGCGCACCATCCGCGGCTAGCCTCTGCATGAGTGGAGCGGACGAGTTCTCAGACTCGGATGTAGAATCCGTAGTCTTAGACTCGTCCGTTTGTGGGGTGGCTGCGGAGAGCAGCCTAAAGAGGGCTTATTTGAAGCTCGGGTCCGAGGGCTCCTCGGACTCGGGCAAGAGTAAGCCCAAGAGGAAGTCGAAGGCGAAGCAGTCTTCTGCTTCGCCTTCGACTTCGTCTCAGGCCGGCACCCACGATGTGGGTCTGGCGGACGCCCAGCGTCAGCTTGGCTTGGCCAGACGGGCCGAGCTCGAGCAGGACCTGGAAGAGAGGGTTGCCGTGAAAGAGGGGCAGGCGCGCGCAGCCAAGTCAAGGGCAGGCTACGGTTCAGCCCTAGTCTCCTTTGACGGCCTCTCCGTAGCGGAGCTGGCCCGACTGGCTGAAGAGGACAAGGAGGAGATCGTCCTGGTCGCCTCCAAGTCCTCAAACCTAAAGGGCACTCTGCAGAAGGCCCTGAGATGCCGTGCAACAAGTTTGCACGGCATAGTCCTGGAGCTGACGCAGCGATCTGCGTCAGAAGAGACGAGGCAGCTGCAGGCGAGGGTGGATCGCCTGCAAGCGGAGGTCAGCCAGCTTCACAAGAAGCTGGCTGAGGCTACGGCTCCGCCCCCGTCGGCAGTGGCCCCGTCGGCAGTAGCCCCGTCGGCAGCGGTACCCGCCCCCTCCTCCTCCAACCTTGAGGAATTGTTCCGCAAGGTGGTCATGGAGGAGAGGGCGTTCACTCGGGCCTGCTTTGCGGGCATAGAGGATAGGCTCCTGCCCGAGAAGCGCCTCCGTCCGCCTTTGGCGGCGGACAAGACGCCGACAGTGGCTCCCCTTGCCCCGAAGCCCTCAAAGGGCAAAGGTAAGGGGAAGAAGTCGCCGGGGGCTCCGTCTCCCCCCGGTACGAGTGCGGGCGCTAAACCGAGGCCGGCTGCCATCGCGGCACCCGCCCCGCAGGTTCAGGAAGTAGACGCCCTCCTCCCTTCCACCACCCCAGCCAACCAGTCGTGGTCAGAGGTGGTTAGGAAGGGAAAGGGAAAGGGCAAGAAGGCGTCTCAGGCCCCGGCTGCCCCGGCGGCTGCCCCAGCAGCTGCCCCGGCAGCTGCAGCGGCGGCCCCAAAGGCGCCGAAGTTGGTTGCCCCCAAATCCGCGGCGGTCACGGTGACCATCGTGCCCGAGGCCGCGGAGAAGGAGGTAACGTACGAGTCCGTCTTAAGACGGGCTCGTACCGTCGCAGACCCCGCCCAGCTGGGAATCGGTGCCTGCCGTCGGACCCAAACCGGAGCTCGATTATTCGAGTTTCCGGGGAAGGACGGCGGCAGAAATGCCGATTTGTTCGCCAGCAAGGTGCGGGAGGCCCTTGCCGATGTGGCGAAGGTGGCCAGGCCGGTGAAATCCACGGCCATTGAGGTGACCGGTCTTGATGACTCGGTCACCAAGGAGGAGGTGGTGGCCGCCATCGCCTCGGCAGGAGGCTGCGAGCCCGCAGCGGTCCAGGCTCGGGACATTAGGCCCGGCCGCGGTGGACTGGGCACTATCCGGCTGGTGTGCCCAGTCGCCGCAGTGTTGGCCGCCCAGGCTAAATGCCAGGGGCGGCTACTAGTGGGCTTTAGCCGGGCCGTGATCCGGGTACTTGAGGCAGCGCCGATGCGCTGCTTCAAGTGCCTGGGGATTGGCCATACCCGAGCCATGTGTCCGTCCTCCGTGGATAGGGCGGACACCTGCTTCCGCTGCGGGCAACAGGGGCATAAGGCGGCCTCGTGCGAGGCCGCCAAGCCGCATTGCGCGGCATGCGCCGATAGTGGTCGCCCCGCAGACCACGTAATGGGGGGGAGCGCATGCCGACCCCCTACGAAGAAGGGCAAGCCGCAGGCGGCTATAAGCCGGCCTGCCGCTGCTGCCACCACCCCCGCTGTGATCCCAGCGGAGGTGGCCGACGAGGGTGATGCGATGGTCGAATAATGGGTACCGACCATCGCATCTTGCAGGCAAACACCAACCACTGCCGGGCTGCCCAGGACTTACTGGTGCAGTCAATGGCCGAGTGGTTGGTGGATGTGGCAGTGGTGGCCGAGCCGTACTATACTCCCAGCAACTGGCTGGGAGATAGTGACGGCTCGGTGGCAATCGTGGCGCGGTCTTCCTCGAACTCCCCTCCCCTCTCGCTCTTAGAGAGGGGACCGGGATACGTGGCCGCCGCGTGGGGAGGGTTGGCCCTTGTGGGGGTCTACTTCTCCCCAAACCGCCGTCTCCAGGACTTCGAGGATTTCCTCGGGGTCCTGACGGCGGTCATCGCGGGCGGGCGGTGGAATTGTGGGCGGCCTCGTCTGGTCTCTCCCTCTTGAATAGGGGGAGCGTCCAGACGTGCGTGCGGCGGCAGGGCGGGTCCATAGTGGACCTCACCTTCGCCACGCACGCACTGGCCGCCCGCATTCAGAACTGGAGGGTGGAACTGGGGGAGACGATCTCGGATCACCGCTACGTGCGCTTCGAGATCGCCCCCCAGAATCCACGGGGGCGCCGCAGCACCCCCTCATCGTCGGGCCGTTCCCCGTTTCCAAGGTGGGCTCTGACCCACCTGGATCGGGAGGCGGCACGGGAGGCTGCGTTCGTCCAGGACTGGCTTTGGCCAGGTCCCGGCGTGGACGTCCTGGACGTGGACGCGGCGGCGGCCCGACTGAGGGGGTCATTGACCGAGGTGTGCAACGCCAGCATGCCTCGGTCGAGACGTCCACCTCCCCGACGCGCCGTGTACTGGTGGTCGGAGGAGTTGGCGGAGCTGCGGGCCACCTGCGTGGCGGCACGGCGGGCCTACACCCGATCGCGTCGGCGGCGCCGACGGGACGAGGCCGAAGAGGACCGCCTCTACTCCATATACGTGGGGGCGAGGGCGGCCTTTAAGTCGGCCATCGGCGCCGCCAAGGACGCGGCGAGGGCTGAGCTGCTGGAGGGTCTCGACAACGACCCATTCGGGAGACCATATAAGGCGGCGCGGAACAAACTGCGTCGCATTGGTCCCCCGGTTGCCGAGACCCTCGAACCAGCGCTCCTGGATGGGGTGGTGCGGTCCCTGTTTCCGCGCAGGGATCCGCACTTCACCCCACCAGCGATGGGCCCGCCAAGAGCAGCGGCTCTACCGGAGGAGGAAGCTCCTCCTCCTCCGGTTTCAGAGGAGGAATTTGGCGCGGCGACTCTCCGTCTCCGCGCCAAAAAGACGGCTCCTGGCCCGGACGGCGTTCCCGCCAGGGTGGTGGCCATCGCGGTCACCGAGATGGAGGGAAGGTTTCGGGACCTCTTCGACGCGTGCTTCGCGTCGGGGAGGTTCCCGAAACCTTGGCGGGAAGGCCAGTTGTGCCTCCTCCACAAGGAGGGACGGCCGGCGGACTCCCCCTCGGCATACCGGCCCATCGTTTTGCTCGATGAGGTCGGTAAAATGTTCGAGGGGATCATCGCCGGCCGCCTGAAGTGTCATCTTCGGAGCGTGGGACCGGACCTGTCGGACGCCCAGTTCGGTTTTCGAGCTGGGCGTTCGACAGTGGACGCCCTGGCCCGTCTCTAGGGCCAGGTGACAGAGGCGGTAGGAGTGGGGGATGGAGTGTTGGCTGTGTCATTCGACATTGCCAACGCCTTCAACTCCATCCCCCACTCCACCATCCTGGAGGCGCTCCGGTTCCACGGAGTGCCCCTTTACTTGAGGGGCCTCCTGGCCAGCTACCTGGAGGACCGTGCTGTCCTCCCCGTAGACGGGGCTGGCCAGCTCCGGAGATACAATGTGGGAACCGGCGTTCCACAGGGGTCCGTTCTAGGGCCTCTTCTGTGGAACGTCGGTTATGACTGGCTCCTGCGGGGAACCCTCCTGCGAGGCACGAGTGTCATCTGCTACGCAGATGACACTCTCCTCACTTCCCGCGGGAGCAGTTACAGGGAGGCGGCCAGTTTGGCCTCGGCGGGCGGATCCTTGGTGGCGGGGAGGATCCGCCGCCTGGGCTTGAGGGTGGCGCTGCACAAAACGGAGGCCGTGTTCTTCCACGGCCCCCGGCAGCGCCCCCCGCCCGACGCCCACATTTATGTGGAGGGGGTAAGGGTCGGGATTGAGGCCCAGATGAAATATCTGGGCCTAATGCTGGACAGCAGGCTGCGCTTCGGCCCGCATTTTAGCGGGCTGTCGACGCGCCTGCTGAAAGCCGCAGACGCCCTCTCATGCCGAACATGGGAGGGCCGAGCAGTCGTTGCCGGCGGTTATACGCCGGCATACTGCGGAGCATGGCCCTTTATGGGGCCCCCATTTGGGCGGACTCCCTCCATAGGAGGGATAACCTCACCGCCCTTCGGGCGCCCCAATGGGCCATCGCCCAGCGGGCAGCGCGGGCCTACCGGACGGTAGGCTTCGCTTCGGCATGCGGCACCCCGCCTTGGGAGCTCGAGGCCTGGGTGCTCGCCAGAGTGTACGAGTGGACGGCGGGGCGCAGGGCGCTGGGCGAGCGTCCGGCCCCAGAAGTGAGGGAAGCCGTCCGCCGCGAGGCGAGGGACGCCATCGTCCAGCATTGGACGCAGGACCTCGGTGTTCGGCCGCCGTACCCTCGATGCCATCGGGCCGGTCCTGAAGGACTGGCTCGACAGGCGTCACGGGTTCCTCTCGTTCCGTCTGGTGCAGGTACTCTCCGGTCACGGCTGCTTCGGCAGGTACCTGCACCGGATAGGACGAGAGGAAACGCCGTCGTGCCACGGTTGCGGCGCGGCGGAGGACACGGCGGACCACACCCTCGCGGTGTGCCCGTCGTGGGCCGTGCCGCGCCGCGATCTTGTCGCGGCGGTAGGAGGGGACCTCTCGCTGCCCGCCGTCGTCAGAGCGATGGTGGGGAGCGAGGGGGCCTGGGTGGCGGTGGCCTCCTTCTGCGAGGTCGTGATATCGCAGAAGGAGGCCGCGGAGCGGGAGCGAGAGGAGGATCCCCTCGCTCCAGCGCTCCGTAGGCGGCGTAGGGGTAGGAGAAGGCGGGACTTTGCCCGCTTTCTCCCTCCCTGAGGTGAGCGGCGGGCGTGAGGCACGGGGGTGCCCGCGCCCGCCTTGCACCGCTCAGCACGCGGGAGCTACGGCCCCTCTTTAAGAGGGGCAAATGAGGGCCCGCCTCACTAGGCGGGGTTCGCCGGCGGGGGAGAGGTAGCTCAGGCTCCGCTATTTTCCCACTCCCCCGCCACTATGACGATGCCGGAGTAACGCTGGGGTTTTTAGTGGGTATACCGGGAGGCTCTCTCCCGGGGAGTCCCACATTCCCCTCCCGTCCCCCGACGGGTGGGGATGCGTAATTGACATTTTCCCCAGCGACAACAAAAAAAAAAAAAAGGATAAATTAGGATAGAAACTGAAGAAAAAAAGTTACTTAAGACTAGGCTGTATGGCATACTATGCCTTTGCCTTTTCCGTTCCTCTGAATGGAAAGAAGAAAACCAAAAAAAAAAAAAACAATGACACACCATTTTGCACACCATTGACGTAAAATAAACTAACACTTGCAGTTTTGGCGGGAAAGTTAAGCTGAGTGTCACGTTCAGTTTTCATTGGACTTTTAAATTATTTTTAGTGTTGTTTACTAAATAGAAGTGCGTGATTTATGTACTTAATAAAAAATGCATTCAGTAAATAATTCATAAAGAACATGGAGCTATCGCAGCATAGTGGCCTCATAGCATATTGGTTCCTCAGGGGTCTGTTCTCTCTGCAACTCTTTTCCTGCTGCATATTAACTATCTGCTGATGCCCGGTATCTATGGGTATGCAGATGACAGCAGAGTTGTGGAGAGATACCTGCCGGAAACTCTGGCTAGTAAGGAAACAATCCGGTCCGAAAGAGAGGCCATGGTAGAGCGTGTGAGTGCTGCACTGCAGGCAGTCTCTGAATGGGGCAATGCTAATCTTGTAGCATTCAATGCCGCCAAAACACAGGCGTGTCTTTTCACCGCCAAAAGGAGCCCGTTCACCTTGGCTCCTACTTTTCAGAATGTATCCTTGGAGTGTACCGACCACCTTCAGCTTTTGGGAGTTGAGATTTCCTCGAGCCTTAACTTTGGGCGGTTCATTGAGTCCAAGGCCAGGGTGGCTGCCAGAAAACTAGGCGTCATCGCGAAGGTCCGGCGGTACTTCACACCAAGGCAGCTTCTAATTTTATACAAAGCACAGGTCCGCTCGTGTGTGGAGTACTGCAGCCACATTTGGGCTGGTGCTGCGAAATGTCACCTTGCCACTTTGGATTCGGTGGAGAGGCGTACGAAGAGGCTGATTGGCGACCCAGACTTAACTCGAAACGGTCTCCAAAGCCTGGAGCTAGAGAGCGGCATAGAGTAGCCAGCCTTTCAGTCTTCTATAGGATGCATTCTGGTGAGTGTGCAAGGGAATTGCATGATTTAATTCCCCCATCTCCGTTCCATCATCGGACGACCCGTCGTACGGCGAGTTTCCACCCTTACGTTGTTGACACCACTGCGATCCGGACGAAGCGTTTTGCTTCCTCCTTTATACCGCGTACATCGAGGGACTGGAACAATTTGCCAGCGTCGGTGTTTCCGTCACAATACAATTTGAGTATCTTCAAGGCTAGAGTGAATAGGCTCTTAATAAACTACTACTAATTTACCATCAACGATCGCATCACTGCTTACCATCAGGCGGGATTGCGGTCAAGCGCTGGTTTATAATTTATAAAAAAAAATCATGACTTTGCCTCTAAACTCTCTTTTTTTCCGAAGGTGGAAAAATCCTCATGGACTATCCTCCACTCCGCTCCTCACTCGAGAATGGGTGCGATCTTTGTGCGAGGAGATGGGAACCGCTGAGAAACAGTGGGTCGACGCTTGTCGGGGGTGAATGCTTATGCGAAATTGCGAACCCTGCACCCCCGGCCATAGGTGAAGGTGAAAGACCGCGGTCGTTTTAGCCCCACGATGGAGGAAGTCCATGAGGATTTCCACCACGAAGCCAAAAAAAAGGTGCAGATAGCGGGACGAACTCGGAGCCCGTGAGATGGTCACGATCCCTACCAGCAGATACTGGAATACATATTTCCTGGAATCTCCACTCAAGCTCGTCAATTTAGGCAAATATGTGGTAGTAGCTTGTTTCTCGCCTGTGTCCAGTCTAGCCGGTCAATATAGACAAATCACAGGTAAGGAACAACTCTTTTTCCGGGAGATGAACGTACTTCCTGGGGGGTCGCTATTGCCCAACACCTCGACACACGCTGTCCTGGGGGTATGGGTATACCTAATACCTATGTATCTCTAGTCTGACTCCTGAGCTATTTCGACAAACCACCTAAACTACGCTTGCAAGGAAGGATCCAGAGTTAAGGACCGCATAAGCTTTACTGCGACCTTAACGTAGAGATAGGGTGGTGGGGTCGATATTATTTAGAAAAATTGTCACACTAATGCCAATGGCAATTAACAAGGTATAGCTATTAGATTACCTATCATATAGGTAATTGTTTTATGTGTTCATACAACATATCTACTTATCTAAAACTTAATTGATAATTAGGGTACCGGTGCCGTACCTAAAATCAAGTAGGTAAAAACTGGTAAAGACAAAGTAGGTATTTTAATTGTCCTCTGAAATATCCTAAAATCATGTCGACTGTTCTACTTTGAAAGCATATTAAAAGATTTGTGACCTAAGCGTAGATTTGACCTAGAGATATAACTGTACAACAGCGGAGTATACTACCGCTACAAATTTATTGTGACACATCTTTTTCTTTCTAAGATATTCAATTAAGAAAAGGTTGAAGATAAAATATTAATGTAGTCCTGTCAATTTAAGATACTCCATAGACACTTAAGGCACGATTAAACACATGGCTATTAAAAATACGACAATATTCTTGAGGCGCGGATTAATTTGGGTAGACGCCATGGGCGTACCCCCCCCCCCCCCCCCCCCTCCTACTCTGGAACTTGCGCAGCATGTATGAACTCCCCTAATTACTAAAGAAAGTGTAAACGGGGACTTATCTCTAACTTTTAAATAAACCACGCAGTAGACACTAGCAAAATGTACCGTGTACCTAATTGTCAAAAACCACGACCGCCTATACCGACTATACCGCACACAGATTATCCACTCTAAAAATTTTACTTGCACCCCTAGGCCTGACTTACCTACCCCTAGGCCTGATTTGCCCCCCTGGGCCAGAAGCTGGGTACGCCCATGAGACGCACAGAAATCTCAAAATCAAATGGAAATATGTTATAAATTTCGATTTTTGTGGATAGACGCGATGTCTACCCCATAAAAATATTTTAAGTACGTGATTTTACTTCAGCACTTGGTTGATGTAATTACATATGTACTGCGTACGTACATGGGTTACCACCCACCAGACAAAGCCTTGCCGCCAAGCGATTTGTCGTGTTCCGGCATGATGTCTGGTGAAGCCGTACGGAGGACGGGTCTGAGCAGTTGTGTTGCGATGTGTGCCGGGTACGATGCGCCTAATGTTGTTGTGTTGGGAGTTTGGTCGTGGAGGGTCAAGATCAATCTCTTAACATTGCATCACCTCGCTCACCTGCCGTCTTCCTTCCTATTCGCTCAGTTTTTCTGAGTGACCTATTCACTCTTAATAAACTGGTGCGCTTTACCATCAACGATCGCATCACTGCTTACCATCAGGCGGGATTGCGTTCAAGCGCTAGTTTATAATTATTAAAAAAAAAAGGTCCCCAATTCGTCGTAAACTTTTATTTTTTTTTATGTATGCTCACCGATTACTCTAAGACGCCTGGACCGATTTGCAAAATTATTTTTTGTTTGAAAGGGTATACTTTCTAGGTAGTCCCCTAGTCATCAGGTCAGGATCTGATGAAGGAAGACCAGATAAATCAAGGGGAACTTTCAAAAATCGTAGGGGCGACTAATGCATTTCTTAGTATTTTCATTAAGTATTTTAAAGCACTACAATTTGATAGAGGTCTGGAGTAAATCTGGTGATGGTGCCGGGAGACAGTCGAGGGAACTAATCAACGATTCACAGCAGGTACCTTGTGTTTGCGCTTGATTAATTTGAATTGATTAGAACTTTACACCTAAATTGGTTGTGACTGTCATAAAGGCTCTGATGATGAAGACAAAGGCCAGTTCCGGGAACTTCTCAACGGTTTACGTAGGTAGTTTGTGTTTGAACTATTCATTTATATTGATGAGAACTTTACAGATTACCCCCTATGAGGGTTAAAATGAAGGTCTGCAGTAGATCTGATTATGAAGACCCTTGACAATCGATGGAACTTCTCAACGATTCTCAGTAGCTACCTTACCTTTGTGCTTGATTAATTTGTATTGATAAGAACTTTACACCTAGATGGGTTGTGACTGTTATTAAGACTCTGATGATGAAAACAAAGGCCAGTTTAGGGAACTCTTCAACGGTTTACAGTAGTTACCTTGTGTTTGATCTAAATTCATTTATATTGATGGGTACTTTGGACCTATATGGGTTAAAATGGTGGTCCTCCATGCCCTTTATACCTGAGGCTTTATTTAGGTAATAACTTTTTAGTTATTTACATTTCCATTTTAATGATATTTTATTTATTTTTTTTGCTTTGCTGGTATTTTATGAACACACAACTGTGCTGGTGGGCAATGTTTGTTCCGCCACTTCTTTTTCCTAGCGAAACCACTAGGAAGTTTCGATGTTTAGGCGTTTTGGGGGACTGTCTTATTTAATATTGACGTTTAAAAAGTGCTGATTCTCATCCTAATTTGGATAAATGACTTTTGATTTGGTCTGCAGTAAATCTGACGATGAAGACTATATATAAGCAGACGAGGGAGTTCCTCAAAAATTGATAGCATTGGACAACCCATACCTACTCGTCACGCTTATACAACAATCAGTTCAACAATCAAGAGACTGAATTTTAGTTGCGTAATCGTATCATGTCCAGCATTGCTTATACTTTCATTTTGGTCTCATAGGAATTTTATAGAAATCGGTTCAGTGGTTTCGTTTTTAAACCAAAATCACTACTTATTATAAAATAAAGTCACTTTCTCTTTCCCTATGTCCCTTTGTATGATCAAATCAATAAAACTACGCAACGGATTTTGATGCAGGTTTTTTAAATAGGTAGAGTGATTAAAGAGAAAGGTTTATATGTATAATAACACCCATTAAATTGTAGAGAAATACTATTATTTTAAAGGTTTCTATTTGCAGTGAAACGCAGGCTGAACCCTACGAGATTTATCAAAATAATGTACAAAATATTGTACACATTTTAAAAGTCTACAAAAGTCCACGATGGTATATATCTATCTCTTATGGATATCCCACAATTATATTTTTTTTTGGCATTTACTTTTTACGACAAATACCGTCTAATTTTTGAAGCGATTTTAACCAATACAGCATTAATCCTTATCCAATTTAATACCTTAAATATATTTTTGATTTAATATAGATCTATATCGCCATTTACAGCATATGATTTAAGTAAATAAATATTTTCGAAGATATTACAGATTTAAAAATTTCGGGGTGTCGCGTTTGCGGCGGTACACGGCGCGGCGTTCGCGGCGGTTTTTATACAACGTTAACAGTTTTTCTGTAGTGTATTTAGTATCAGCATTGTACACGTGCGAAGCCGGGGCGGGTCACTAGTTATGGATAAAAATGAAAGTAAACAAAATTACGTCGTTTGTTTACAGGCCTTTTCCCAACTAAATTATCGTCAGCGTCCATTCTGACCGGGTGCAATTGAACAGTACAACTAAAAAGTGTAAAATAAACCTTTTTCTTCAAAAAAAAAAAAAACAACCGACTTCCGAAATTTGTTATTTTTCAGTTTGTAGTGTTTTTTTTTGGAAGTCGATTGTTTTTTATTTTTTGTAAAAAAGGTTTTACAATAAGTTAGCCAGTAGGCTAGCGTATATGCACTGTGGACGCGACCTACATTTGACAGTGCATTGACACTGACATTTCCTGTATATTACTTTTAGTGTTCAATAAGAAGTGGTTTGATACTGAAACCTGGATTTCTCGCAGTAGGTGTGTTTTTCACTACACGTGCGCTAGATTTTTTTTAATAATTATAGATTAGCGCTTGACTGCAATCCTGCCTGATGGTAAGCAGTGATGCAATCGTTGATGGTAAAGCGCGCTAGTTTATTAATCCCATTCACTTAAAAAACTTAGTGAATAGGAAGAAAGACGGCAGTTGAGCGAGGTGATGCAAATTTATAAACCCAACAACACGGCCAATGATGCTACGCTAGAGGGAAATTGATCGGGATGGACCATGATCAAACTCCCGACACGACATCATTTAGCGCATCGTACCCGGCAAGCTTCACAACACAATTGCTCAGACCCGTCCTCCGTACGGAATTTTGGTTGTTTTTCGGTTATATTGTGCTTTTATGACTTGTGTTTTTGTGTTGTTACCAATATGGCGGCGCGAGCGGCAAAAATACGAGGTGGCAAAGTTGAAATTCGAAAAGAACACATCAAAATCTATAAAATTGCCAATTTGCAAAACTCCCGGAAAACTTTCCAGGTAAAACTACCAAATGACTGTACTATAGGTGTCAGGTTTGTTGTGTATAAATTTTTAGTAAATTTATCCCTTTTTTTTAAAATTATAACTTCAAACACGTATATCCAGGAATATGGATAAAACTAAACCTCCGGACCCTCCGGATGTTATACCTACAATCCCCCGGCTTCTCCTCTTCTAACTTAAGTCCCACCACCAACCCATTAAGCTAGTCCCTAACCTTTACTTCTCAGACTAACATCCGAAAACGTCCCGGAAATGATGAGGATGTTCCTAATCTCCCTACAAAACAACCTAGATCCCATATAGGCCGAGCTAGATACTCGGTCAGGGTTAAAGGACCTTTCATTGTCCACGTTTCCCGTCTGGAAACGCAAACTAACTCTGGATCTACTTTACACCCGATATCATTTGGTCGCTTTTTAGCAAATTTAAACTTAAGTAATATTATTGCCATCAAGCGTGTTGGCCGAAACCGCGTATATGTGGAATTTAAATCGCCTCAGGACGCCAACGCCTTCTTGTCTAATAATATTTTGGGCTCAAATCACTATGAAGTAACTATTCCATCTTTTAACACAACCCGCATGGGCGGTGTCAGTAGTATCCCTACAGACTTCTTGGAGGATGAAGTCCTAGCGTATTTAAAAGTACCAGTTGGCTGTGGACCTATAATTAAAGTTAGGATGATAAATCGAAGAGTTAATAGCGTCTTGCATCATCATATTTGATGGCCAAGTTCTACCTAACCGCATTTTCTGCTTCTACACATCCCTTACCGTAGAGCAATATATATACCCTACTATCCAATGCCGCAAGTGTTGCCGATTTGGGCATGTAGAATCCCTGTGTCGCTCCAAACCCCGCTGCAGCAAGTGTGGCGATGATCACCCTGGTATTAGTTGCAGCATTGCTGAGTGTGAAGCCTTCTGCGTGTTGTGCTCTGGGGGTCACTTTGCTAATAGCAAGTCCTGTCCGGAGTACAGCAGGCAGAGGACTATTAAAACCATTATGGCTGAGAAAGTGATTTCGTACGCTGAAGCAAGTAAAACAGTCCCTAATTCTACTCGTAGCTATGCTGACATTACGAAGTCACAAACCCAGTCATACCGCAAAACTGTGTTTCTTAAGCCAAAGACCCAAGCTTCTCTTTCCCCCTCCTATAATAAATCTGTACATCAGCAGCTTACTAGCACTCTTTTATCGTGTCAGCGTAATGGCTGTGCTCTCAATACTCAACCTACACAATCTCCTGAAAACTTTTCCTCAATAATTGAACTTCTCAGTAAACTTCTTTTAACTTTAATGTCGTCTTCTAATAAAACTCAATTACCGTCCAACGTTGCCTCATCACTTATCAACTTTCTTCAATCTTACAACAATGCCTCAATTAGTGTTTCTTCAATGGAATGTGAGGAGCGTGCTGCATAAGAAGCACGAGCTCACATTCCTTTTAAACAAATTCAAACCCTTAGCTTGTACTCTCGCTGAGACAGTTTCCGTTTACCTTCCTTCAATATTCTCCGATGCGACCGATTTGATGTCTATTGCGGGTCGGCTCTCTGCATAAATAATCGTGTTCCACTTGTGGCTGTATCATTGCCTTTTGTAGGGGATGATATTAGCATTGTGGCCGGCAGGGTGGAGGGTATAACCCTCCTATCAGTCTATATTGCTCATCCTCACCAAAGTTAGTATCCCAGTCCTGAAGCGTACCCTGGAATATATAGAAGGCCCTGTACTTGTTATGGGGGACTTCTATTGCCATCACTTCAGGTGGGGTTCTGAACGTTGCGACTCTTTTGGGGAAGGTTTTGTAGGTATCGTCCACAAATAAAAATCAAAAGTTCTCAGTAACAGTTGTAATTTTAAATTATGAGTTCACAATCAACACAGAAGGGTAGAATGTACAGTAACACAACAGATGACAGTTAGGATAGCGGAAGAATAGTATATAAATGAGTATTTACAAGTATGATTATGATCTCGGCAGAGCAAATTAAAATTAGCGAGTAAACAAGCGAGCGCGGGAGTGCCTTGCGCTGCGGCGAACAATGGACTAGTGTGTTGGCGCGCTACGAAACCGAACAGCCCCGAGCTACGGCGATGATTCCCGAAGATGCGCGAGTTTGGTGTGGCGGCTAAGCCGCTACAGTAGCCCCCCGGCGAGACCGTGACTACGGTCGATAGAAGTCCGGGAAGTGAACTCTCCTTCCGCTGCGAGTGTGAACTGCCAGCTTGTCCACCGGTGGAGTTGACGTCTTACTCGGTGGTGAGCTGGTCGGAGCTGAGGCTGTGTTGTCAGTGAGCCTGTCTTGAGTGACGTATGCTGGTTTCAGGCGATCCAAAGATATGTTGATGCCTTTACCTCGTACCTCAACTTTAAAGTACTTAGCCTTTCTGTCCATTACTTTGCAGGGACCAGCGTATGGTGGCTCCAAAGATTTCCTCACGTGGTCTTGCCTCACAAAAACGTGGGAACAGTGTTGCAGGTCTTTGGGGATGTAAAAAGTATCCGTTCTATGCCATGCCAAAAGGAGCCCGTTCACCTTGGCTCCTACTTTTCGGAATGTATCCTTGGAGTGTACCGACCGCCTTCAGCTTTTGGGTGTTGAGATTTCCTCGAACCTAAACTTTGGGCGGTTCATTGAGTCCAAGGCCAAGGTGGCTGCCAGAAAACTTGGTGTAATCGCAAAGGTCCGGCAGTACTTCACACCAGGGCAGCTTCTAATGCTGTACAAAGCACAGGTCCGTTCGTGTGTGGAGTACTGCAGCCACATTTGGGCTGGTGCTGCTAAGTGTCACCTGGCCACTTTGGATTCAGTGGAGAGGCGTGCGAAGAGGCTGATTGGTGACCCTGATTTAACTCGAGTTGGTCTCCAAAGCCTAGAGCACAGGCGTAGAGTAGCCAGCCTTTCGGTGTTCTATAGGATACATTCTGGGGAGTGTGCGAGGGAATTGCACGATTTAATTCCCCCATCTCCGTTCCACCATCGGATGACCCGTCGTACGGCGAGTTTCCACCCTTATGTTGGTAACACCTCTACGATCCGGACGAAGCGTTTCGCCTCGTCCTTTATACCGCGTACATCGAGGGACTGGAACAATCTGCCGGCGGCGGTGTTTCCGTCGGACTACAATTTGAGTGTCTTCAAGGCTAGAGTGAATAGGCTCTTAATAAACTAGTGCGCTTTACCATCAACGATTGCGTCACTGCTTACCATCAGGCGGGATTGCGGTCAAGCGCTGGTTTATATTTTAATATTAAAAAAAAAATGCAGTCGGTTTCGGGGATAAGTTAGCCATGTGTCTAGCAAGTCGAGTAGCGAAGCTCGTGATGTCTTCAACGGTGTAGTCGTGTGATGGTGACAGGAACTGGCTTGGCAAACGCAGGGGCTCGCCTTAAACCAATTCAGCCGAAGATACTTGGATGTCATCTTTCCAGGAGCTGCGTATTCCAATCAGAAGTATAGGCAAGATTTCCATCCATTGTGAGTTGTTGTGACATATGATACCTGCTTTTAGCTGGCGATGAAACCTCTCCACCAAGCCGTTCGATGCAGGATGGTACGCTGTGGTGCGAAAGTGGCGTGCGCCGAGCAGGGATGCTAGGGTCTTAAACAGGCCGGACTCAAAATGACGGCCTTGATCTGTGGTGATCTGCGATGGGCAACCGAACCTTGATATCCATCCGGATACCAAGGCGGCCGCGCAGCTGTCGGCAGTGATGTCCTTGAGTGGAATAGCCTCAGGCCATCGTGTGAACCGGTCAACGATGGTGAGGCAATACCTGTAATCTGAAGATGGTATTAGTGGCCCTACAATGTCGAGATGGATATGGGAAAATCTCGACGAAATGAAGGGAAATTGGGAAAGAGGAGTGGAAGTGTAACGAGTAATTTTACAGCGTTGGCAATGAAGACAACATCTGCACCACTCTCTACAATCTTTGCAGATCCCTGGCAACACAAATCGTTGCGTGACTAGTCGCACGGTAGCTGTACGCCCAGGGTGACTCAGACTATGAAGAGAATCAAAAACTTGCTTCCAAAATTCAGGGGTAACAGGGTCTCGGTGGTTGAGTGGATACGTCACAAAAGAGTTTAGTGTCTGAGCTCACCTGAGTAATCATCTGCAGTTTCAGTGACGATCCTTTCTCGACAAGTGACTGGAGTTCTGGATCAGTCTCTTGAGAGCGGGCTAAAGCATCATAATCAATTGTCGTTGTTACCTCTTCAATGCGCGACAAGGTGTCGGCAACGACATTTTCTGGTCCAGGTATGTAACGTATATCCGTGGTAAATTGTGATATGTAGTCTAAGTACTTGTATTGACGAGGTGAGCAATTCCCTTTGGGGTTCCTGAAGGCGTAGGTAAGTGGGCGATGATCAGTGAAGACAACGAATTCCCGAGCTTACACCACGTGTCTGAAGTATTTTATCGCCTCGTAGACAGCAAGAAGCTCGCGATCGTAGGGGCTATATTTGCGTTGTGCTTCGTTCAATTTCTTTGAGAAAAAGGCTAGCGGTTCCCATTGTGTTCCGACACGTTGTTGCAGTACTGCTCCTATGGATACGTCTGATGCATCTGTAAGCATAGAGAGTTCTGCCTTTGAGCTTGGGTGTGCAAGAAGAGTAGCGTTTGATAATGCCCTTTAACATTCTTCAAATGCCTCCAGCTGCAGCTGTGACATCTGTATAGGTTGTGAGCCTTTGACCTTACCTCCAGCCAAAATCGAGTTCAGTGGCGCGTGGCTTTTTGCAGCGTTGGGTACGAGCCTTCTATAAAAGTTTAGCATGCCCATGCATCTCCGTAACTCCTTCACTGTGCTTGGTACTGGAAACTCCTGTATAGCTCGTACCTTCTCATGGAGCGGTTGGGTACCAGCAGCTGATACCTGATATCCCAGAAAGGTTACCTCTGGCTGCCCCCAGACACGCTTTGCAGGATTTATGAGGACGTCATATTCTTTCAGCCTTGACAACAGCTGATGCAGGTGAATTCTGTGCAGGTCTGGAGAAGGAGAATACACCAAAATATCATCGATATATCCATAGCAGAAGTCATCTAAACCGGTGAGTACCTCATCTATGACATCTTCACTCGTCTGTGGACACTTACTAGTGCAGTACGCCTTGCTCAGAATAATAGAACGTCAACCTTTTTTAGCTTTTACATTGCAATAAGTTTTTATTTTGCTTCGATATTTAATTACACTTAGTACTTCAATTATGAAAACGTGTGCAGCTTGTAACGTAAAGTTCAATGATGGAGTCCAATGCGGGAGCTGCAGGAAACATTTGGATTTTGAATGTTCAAACATTTCCGAAACCGGATGGAGGAAGCTTGGTGCCGTTAGAATGGCTCAATGGAAGTGCCTCACTTGCCGATCGTCGTCACCAGCTCTGCTTACTCCTGAACCAGCTTCTCTCGAAACTATACTGAGTGAGATTCGTGACATGAAGCGCCAATTACTGAGTTTACCAAACTTGGTAGATGATATCCGGGTAATCAAGGAGGAGTTAGCTGAGCTTAAAGTTACATGTGAAGGCAAGAATGGTAGATTTGATGATTTTGATACTCGACTCGCGGAGATGGAAGCTAAGGCTTTAGGATTCGATAAACTTCAAGAAACAGTCAATTACCTGCAGACTGACTTGGCGATGGTGAAGCGTGATCTTGCTACTTATGAACAGCGATCCCGATTGAACAATGTCGAAATTAAAGGAGTTCCTACGAGAAAAGATGAAAATCTCTTCTCCATAATTGAATCGATCGGCCGAAAGGTTAATTATAGCTGCCCTAAATCCCAGGTGAACTATGTGTCAAGGGTTCCTATTTTCAACTCTAACGAAAAACTAATAATAGTGAGTTTTTTAAATCGTAGGTGAAAGAAGATTTTATCGCAGCTGCACGTGCCGTCAAGGATCTATCCACATCTCATATCGGGTTCCAGGGTACATCTCAGCGTGTGTACGTCAATGATCACCTGAGCGTGGAGTACAAGAAGCTTTTAAGTAAGATGAAGATCATTGCCAAAGAGAAGCACTACGAGTTCGTATGGGTAAAGCACGGTAAAATTCACATTCTAAAACATGCTAATTCTAAAGTAATTATAATTCGAAAAGAATCAGATTTAAACAAGATTATATAACGTGTTTCTTATTTTATCTAAGTATTTTTTTAATTTTGTTTCACTGTTTTATTTTTTCGCAATCGCTCATAGCTATTTTGATATATTGTATCTTCGTACTTGCTTACCAAATGTTTAACACCTCAGTTACACTAACGAACATGCCACCTCTCTTTTGTTTAGCACAAAAATTCCATTACATTTCTTATCGCGCTGTTTACTTTAAAGCTCCATCGCATGTCATGTGCTTATTGCTACTCGTAGGGAATTATCAGTTATCAGCCAACCAAATTTTCATTCTACCGCAGGAGACCTCTGGCTATCCACACGCCTTAAAAATTCTACTACTCGGAATATTATTACCTTGGATATTTGTGTTATTTACTTATGTCAACAAAACTTAGGTCTTTCTTTTTCTTTACAACTGTTTAATTTCATTTCTAAATTAAACCAATCAGTAGTTAATAATACTTCTGATACCTTCCTCGTTATTGGTGATTTTAATATGAGTGGTATTAACTGGGTCCCATCAGATAATAATCTGTCACTAGTTCCATCTAATCCTAAAGGTTGTGACGAAATCTTACTTTGTGACGAATTATGCACTCTTGGATTTGGTCAGTATAACGTCGTGCCTAATAAACATGGTAGAATCCTAGATCTAGTGCTTTCCCAGGAATTAATAAATGTTACTGAATGTTCTACCCCATTGGTGCCTATTGATGACTATCACCCAGCATTATTAATTAACCTGGATTTGTTAATGACTTTACCCCTCGAATCTGCCCCTCGAACTCAATTTTTATTTGATAAAGGAGATTATGAATCAGTTAACAAAGATATTAGCGCAACTGACTGGGAAACTGAATTCTCGTTTCGGTCAGTCGATGATTCGGTGACCTTTTTTAACCATTTTATTCTTGATTTACAGAATAAATATATTCCGCAGAAACTATCTCGAAACAAACAGTACCCAACTTGGTATAGTTCCGCACTTATTAGAACAATCAAAGAAAAATATAAATACTTAAGAAAATTCAAAACATACGGTAACAAATCTGATGAATTAACATTTAAGCTTCTTCGTGAAAGAGTGAAAGATATGGAATCTCAATGTTACCAAAGTTATATAAATCTAACTGAATTATCAATTAAAAATAACCCAAAATATTTCTGGACTTTTGTAAAAAAACGTTATAGTTCGAATGCAATGCCAAGCACCCTGAACTATAACAATGATACTTTCAGAACTGGGGAATCCATTTGTCAAGCTTTTTCTGAATATTTTCACTCTACCTTTTTAAATCCCACTGTTCGTCATCATCCTAACTCTTCTGTTCTTTTTCCTGAATCTTCGAATCTATCATCAGATATCTCCGGTATTATTGTCAATACTGAAGAAATTGTCAACTTGCTACGATCATTAGACATATCTAAACCACCCGGTCCTGACTATATCTCATCCAAACTTCTTGTGCGGTGTGCGCCTTCGGTTGCCTAACCTATTTCTATTTTATTTAAAAAGTCTTTATCGACTGGTGTTGTTCCACAAGTATGGAAGTCTGCTTTCATAACGCCTGTTCATAAAAAAGGTGCAAAAACAGAGGTTGTAAACTACAGGCCTATATCTAAATTATGCACTATAGCAAAGGTTTTTGAAAGAATCATTTATAATCAGGTTTATAATGCCTTGAAAAATTCATTCAGCTCTTTTCAACATGGTTTTCTGAAAGGTAGGTCTACTGTCACGAACCTGATACTCCTAAACGATTTTATTACTGCCGCCATGGATAACGGTGTGCAGGTCGATGTCGTTTATACAGACTATAGTAAGGCCTTTGACCGTATTGATCATAGTATCCTAATTGCAAAATTAAATAGTATGGGAATACGCGGGGATCTACTCAGATGGTTTTCATCTTACCTTGTGAACAGGTCTCAAGCAGTGGCAGTCAATAATTACATTTCGAGCTGGGTTCCTGTTCCTAGTGGTGTGCCGCAGGGTTCATTACTTGGCCCTTTGCTTTTTATTATCTATATTAACGACATTGACTCTTGCTTGACCTCATCCAATCTACTCTGTTTCGCTGATGATATGAAGATTTATGCCACAATATCATCACAGATAGACGTATCAGCACTCCAGGATGACTTACGTCGTCTTGAGGACTATTGTCAGCGTAGGAGTTTAGATCTCAATCTCGCGAAATGCTCGGTTATTAAGTATTCTCGAAAGCGTTCCATTATCACAGCTTCATATACCCTAGGTAATCAAATTCTACCCAGATTAGACTCCATCCGTGATCTGGGAGTTCACCACGACCCTAAGCTTAGTTTTGAAACGCACATTGATGCAATTGTTAAGAAGGCATCCAGATCACTGGGTTTTATAATGAGGTTATCCAAGTGCTTCTCTCAAGCCAAAACTTTAAAAATTCTATACTGTACTTTTGTAAGAAGCCACTAGGAGTACGCATCTGAAATATGGAACCGCATAGAAAACATTCAAAAAAGATTTATAAAATACCATATCAGTCTGAATATTACCTTAACCTTTGCAAAAAATTTCATATATTACCCCTAGTTAGTCGTCGCGATATCTCTGACTGCGTTTGCTTGTTAAAAATTTTTAATAGTAGTATAAACTGTCCCGAAATTTGTCCAAATTTTATTTTAATACCCCTATGAAATCAAAAAGATTTAATCCGCCTTTGCGTGTGCCATTATCCTCAACAAATTATCGTCAGAATTTGTGCACGACAGACATGCAGGACCATTTAGTGGACGTATGCGGTTGCACTCTGCACGTTCTGATGCACACTCTGTTGCTGGGTTGGTGGAAATAAGTGAGACTTCGGTGTGTAGACTTACTTGGTTTATATTCTTCAAATTATTAGCGGAGTCACTATTTAACTTATACTACTATTGATTTTAACTATTACTTCTTGACTGTTGATTCTGTAGAGATCTTGTAGGGATCTTGCTGTTGATCTGTGCTGTAGCTATTGACTTCTCGAAGATGAAGATGAATGTGTCTTGTTACTGTAGCTGTAGACTCCTTGATGTCGAAGACGAATGTGTTTAACTGTAGCTATTGACTCCTCGAAGATGAAGATGAATGTGTCTTGATGCTCAAACGTGGGGCCTTTTTATACTGTGACAAGGGCGCAAACTGTGGGAAGGGACGAGATCGTCGGGTTTCACCACCCATTGTCTTACGCATGTTTTTGGGCTGCATCCTAAACCTGAGGGTCTGCATTTTATAACGTCCATTACAAGGGGTCATTTTATTGCGCCTATCCCAAGGAACCAAGGACAAGGGATTTTATGGCGCCCACCTTTTTGGTGTTGTTATGTTCAGCCAGATGTGGGACAACGATTTCTAATTTTATAATTTTATGTCTGCTGCATTTTATGACAAGGGAACACTTTATGACGGTTAACTTTTGTCACTGATATTTTACCAAATGTTCCCAGTCATTCCTATCATAATTGCCGCCTTGCCAGATGTGTACAACCATTCCTATCACAATGAATGATCGTCCATCTTACGCTTTCTAAATTCTTACGCACTTTTCTAAGTAATTACAATAACATCTACTATACTGTATACACTGTTCGTAACACTATTCCTAATTAGTTCCTATATACTATTTAAAACTATTCGTCCCGCACATCACTCCCGCCGTGCGACCGCGTCGCAGCTATCTCCGGTGCGGGTTTGTCTTCCGTTTGGAGAGGCAGGACTACTGGCTTCCTCACCGGCCGTCGCAGCACACCTCCCTTAGTTCGGACGTCCACTGTTCGCACGATGTCGTCGGGGCCCGGATACGTCGCTATGACTCTGCCACGCGGCCATATATTGCGCGGCAGGTTGGGGTCGACGACTTGTACAAGGTCGTCGACTTGTATTTTTGGACCTCTTCCATGCGGCTCCCGCCGGTGTTGCAACCCCGGGAGGTACTCCTGGATCCAACGCTTCCAGAAAAGGTCGGCAAGCCTCTGTGCTGCTCGCCAACTGGATCTCGATGTTGCGTCTTTTTCGTCGAATGTGCCGGGTTGAGGCACTCGTCCCGAGCTTCTCAATAAGAAGTGGTTCGGGGTCAGGGCTTCTGGGTCCTCTGCACTGACTAACACGTGTGTCAGAGAGAGGGCGGCTGTTGATGGTGTATTCCACCTCTGCGAGTAAGGTGTTGAGTACTTCCTCTGTGGGGTGACGCTCGTGTAGCGTCGCGGCTAGTGCTGTCTTCATTGAGCGTATCATGCGTTCCCAGGTTCCTCCCATGAACGGAGGGCCCGGTGGAATGTAGCGAAATGGAGAATCTTATAGGATCGATTGAAGCTTTTGCTAAACTTATTCCCTCCTTGTTCGACACGTGGCATTTCCTATCTTCCCCAGACGGTTCTGTTACTGATGTAGAGGTGTCGGGTGGTCTCGTGGGGTTGATGCGAAGGGCGTTCATCTCAACGCATTGCTTCGCCAATACTTCCTGACTGTCTTCTATTTTCTCAGTGACATGAGACACAAAGTCGATATTGTGCCTGGAGGTCCGGATCTGTTTGCCGTGTAGTACCCAACCGAGTGGCGTGAGAGATGCCACTGGTTGGCTACTGTTGCCTCTTCTGACCTCCGATGTCAACAGGAGCTGCCAGTTGTCTTGCCCAATCAACACTTTAGGCTTGGCATCAGCGTACGTGAGGTAGTCGCGGATGTCTGCCAGGTGCTTGCATCCCGTTACTGTTTCTGACGGTACGCGCTGAGACGAAACATGCAAGTTCTTCACCGTGCGTGCATGTACTTGTTCTTCGTACCCGTTGAGCCCTTTCAACTTGATACTAACTCGACGCGAATTTGATTCAGACGCCTTCAGATCGTTGATAGTTTCTATTTTCAGTGGGTCGACGGGGCCTGTTGCTCCGATGCTGTTTGCCACGCTATCGTCAACTAGCGTGACTGTTGACCCATCGTCCATTAACGCGAAGGTGTCGACTGTACCCTTTGGACCCTTTATTTGGATCGGTATTATTTTCAGGAGCGGCTGTTTCTTACTCTCGGCCCAGGCTGAGTTGATGACTTCTGTAGCTTCCTTCGATGCCTCTTCTTTAGCCTCCTTCTTCTTAGTGTGATGTAACAGCTTATGATGTGAAAATCTGCAGCTGTTGACACCACACTTACGAGGACGGCAACTGTGAGTCTTGTTTCTGTATCGAAGACATCTGAAGCATAGGCGTTTGGACTTGGCTGCGTCCCACCTGCCGTTTTCATCTAATTTCCTGAATTGTTTGCAGTCGATCGCTGTATGACCGCTCTCGTTACAGACCGGACACTTTGACGTATTCGTCTTTTCTGTTACGTTGTGGACCTTCTGTGTTCTCTTCTGTTGAGTGGCCGCTGCACCTGTATTTAGTTGTTCGGGTACAGCGTACGGTGCGCACAAGTCTGCTTCTCTTCTGAGGAACTTCTCTAGCTTCACTAGATCAGGATCTTCCCTCGGTTGGACGTACGAGAAATCGTAGTATCTGTAGCGAAGCGTTGGCGTCAGCTTGTCTACGACGGTCTTTGACACTTCTGGGTTGTACAGATAGTGTATACAGCTTAGAGTTTTCAGTGTCGCTACGATGTTGGACACTTTTGTTGCGAAGATGCAGATGTCGCGCGGTGATTCGGTGAGGCGTGGCAGGGCACGGAGCGCGTCCATTTCCATCATGGCGATGGATTCCGGTCTTCCAAATCTTGACTCTAATGCCTTCATTATGTCTGCTGGATCCGTGTTGGTAATCAGCAAAGAGTCCACTGCTTCTTTCGCTTTACCTTTCAGTGTTCTTCGTAGCCTGTTTGTGTTTTCGATCGGCGTGTATACATTTTCTGTTTCGTAGTAAGCGGCGCGGAACGGTAACCACTCTTGATGTGATCCACTAAACAACGGTAGCTCTATGGATCTCGGTCGTTGAGCTGCGTTGACGGCACTTGTGATTGCGTCGGCGAGCGCGGCGAGGTCGGATTGACCTCCCGCCGGTAACTGTAGTACGTTATGTACTTGACGCTTCTGTTCTGTACTGGCTGGGACGCTATTCTCTATGCGCGTGATCACCGGTTCTGCTGTAGGTTGTTTCTGTTGTACGGCAACCACGGGCGTTCTGTTCTGTTGGTCCTCTAGCCAGTTGTCTACTCTTCGATCTGTTTCTTCCTTAGAGTAGATGGAGACATCATCTTCTTCATTGTCGGAGTCTTCATGTTCCAAAGTAGCTAAGCGTGCGGCGGCTAGCTCCACTTGCAGTCGAAGTAAGTCTTCCTTTGCCTTCGCCAACTTGTATGCCTTTGATTTACTGTAGGTCGATCCCCCCGCGCCCTTCCTAGCGGGGGTGCGGGGGTCTTGTAGTCCGCTCGGCAGTGGCAAACCATCTGTATTCTTGACCCGCTTTACTGTTGATTTTTCTGTTGCGGGTCGTGTTCCTTTGTTGCTGTGGCACACAGTTGTAGGTGGGTTCATCGTTGTAGCTGTTGACTGTATCACGGAGAGAGTAGTAGCAGCGGCGGCGACAACAGCGGGGGGCGACACAGCGGGCGGGGCGGCGGCGGCGGCGGGCATTGATACGGCGGAGATCCCTGTGGCTGTCGAGGTACCAGTATATTCCGTGGTACCCGTTTCTGTCGTCTCCCTCGTGGTCGCTGTCCCTGTGGTAGCCGTCCCGGTAGTAACTGTTCCGGTTTCTGTGCACGTTCCCGTTGTTGATTTGCTAGCGGCTTTTCCCTCTATCGGCATATTGTTTATCGATAGCCGTCAGTCTACGACGCGAACTTATCTTGTGGCGAGGACTTGAGAGTCTTCACGTTTCTTCTAGCTGGATGCGTTCTTCACTTATTTTCCACTTATCCGGATATCGAAGGACCAAATTGTGCACGACAGACATGCAGGACCATTTAGTGGACGTATGCGGTTGCACTCTGCACGTTCTGATGCACACTCTGTTGCTGGGTTGGTGGAAATAAGTGAGACTTCGGTGTGTAGACTTACTTGGTTTATATTCTTCAAATTATTAGCGGAGTCACTATTTAACTTATACTACTATTGATTTTAACTATTACTTCTTGACTGTTGATTCTGTAGAGATCTTGTAGGGATCTTGCTGTTGATCTGTGCTGTAGCTATTGACTTCTCGAAGATGAAGATGAATGTGTCTTGTTACTGTAGCTGTAGACTCCTTGATGTCGAAGACGAATGTGTTTAACTGTAGCTATTGACTCCTCGAAGATGAAGATGAATGTGTCTTGATGCTCAAACGTGGGGCCTTTTTATACTGTGACAAGGGCGCAAACTGTGGGAAGGGACGAGATCGTCGGGTTTCACCAGCCATTGTCTTACGCATGTTTTTGGGCTGCATCCTAAACCTGAGGGTCTGCATTTTATAACGTCCATTACAAGGGGTCATTTTATTGCGCCTATCCCAAGGAACCAAGGACAAGGGATTTTATGGCGCCCACCTTTTTGGTGTTGTTATGTTCAGCCAGATGTGGGACAACGATTTCTAATTTTATAATTTTATGTCTGCTGCATTTTATGACAAGGGAACACTTTATGACGGTTAACTTTTGTCACTGATATTTTACCAAATGTTCCCAGTCATTCCTATCATAATTGCCGCCTTGCCAGATGTGTACAACCATTCCTATCACAATGAATGATCATCCATCTTACGCTTTCTAAATTCTTACGCACTTTTCTAAGTAATTACAATAACATCTACTATACTGTATACACTGTTCGTAACACTATTCCTAATTAGTTCCTATATACTATTTAAAACTATTCGTCCCGCACAGAATTCATATAAAGTGCGTGCAAGCAGAAATTTAAACAAGTGTAAGCAGCATGATATAGATCCATTTTTGAGTAGTGTGTCCTTGGTTAGGAGGTGCTTAAGTCGTAACTTTTTCATTTAATCAATTAAAAATTTGTTTTTGTTATTCGCGTACTCACTTACCTAGTGTCCATAGGATGTTTTTTTATAATCTGTAATTTATAAGTGAGGACTTGTTATTGGCTGTCAGTCCATCTTACTGTTTCTTAACTGATTTGTTTAGCTGTAATGAAATGAAATGAAATCGTTTATTAAGCAAGTAGGATCACCGATCACTTTTACACGTCATATGTTTGTTTTCTTTTTTTTTACTACTAGATGAAGCCGGCATTTCCTAACTGACTACCTCTGAGAAGAAATAGCCGAAACAAACTCAGGGATCATCGTCTTTTTTAAAGTCCAGACATTAAAAATGAAAATGTTTACAATAATTTACGTTATAATTACGCATATTGCTTAATAACAATGCTTAACAGAGCGAGCAGCTCAGTCCCAAGCCTCTCTATCCTCTAAATAATCTGAGATTTTATAATACCCCTTTTTGCAAAGTTTGGCCTTTATATAGGTTTTATATCGTTTAATGTAAGTTTCGAATGTCCATGGGAAGCTTGTTGTAAAAGTGTATACATTGACCCATGAACGAGTTACCTACTCTGTGGAGACGAGTGTGATGTACAGCAAGATTGTGTAAGAAGTTGATAAGTCATAAGGCTATGAAAATAACTAAAATAAACAATTCTGGCTGTATTCACATCAGTTATCTGTCTAATTTTCTTAACAGCATAAGCGGCAGAACTGAGTCTACCCGACAGCTTCTCAATGTGAGGACCCCATTGTAACTTGGAGTCAATAGTCAATCCAAGAAAAACTGTCGACTCGACAGGGATCAACTCTACTCCATTCAGTTGAACATTGGTACTTAGCTGCCTGACATTTGGCGTAGAAAATTTAATGAATTTAGTTTTTTTTTCATTCATATGAAGGTTATTTACATTAAACCAATGGACAACTTTCGAAAGTGCATTGTTAACTTCGTCAAAATTTGCTAGCTGACGCTTGACTTTAAAAATAAGAGAAGTGTCATCCGCGAACAATACTATGTTGTGATTATCCCTCACGTAAGTAAGTCCTCCATGCTTAATGAATAAATAAATAAATAAATCTATGAACCGTTGAAAGGTTTGTGCTGCGTTACGGAGTCCAAAAGTCATAAAAGGGAACTCGAATAAACCGAACGGTGTAGTTATGGCTGTTTTTGGTATGTCAGCTTCGTTTACTCGAATTTGATTATACGCTTTAATCAAATCGATTTTGCTGAACGTTGTACATCCCGAAAGTCGATGTGAAAAGTCCTGAATGTGAGGTATGGGGTAGCGGTCAGGTATTGTACGGGAATTCAGGGCACGATAGTCGCCACACGGCCGCCATCCGTCATCTTTTTTCTTGACTAGGTGTAGAGCTGAAGACCATGGGCTTTCAGAGCGTCTCGCAGTTCCATTGACCATCATGTCCTCAAACTCTTTTTTTGCTATTTTTAGCCTTGCAGGATCTAAACGTCTGGGCCTGCTGGCAACGGGTGGGCCAGAAGTAGTTTTAATAAAATGCAGCGTATTGTGATTTGACTTGCATTGATTTACAGTACTTGCCGGGCGCGTAACCTCTAGAAATTCACGTAGCAGCTGGTGGTAGTCTGTATCCCCGAGGACTGTTTTCACCGAAGCCACATCGTCAGGAATCTGCTGCGCGGACGCCGCTACGAAGAGTGAAGTGGTGCCATCTATGAGCCTGCGGTTGCGGCAATCTATAAGCAGATTATAAAAACTTAGAAAATCTATGCCTATTATTGGCTTTGATACGTCGGCGACGGTAAACCTCCAAGTAAATGAACGCCGAAGTCCTAGGTTGAGGCTGAGTTGTACTGGACCGTAATTATTTATGACACTTCCATTAGCTGCTGTTAAACTGTACTTTGATTTAGTGCAGGGCTTCTTGATATTTGACCGTGGGTACACGCATAAATCGGAGCCAGTATCGACCAGAAACAACTTTTTTGAATGTCGGTCAGTAATAAAAAGACCGCCTGATTCTGAAGGGCAGTCGTAGGCCGCTAATTCCGGCTGCCTTTCGCGTTTTCCGCATGCCACGAGCAAGGCTGCGTACACTTTCTTGCACGAGGACCAAAGCTAAAGTGGTACCAACAATGCGGGTGGTTCTCTGGTGGCTGACGCGGCCTAGATCTAGACCGGCCCCGCCAACTACGGCTACTTGAACGAGAACATGAACGACCACGTACCTGCCTTTGCTTGTTTACCTGAGTAGACAATGATGTTACCTGCTTTGTAAGCTCAGATCTGACTAGCCATTTCCTTAATGAGGGTTGACGTACTGGGGTCTGCAACGCTTGCTACTTGCACCGGTCCGCAGGGTGCGATCTCGTTCACTGTGTCTGCCAAGTCCGCTAACTTGTCCAATGATAGGTCTGGTTGCGACGCTAACACTGTTTGCAGGTTTGACGGTAGCCGGCCCGACCACAAACTCTTCAAAAAATCTTCTGGAACTGCTGGACCCGCCAGGTCCCGTAAACGCCGTAGAAACTGTGATGGTTTGCGATCACCTAACTCTTCGTGCGTAATTAATTGTTTTATTCTTCGTTGCCGTGACGCGGTCAATCGTTTTATTAATTCAGTCTTTATTTTCTCGAACTTATTTGTAGCTGGTGGATTCGTGATAATATCTTTTACTTTTGTGGCGTAGCGAGGTTCCAACGCGGACACTACCTGGTAATATTTTGTTAGGTCCACGGTAACGTTCGCTAAAGCAAACTGGCACTCCATCTGAGCGAACCACATTTCTGGGTCATCTGGCCAAAACGGAGGTGGACGAACACCTACACGTGAAGTTTCAGCACTGTAATGATCTTCTTTGCGCGATTCCATAGTCGGGGTCACCAATTATGTAGGTATCGTCCACAAATAAAAATCAAAAGTTCTCAGTAACAGTTGTAATTTTAAATTATGAGTTCACAATCATCACAGAAGGGTAGAAAGTACAGTAAGAAAGTACAGTAACACAACAGATGGCATTTAGGATAGCGGAAGAATAGAACAGCACACTGAATAGCATTACGCGGAAGAATTTTACAAGCGTGAAATGAGTATTTACAAGTATGATTATGATAGCGGCAGAGCAAATTAAAATTAGCGAGTAAACAAGCGAGCGCGGGAGTGCCTTGCGCAGCCGCGAACAATGGACTAGTCACTAGTCCACACTAGTCACTAGTCCACACTAGTAGTAGAGCTACGGCGATGATTCCCGAAGATGCGCGAGTTTGGTGTGGTGGCTGAGCCGCTACAGTTTAGTGGAAATCTTAGATGACCTTAATTTTTGGGTAATTTTAATGGGTAAGTTTCGAATGTCCATGGGAAGCTTGTTGTAAAAGTGTATACATTGACCCATGAACGAGTTGCCTACTCTGTGGAGACGAGTATGATGTACAGCAAGATTGTGTTTGTTCCTGGTATTTATATTATGAATATCGCTTATTTTCTTAAAATTCGATATATTTTTATGTACATACATACATAAGATTTTCAAATATATATTGTGAAGCTACAGTCAGAATGTTTACCCCTCTGAACTTTTCTCTAAGAGAATCTCTAGGACCAAGGTTGTAAATGGCTCGAACAGCCCTTTTCTGTAAAACAAATATGGTATTGATGTCCGCACAAGTTCCCCAGAGAAGAATCCCATAAGTCATAAGACTATGAAAATAACTAAATTAAACAATTCTGGCTGTATCTACATCAGTTATCTGTTTAATTTTCTTAAGAGCAAAGGCGGACCCGACAGCTTTTCATTGTGAGGACCCCATTGTAACTTGACGTCAATAGTTAATCCAAGAAAAACTGTCGACTAGACAGGGATCAACTCTACTCCATTCAGTTGAACATTGGTAGGTACCTGACATTTGGCGTAGAAAATTTAATGACTTTAGTTTTTTTTATTCATTTAAAAGAAGGTTATTTACATTAAACCAATGGACAACTTTAGAAAGTGCATTGTTAACTTCGTCAAAATTTGCTAGCTGACGCTTGACTTTAAAAATAAGAGAAGTGTCATCCGCGAACAATACTATGTTGTGATTATCCCTCACGTGATGAGGTAAGTCATTAATATAAATTAAAAACAAGAAAGGACCTAGAATTGAGCCCTGCGGAACGCCCATGGTGACCACAGATCCAGATTTCTTGCCATTAACATCAACCCTCTGAATTCGATTATTCAGATAAGAAGTCAGAAGGTCGAGAGCTCTGTCCTTTAAACCAGGCTGTATACAGGCGCATTTTGCACTTGAGGGACTGCTTGTACGCGGGTTGAGGAGAGAGTGGAGGCAGTAGAGTGCGTAGGCTGCGCTTGAGCGGACCGTCCTTATATGCTCTCCGAAGGTGAGGTGTTGATCCAGGATAACACCTAGGTATTTGGCTCGCTTTTCCCAAGGGATTGGCTTGTCAGACATAGTGAAAGGTCGGGGAAGCCCGAAGTTGTTACGCGTTCTACACTCAAAGGGTAAAAAAGGGATACTATTATTTAAAATGTGTGTACGTCTGGGTGTTATCATGTCACCAGGTTGTATCAAGACAATAGTAATTTTCACAGATTTCGTAAATTAGATGTTTATAGAATATAATACCTATTTTTATAGATAATTGTACAGTATACATCGTGCCTTTTGCTTGGCGCTTGACCGGTTTTTGTATACACTTTACGTGATGAATACTCCCATTTTATTTCATTCTAATAGCAACGCACGCAAGTTACGTTTGGCGAGAATTGTCCGTGGATGGGTATCCAGTTACCATGAACTTCATACCTCCCCCCCTCAGTACGTCAACAAGATTTGGAGGTCAGATAGGCAGTTGCTTAATGTAAAATACTGGTTTTCAAGTGAGGTTAGTTATTTTGGCACAATAAACAGTTTTCCAATCTTTACTTTCATTTTAGGCCGAGACAAAACCAAGGTGGCCATAAGTATTTATTTCATAACATGTGTATAAATACCTACCAACCTACTAGATTGTGTTGAAAAATAATATCATACAATAAAAATTGAAATAAAATTCATTAAATACCTACATAAAAAATCAATAAAACATTAACGGCTAATTAATAAATACATCACAAATAATAAATGTAATAAATCGTATTCGTGAGTTATTAAAATATCTCAGTATTGATACTGTACCTATAGCTTTTCCCCAATAAATAGGTCCTCAATTTGTTTTAGCAAGTTGTAGATGAAAATTTTGAAACGGTTTTTCTTATAAAACTATAAACTAGCGCTTGACCGCAATCCCGCCTGATGGTAAGCAGTGACGCAGTCGTTGATGGTAAAGCGCTCTAGTTTATTAAGAGCCTATTCACTCTAGCCTAGAAGGCACTCAAATTGTAGTCCGACGGAAACACCGCCGCTGGCAAATTGTTCCAGTCAATCGATGTACGCGGTATAAAGGATGAGGCTGAACGCTTCCTCCGGATCGTAGTGGTGTTAAAATGTAAGGGTGGAAACTCGCCGTACGACGGGTTGTCCGATGTTGGAACGGAGATGGCGGAATCAAATCATGCAATTCCCTCGCACACTCCCCAAAATGCATCCTATAGAACACCGAAAGGCTGGGTACTCTACGCCTATGCTATAGGCTTTGGAGACCGTCTCGAGTTAAGTCATGGTCACCAATCAGCCTCTTCGCCCGCCTCTCCACTGAATCCAAAGTGGTCAGGTGACACTTAACAGCACTAGCAAAAATGTGGCTGCAGTACTCCACACACGAACGGATCTGTGCTTTGTACAACATTAGAAGCTGGCCTGGTGTGAAGTACCGCCGGACTTTTGCGATAACACCAAGTTTCTTGGCAGCCACCTTGGCCTTGGACTCAATGAACCGCCCAAAGTTTAGGTTCGAGGAAATCTCAACTCCCAAAAGCTGAAGGGGGTCGGTACACTCCAAGGATACATTTCGAGAAGTAGAACCCAAGGTGAACGGGCTCCTTTTAGTGGTGAAAAGACACGCCTGTCTTTTGGCGGCATTGAATGCTACAAGATTGGCATTGTCCCATTCGGAGACAGCCTGTAGTGCAATGCTCGTTCTCTTTACCATAGCCTCTCTTTCGGACCGGATTGATTTCCTACTAGCCCGAGCATCCGGCAGGTATCTCTCCACAACTGTGCTGTCATCTGCATACCCACTAGGGACACTAGCAGGTTCCTAGTTGACTGCGGCGAAACCCGTACTGTTGGTCACTGAGGAGATCGTTATCTTCCAGGTATGCCAAAAGACGCGAGTTCAACACACGCTCCATAATTTTGCAAAGTATGGAGTTGGCGGTGATGCCTAACCAGCGCAGGCAGTGTGGGCCGACAGAAGTTCGCCTCGACCGATTTGGCAAGGGACCAAAAAGATCTGCTATCGGATGGCTGCACAGATGACTTGTTGCCAATTTGGGTAATGCGGTCGAAGCCAGCCCTATTAAGCGCTTTTTTGTAGGACTTGGCAGCATGGTTAAAGGCTCTTTTCTTTGAGCTTAGATCCGGAGCTCTGCGGTCACGAGCGTCAACCCAGGAGAAAAATGCCGTGTGCTTACGCTGTTCAGCTTGGACACAATCGGCATTAAACCATCGGTGAGCCGTGCCACCGACGGGCACGTCATTAAAGGGGATAAAATTCTCCATAGCTTGACGCACCACATCGGTTATAGCGTCTGCACAGCTCGACGGATTGTCAGAGAAGCAGACCTTCTGCCTGTATCGCCACATTCGCCGTTCACCACGAGAGTCTTGATCTGGTGTGTAAGTTATTTAGGTTTATGTCATGTCACTTATTGGCATACAATAAAGGTTTGTTCTATTCTATTCATTAATGATTAACTGTCTTGAATCTGACGCCAAATTGCCCATATTGTACTGGTGAGATGAAATATGGCATCGATTTATTGTCATCACTTACCGTTATACTTTCTGAAATATTTTTTTTTCATTGACTACACTTATTTAAGCTAATTAAAACGATGATAATTTAAGAGATTTAAAAACAACTGTCACGGGCAGAATTCAAGCAGTGAACTTTTCGGAACCGTGATGTTGAATTAACAACTGAATGATTTATTCATTTAAACTTCACTTAAACAATATTACAGTACAGTAAGTGCCAATGTAACTAGTTATCAAGTCTGTATCAGTTCAATTTTTAAATCTCTTTATATATGCCTCAACTGCATTTTTTATTGTCATACTAAACTCCTTAATAATACATACAGTAAAGAGCGGGTTAAAAATTGTTTCCATTATTATATTAATATGTAATATTCTTTATAATTATAATACAGTTATCGATGTTGAACTGCAATAAATAAATAATTTCATAAATATTGTTTATTTGTGACAACCTTGGCCGATGCGTTACCGTCTAGACGATGTTCGCATTTTACACGAGATCAAAGGCGTCGTACCTACTGTATGATTTTTATACTGTGCTTTCACTCTGTATGTGATATTACATACTACGAGAAATAAATGCCGAAGGGTTTTCATGACTTGAGAAATCGTTCGCTGACTAGAGAAACATTTTCCCGCTAATAGTTAAAACCGCGAATTTCTAATAATGTTCACTACAGCAATGTGCTGTCCACTATAAGTATGATACAATCAAACTTATCGTAGTAAGGGCGCGGGGGTTCCGGCAATCTTCCTCATGTCGGGAAATACGCGAGTCTCCGCGCCCTTCGTGTTCACGATCACAGAATGTAGCACGTTCTTACTTGTGACACCACTTTTATTTATTAACATTTGATTACCTACTCTATGTCTTTCCCTGAGTTAGTTGATTTCCATTTGGAGTTTAATTAGGTGCGGCTAGATTTCAGAGTAGGTACCTACATGTTTCATATCCTCATATGGTGAAATAACCTAATAAGATGGGAATGGAACAGCAGACGTGACTCAGTGTGGAGAGTTATACATTCAGTGAAGCAAGTGGCGTAAACGATGGTTCTGCCAATCGTCACAGAACAATAAACTATTGTGCAGAATTGTCACAGTAAAGTTTGAAGGTTTACTTTAAACATGTCATTATATTTTATCTGCTCTTGTATAAATTAGATTATTTATTAATTAGATGTATATATTTAGTTAAACTAGTATGATACATTTAACGTACATATTTATTGTATACTCTGTATAAATAGTACACTGTAGACTACCTACACTATTTCTCTCTCCATCCCCTTAGTATTCCATCCAAAGGTTGTCTGTAAAAGATCGCTCTTAGCGATAAGACCGCCCATTGTGTCACCCTTTGTAAAATCATATTTATGTTTCTGTAATCTATATGGTGTACATAATAAAAAGTATTCTATTCTATTCTATTCTATTGCCTACTAATGTTATCGACGTGAAAGTTTATAAATGGATGGACGGATATTTGTTGCTCTTTCACGCAAAAACTACTGACCAATTTGGATGAATTTTAGGCACACAGAAGAGTTGTAATAAGAATTATAATATTTTATACAGACTAGGTACTTTTATCCTGATATTTCCGACAAAATCTTATGCGAGTGAAACCACGGGGCGCAGCTAGTTTTCTATAAAACTTAGTGGGGTGCGAGAATGCTTCTGTTTCGTTGACGTTTCTGGTTAGATACAGTTGCAAATAGTAAGCTTATTGGTCGCTGTATACTCTGAACAAGCCCAGTGTCGACTAACTATTAGGTAGTTAGCATTCCTATTGCGCGCGGCAGTCGGAGGATACAGTTCGCGCATTCGCGGCACGAGCTCCGATGATCTCGTGAAATTACCTCCACGCAACTTACTATTGATGACGCGGCAAACTTACGTTTACCTGTTTCCTCATTATATTATGTCTTCAATGATGTTCATATGTGTTGATAAAGTACTGACTGATAGCAACAGGGAAGTGTGATTCCAATGTACTTATCTACCACGAACTGGTATCTATGTACCATCACATGTAGAAGTCCCCTTCCACCTTAAAGATTACTGGCTCCTGCGCTAAACCGGCCACGCACACTTAGGTGTTATTTTATATTCGTGTGTGTTATATTCCAACCAATCAACCGCATGCTGTGTAGTATCTCTACGAAGAATTGAAGACGTAGTCTATACTACACAAGGAAAACAATATTAGCAAACTTTTTTTTATCGCAGTGTTCGTCTTTCTTTAAAGTAATGCAAAATTTCGTTACCTTAGTTGAAGTTAAGTTAGCGGCCGCACTTAACAATGGTGCTACCAAATGCGTGCGATCGTGGGTTCGAATCCTAATTAAGACAAAACCTTTTTGTTGGTACATATAATTTAAAATGATGATAACTGATTTGTATTTTAAAGTAAAAATGTTGGCAAATAATATTTAAACCACAAATTTAACCTCCCTTCTTCGCACGACTTAAAGGTTTATTCAACGGTAAATATTGTCGTTACGTTCCACTTCTCTCGACAGTTTAAGCTACCTTCGTCCTCCAACCTCTTGACCCAATGGCTTAAAGTATTTTTCTAAAACAATAACAATTTTATTACACACTTGCAAAAAGCGATTGGTTTGCACCTTATCCAAATAATAATAAAAACAACTTACACAAAAGCCGGTTTCATATGATATTTGAGATATATTGAGTCCATACGTAATGTATTAGCCTGCATATGATTAAAAAAGTAAAACTAATAACACAAACTCGTAACTATATGTTCACCAACCAACAACAGCTAAGTAATATAATTGAGTTATTGTAGCTAATAGGTAGTGGAATATTTTATGCGAACTAATGATTCACGTTGTTTCAAGTCTGCCCTCATCTTTTATAATGACTCTAATATAGAAATAATATTAAAAGAAAGTATCATCGTTAAGTTGCGAATCGGTATTTTTACATATTTTTGTAGTCAGCATTCATAACTCAACAATAAACATTTAAAAAAAAATTGTAGGTTATTAGATTTGAACTCGAACCATCTTGAATGCTTATCACGGCCAGGACCGCTTAGCGATTCGGACACTTACTGTGAACTTTGAAATTAGTAAGAGTAGTATCTAACAATCATAAGCGGGCAGCAAGTTGTCAAAGTGTACGAGTGTGTATCAAAGTTTATTAAAGAAGAAGGTCGTAACTACAACTAGTATTGCTTGAATATATTTTTGTGAGATTGTAACTAGACTTTTGGTCGTGATAGTAACTACAACAGAATGCGGGGGTCGCACCAATAATGACATAATTCCGGAGGTTCATACTCCCTGGTTCTATCTATTATTCACTGAGGTCAACTTTGAGAAAAGATCAGAATGCAAAAAATATAATTATCTATGTAGGTATAATAATGTAATCGCGAGCAGGACTCGCGATAGAACTGCAAAAACGGTTAGCGATATTTTTCCTTTCAAGGAAATTTTTTGGAAAAATTTTATTATTCTAGGTTAACGGGAAGTGCCTTATAGATTTGAACTCCCCTGCGACTTATCATCAATATTATAGGAGATTTTTTATTTTAAAAGCGAGTAAATATCATAAAAGGTCAACCAGTTTTCAATAGAATAATCAAACATTTCTCATCCTGAACAGCAATTCTATAAAGTGTCTTGTCGTATTTGGGCTACATGTTGCAGTGATAATTTTTGTAGGATATATCCAAACAATCTGGGGGCACGAAAGTGCTCCCGCCAAGTCGAGCGCGAAGTAAACACTGGCGTACCATCCTTTACCCGAACCATTTCGCTGCATTTTCAGGCCCCTATTTAAGAACCTCCGGATAATACCAGAACGCAGAAATTTTCGTCATCCAGTAAGCTATGTTCACATACTTAAAATATAAAATTTCAAGTCTGTAGCTCATTTAGTTCTGAAGTTAAGCGAAAGTCAAGTTCCGTGTTTTCGACACTCACTCACACATGATCATCAAAATAGAACTAGTACTACCCATAAATCAGAAAGCTGAAATTTGGGGAGCCAGAGTTTAACAGAGCCAGGGCTTAATGGCCACATAAAGGGAAAAATATAAATATAAAAAAAGAGGATGAAATGAAATGAAATCGTTTATCAAGCAAGTAGGATCTTTTTTTAAACTAGATGAATCCGTCATTTCCTAACTGACTACCTCTGAGAAGAAATAGCCGAAACAAACTCAGGGATCATCGTCTTTTTTCAAGAACAGACATTAAAAATGAAAAACTTTATAATAATTTACGTTATAATTACGCATATTTTTTTTTTATTTTTTTTTATTGAAGTATAAACCAGCGCTTGACCGCAATTCTGCCTGATGGTAAGCAGTGACGCAATCGTTGATGGTAAAGCGCACTAGTTTATTAAGAGCCTATTCACTCTAGCCTTGAAGACACTCAAATTGTAGTCCGACGGAAACACCGCCGCCGACAGATTGTTCCAGGCCCTCGATGTACGCGGTATAAAGGAGGAGGCGAAACGCTTCGTCCGGATCGTAGAGGTGTTAACAACATAAGGGTGGAAACTCGCCGTACGACGGGTCGTCCGATGGTGGAACGGAGATGGTGCAATTCCCTCGCACACTCCCCAGAATGTATCCTATAGAACACCGAAAGGCTGGCTACTCTACGCCTGTGCTCTAGGCTTTGGAGACCAACTCGAGTTAAATCAGGGAAATAGGGCATATTGCTTAACAATGCTTAACAGAGCAACATGAAATGAAATGAAATGAAATGAAATCGTTTATTAAGCAAGTAGGATCACCGATCACTTTTACACGTCATATGTCTTTTTTTTTCAATTTTTTTTTTTTAAACTCAAAACAATATCGGATAATCGAAGATCTGAAGTACCTGGTGGCCCTGATTAGAAAACAGAAGAGCCCAACCAACTATTAGAGATTGACGTACCACCATTACAAAAAATATTCAACTTGATGGGCCGCTTCATCAACTGATTTCAAAAAACGGAGGTGGTTCTCAATTCGTCGCAATCTTATTTTTTTATGTATGTCATTACTCGAAGACGACTGAACCGATTTCCAAATTTCTTTTTTGTTTGAAAGGGTATACTTTCCAGGTGGTCCCATAGTTGCCAGGTCAGGATCTGATGATGGACCAGAGAAATGAAGGGTAACTTTCAAAAATCGTAGGGGTGACTAGTGCATAAATTCTAAGTATCTTCATTAAATATTTTAAAACACCACAATTTAATAAAGGTACGGAGTACCGTACCTACTACCTAATAATCCTACCTAACCTACCTAATAATCTACTGATCTGATGATAGAGCTGGGAGATCTGGTGAATGATTAAAATTGGACTTTCGGTTTTGAAGTTATGGCGAAATTAAAACATTACGATTTCTGCTGCCCGGCCCATTGCGAAATGAGCGTTACCAAGGGACGCAGTGCACTACCACCAGGATTTTTTAAATTCTCTGAACCCCGCTGGGCTACCACCTTATAAACTGTCGTTAAAATTTGGCACGCCGATGATGATTCTCAGAAATTTAAGCCCTCCCAACATGTGTAATGGCACGAAACTTCTTATAAAGGAGCTAAAAGATAATTTAATAGTAGCGAAGATTATCACCGGCTTTGCAGCTCGTGAATTACCTCATATACCACGTATACCAATGATTCCTACTGATTTGCCTATACCCTTCAAAAGGCTAAAATTTCCAGTAAAAATTTCTTTCGCACTAACGATAAACAAATCACATGGCCTAACATTTAAATTAGTAGGAATTGATTTACGAAAAGAATGTTTTACGCATGGGCAACTTTACGTTGCCCTATCACTTGTAGGGGCTTCCGATCAACAGTATATTTTGTTACCTGAAAATAATTTTACGTGAAATGTTGTTTATAGAGAAGCTCTACAATGATCGCTTTAGTTATCTATCCTAAAACAACGGGTTGCACTCCGGGACTGGCAGGAGTGAAAACTTAGTATTAATTACATTTAAATATTTTCATCATTAACAATTTTAACATCCTCATAAAGACAATCTATGCAGCCTGCGGATAATGACTGAGTCGTCGATGTTACTGTTGGTGTCTGTGAATTGACTTGGGAATAATTTTTCAGACCGTGTCTTCCCTGGGTAGACGTTTTGCAGCGGTAACCGACATCCACGCGGGCGGAGCTGCGGGCAACCGCTATGTAGTATAAAACAAATTCGCCCTGGCCCTATATCCTTATGTATGCTTAATGTTTAAAGCTACGCAACGGATTTTGATGCCGTTTTTTAAAATAGATAGAGTGATTCAAACGGAAGGTTTATATCTATAATACGAGTACATGCACCCGTGCGAAGCCGGGGCGGGTCGCTATCATAAATATAGAGAAATTGGATTTAATTTTGAGATGTTGATACAGAAATCAGGAATATATAATCAGCCTAAAATGTTCCCACTCCTGTAACACATGTCTCCTCTCGATGAGATGATATTGTGGCATAAATTTTCATATCATCAGCAAAACACAGCAGTTTGGATGAAGTCAAGCAAGAGTTGATGTCGTTAATATAAATAATGAAAAGTAATGGACCTAGCAATGAACCCTGGGGGACTCCACTGGAGACAGGCACCCAACTGGACATATAATTGCTTAATACTACTGCCTGGGACCTGTTTTCTAGATACGAAGAAATCCACCTGAGTAAATCACCTCGTATTCCTATACCATATAACTTGGATAGTAAGATCTCATGATCGATCCGATCAAAAGCTTTACTGTAATCAGTATAAATGACATCAACCTGCCTATCATCATACATGGCACCAGTAATAAAATCATCCTTAACCATCATTAACCTATATAAATCTTTGTTTAAGCAAAGTGTTTGATTCTTGTGCTCTAGAAGATGGTTGGTTAGGAAAAAAACATATTTTAGTGCTTGGGGATCTTTTGCAACTCCAACCAGCAGGGTAATTACGTAAACGCAATCAGTAGCAATGTTTTTCATTTTGACAGATCAACAACGTTCATTGCGTTATTTACGTTTATGAAAATATGCGGAGCAATGGATTAGCAATATGCTTCAAAATGATTCCAATTAATATTAATAGCGTATTACGCAGTTAGGGTGCCGTTAGATAAAAGTCGTCGTTTGAAAAACTAATCCCTTCAGAAAGTACCAAATATGTTAACTGACCCCCTTAATGGTTGTAGACCTTGTAGTACCAAGCTCGCGCCACGGGCGCCTCTGTGCTTATATCTCCCACTTAACTTCCGTTCGCCTTGCCCGATCAATTTCCGTAACGCTTTCGCCAGCTTACTCCCCAAGTCAAGCGTGCGTAAAGAAGTTTCACTTCAATAATTCTATGTTAAAAGCAGTTCCACACCCCGAGATAAACTTAGTTACAAAAAATTCCTTGGATAACAAAAGCCCGGGCTTGCTAACGAAAATATGAAGATGATGCGACGATGACTGCTGGACTGGAAGAGCCTATAATCATTAAAGAGGAAGCTAAAGTAATGCTTAGGAGAAACATTGATGTTAGGTTTAGTGAATGGTTCGATAGGCGTTGTACAAAAAGTGAGGTGGGACCCGGAAGACCAAACAAAGCTTAAACAATATTGGTAGTAAAATTCGCTAATAATTTGATTCACGAATTATTGCTTATTATGTAAGTCATAATTTAAGATCATACCCCGGGCATACTTGTACAGAGAACAATTCCCAATCTGTGTTGCGTATGCCCTAACAATTCACAAAAGCCAAGTTCTAACTCTAAAAAAATGGACATTGGCACCTCCATATTCTCTTGTGGCCAAGCTAATATGGCGCTTTCACGAGTAAACAATTTTCATTGGGCGCGCCTCATAATGATTGAAAAAGTAAACATAAATGTTGACTTCAAGAGTATAAAAGCTCAAGCTTCAGCGATCACTGAATACAACCACGCACGTCACGCGAATGGACAATACATAAAACTATTGCTACTGTACAATAATCAGAACCGGAAAAAAGAAAAGGAAGTTTTGTAATAATAGAAAAACTACTACCTTTGTGGAGCTTGAGGCTTTTTAAACGCTAAGACCCTCCACAATAGCGAGATATGCAGTCTCAGGGAATATTTCCTAACAACCGACGTGGGAATGCATCGAGATGTAGTCGCGGTTGACACGGGACTCACTCCGCTCTCCTTGGCTAAAGAGAACTGGCGCAAACCAGTAGTTCTTGACACCAATGATGAATGCAAGGAGGTATGGAAGAACAAGGAGCTTCACGGACGCTTTTTCAGAGCCCTACACGGGCCTGATGTAGATTTACAAGCGTCCGTAGCCTGGCTACGATTCGGTGACCTTTTTGGGGAAACCGAAGGTTTTGTATGTGCAATTATGGGCGAAGTTATGATGACGAACAATTACCGGAGATTTATTATGAAAGATGGTACAGTAGACATCTGTCGGGCATGTCACTGGCTGGGGGAATCAATAAGGCATATTATCTCCGGGTGTTCTCGTCTAGCCAACGGAGAGTACTTGCATAGACACAACCTTGTAGCCAGGATAATTCATCAGCAACTTGCTCTCAAATACAACCTTGTGGAATGGGAGGTGCCGTACTTCTGGTATTGTCCGACCCAGTTCTTGAAAATGGCCATATCACATTGTACTGGGATCGATCCATCATCACTGACAGGACTATTGTTGCCAATAAGTCTGATATAGTGATGGTGGATCGACCAGAGCTGCGTGCAAAGCCTGGAGCCCTGACCGCCAGGCGCGTGCGCTTCATAGAGGCATTTAAGCACTGCATACCCTAATAATTTTCCAATTCGGAACACCCTAATCGTATTATAATATATTTTTTGTACTACAATACATTTTGTTAAAACACTACACTAAAACAGTAATACCGCCATCTTTTGGGGCTAGCGGAAACTAGCTAACACACATTACATATGCGTGCGTACGCGTCACTAGCGCTACGGAGCGGAGAGCGACGTAGGCACGAACTACATTTGCTTATTTTTTAGCAAGAATGGCCGTGTATTTATATAAAATTATTTGTTGGTGTGAGTAATTTTCTCTAGTGTGCCCGCAGAATTTCATTCAGTTTTAAGCCCGGAAAGGCAGTGCCTATTTGGCAAACCGACCAAGTTTAGAGGCTATGACAAATAGCATAATTGTTTTTCGTTAAAATACCTATTTATTTTACCAGCTTTGCAATGTTAAATTACTCCATGTTTTTGTTGTTGTGATTTGTGATGTTTGTTTTCGTTTTAAGTGCAAATGAATTGAATTAAGTTTATTTACTTTAATACGTATTTCTTTCTAAAATATGCAAAATTATACCTGTGAGATTTGTTGGTTTAGTTGTTTTTCAACGTAAAGTTTTGAGCAAAAATATAAATTAAAGAGCGTTGTGTTCCCAATTTGGATGTAACTCAAAAAAAGGTAATATCACACGTTGTTTTAATAAAAAGTATTATGATAATTATAACTGGTTAGCAGGCTGTGTACACACAAATTATTTTGTTTCCTGTGTATATTATTTTCAAAACATGATAGTAAAAATGTTTGGGGTTTTTGATATTCAGATTAACATAATTTTCACAAAGCCCCCTCTAAATACGATTCTTCGGAAAAACATTTAGATTCTTATTTAAAGTACCAAATTTTTGGAAAAGGTAGAATAGATGACGTGGTCTCGACGAATCGCTTAATAAACGAAAAATATGGTCCACGCTCAGACGATGGGCACGCGGGGCGTTGAATTCCGTCAGCTGTTGCCACGATGCAACAATGGCTAAATGTATTTGTGAAAAAATATGACATACATAGTGTAAAAAGATTAGAAACGATTAGGTTTCGTATAAAGAAAAAATAACGTTGTATAAACACAGAGATTTGGTTGTGTATGTATGCATACACTTTTCTAAAGTTATATGTACTTTTTAAGTATATCTGGAACACCAATGACTGAAGGTGAAGGAAAACATCTTGAGGAAACCTGGACTTTAAGTCTGAAATCGCCAACCCCCATTGAGCAAGCGTGGTGATTACGCTCAATCCTTCTCTGTATGAGAGGAGATCTGTGCCCAGCAGTGGGACGGTAAAAAGATTGATAGTGATGATGATGATGATCTATGCATACCCTCAAAAAAATCTCTGTGCACGCCCCTGCTGACCGCCGGTAGTTTGAACCCTGTTCCCGATACCGGTGGGCTACTATTTTTTATATTTTTAAATGTTTTTATGTAGAAATATTTAAAAATGTAATTTATATGTATATAAAATAATAAAAAAACTACTTTAAAAAGAAAGAAACTGTGTCAAATAATAAAATCAATATATTAATTTTCCTGAAAATTGATTTGAAAACCCACCAAAATCATTCTGTAAAAAATTTCCAAGCCTCGCTGGAGCTGCTTGTTTATCTTTAAAGAGTAATGAAATCTAAACAAAGTCGTGCCAAGTTGAAGGTTCCTTACTGCGATTTCTTCAATATTATTATAGTTAATATTGTGTGACTTGGCCGTTGGAAAGGCGTAGTCATACGTTAAAGACACTAGTACCGTAGCACTTTGACAACGTGTTACTACGCCTTTCCAAACATGAAAATTTATCTCTACATAGTGAATATTGCATACTTCAGAATAGTATTGTACATATGTCATATGAAATGAAATCGTTTATTAAGCAAGTAGGATCACCGATCACTTTTACACGTCATGTCTTTTTTTTTTTAGCTAGATGAAGCTGGCATTTCCTAACTGACTACCTCTGAGAAGAAATAGCCGAAACAAACTCAGGGATCATCGTCTTTATTCAAGTCCAGAATATAAAAAATGAGAATGTTTACAATAATTTACCTTAAAATTACGCATATTGCTTAATAACAATGCTTAACAGAGCGAGCAGCTCAGTTCCAAGCTTGTTTGTCTTCTAAATAATCTGTGATTTTATAATACCCCTTTTTACAAAGTTTGGCCTTTATATAGTTTTTAAATCGTTTAATGGGTAAGTTTCTAATGTCCATGGGAAGCTTGTTGTAAAAGTGTATACATTGACCCATAAACGAGTTGCCTACTCTGTGGAGACGAGTGTGATGTACAGCAAGATTGTGTTTGTTCCTGGTATTTATATTATGAATATCACTTATTTTCTTAAAATCCGATATATTTTTATGTACATACATAAGATCAATCAAATATATACTATGAAGCTACAGTCAGAATGTCCACCTCTCTGAATTTTTCTTTAAGAGAATCTCTAGGACCAAGGTTGTAAATGGCTCGAACAGCCCTTTTCTGTAAAACTAAGATGGTTTTGATGTCCGCACAAATTCCCCAGAGAAGAATCCCATATGTTATAAGACTATGAAAATATGTAACTAAAATAAACAATTCTGGCTGTATCCACATCAGTTACGGGTAAAAGACCCAATAGTCAGCCTTTTAGCGAGATATTAATTTTGATTTATGTATATTTTAAATATTAAACAGTATACATAATAACAATCTATTTTTGGCAAAAATTTATTTATTAAATTTTCTGAACAAATTAACAAAATATTAAACTTTTATTGTTACTATGGAAAAAATTAACAATAAACACATAATGGCACTTTTCCCCAGTACTCAGCCTCATTTCTCCACAAGTCAGCCATGTCTTTTTATTTTTGCATATTTGGCATAGAAATATTTTATTACATATATTTTCATATTCCCCACCAAATTCAGTGCATTTTGAATGCAGGGCAATCATCACAACCAACATTTTTCAGGTCATTGATTTCGGTATCTGCTTTCTTCTTCAGCCTATTTAGAAACTGCTGGATAAAGGCCTCCTCCATCGGCTTCCTGCGACCGGTCCACCTTGTTGGGGCCTCCCTACGTTGCATCTTTCGGTACTTGGTTGCCACTCCAGAACCTTACTGCCCCATCGGCCATTGGTTCTACGAGCAATGTGCCCTGCCCACTGCCCCTTAATTTTAGCGACTTGAAGAGCTATGTCCTATCGCGCAGAGAAACTCTAAGTATAGCTCTTTCCATCGCCCTTTATGTCAATCTGAGCTTTCGTATGAGGCGCACTGTGAGCGACCACGTTTCAGTTCGTAAGTCATCATGGCAACACACACTGGTCACATACTTTAGTCTTGAGAGACTGTGCTATCTTGGACGACAAGAAAATGTAGCGTAGCTTCCCGAACGCTGCCCAGCCGAGCTGGATTCGAAGAGACACCTCTTTCTCGAAGTTGGACTGTTTGTCCCAGGTATATATACTCGTTAACAACTTCGAGTGCAGAGCAACCAACTAAAATTGGAGTTGGGTTGCGACATGAGAGTTGGACATGATCTTCGTCTTATCCATGTTCATCTTTAGACCCACTTGTTGGGAAGCTGTGCTGAGGTCGTTTGAACATTTTGCTCAAGTCTTCCAAGTTCTCCGCTATGATCACGATATCACCTGCAAAACGTAGATTAGTGATGTACTCGCGGTTGATGTTGATACCAAGTCCTTTCCAGTCCAGGAGCTTGAAGACATCTTCCAACGCAGCAGCGTACAATTTGGGAGATATGACATTTCTTGTCTCACTCCACGCTGCAGTTGGATCGGTTGCGAGTCCTGATCCTGGAGACGTACTGATATGGTGGCGTTTCTGTACAAACACTTTATCACCTCAATTTCGGTATAACTAGTCAAATATTCGGTCAGGGTCGGTCAAAATGTTAATTACATTTCAAACGTAAAGAAAACCACTTCCGAATACCTTCTTCAGTTACAGCGGCTCGACCAGTGGATATATTTTCAGGTGTCCTCTCACTTAACTCGGGATTTCGTCTCCGAAATGATTGGTGCCATTTTTTCCTTGGTCAATTATTTACAAACGGGTTCGTCTGTCTTCAGAAATAATATTGTGGACGGTATGAGAAGATCGTTACATTTTAATGGGAAGCCACATTTGGCTTAAGCAAAACACCAGTCTTTTAATGTAGTTTCTTCTTGTTGCTCTTATGGGGTAAATCTGGCACCCTTAAATGTAGTCGATCCTGTAACGTCACTCGCGGAACCATAAAAACTCGACTGGCTTCTCTAATTTTCATGCCATTTCTAATCGCTGCCATAGCTTGTATCACTTGTTCTTCTTTATGGATGGGTCTTTTTGACACGATGGAACCAAGTGATTTCCAAACTAAAATAGTTAAGCATAAATTAAACTGTAATTAAAAGGGCTTTAAGGTGCTATTTAGTACAATGGAACTGATGGCTGACTACGAAATTCGTAGACCTATTGGTCGGCCACTAACATGCAATTACATTTGTAAGCGGCTGACTACTGGTAAAATAAGCTTTTCTTCTTAGAAAAGTTAAGCCTAAACTAATGAGAATAGTTGGAATAATTTACTCCATTAATTTCAGCTAAATCTAAGATATTGCCCAAAAAACCAGTACTCAGCCACTTACGGCTGAATACTGGATCTGCATTAAAAATTTTAAACCCAGTAGTCAGCCACCAAAATAACATTATATTAAACAAATAAAAGGCATGTATTAGTTGATTTTATTGTAATATAAACATTCCTTTGCAATAATAATAATAACTGGCAACACCAACGACAATGTCAACATCTCTTTTTATAGCTTCTCATATTTAAATTTAATTATAAAATTATCACAAGCATTTTACATATTTATATACAAGTGGCATTCAAAACCAAATTTTTAAAATACCTTATTTATAAATCAAAGACGTTAAACTGAAAAGAAAGCATGCATCAACAAATAGAAAATCAGTGACATCTGTCATGTCACCTGCACAATCCTATATTATACAATACAAGATGTGAAAAGTATGAAGATGTTGACACGAGCAGCCACAAGAAGAGCACGCCCACCACCTCCGGACTCGTCGCTCAGCTCCGCCTCGCCGCCGCCGGTCTCCAGCCCCACTGTGAATGCTGTGATGACACCGGCCGTGGTAGTTGCGTCGAGCTCGAGCGACGAGTATTTCTCTCCGCCGACGTCGCCAACACCTGTACGTCGGCAGGGGAGAGGCCGGCCGCCGACGAGCTTGGGACTTAGGGGCCATCCGGCCCCGAGCCGGGTCCCCGCTGCCGGTGGTTGTGTGCAGCGCATGAGATGGTCTCAAACAATGAATGAGAACGTCATACGCGCATATTACGGGGCTACAGAGGGGGGAACTAACCTCACTGCGTACCGTGAAAGGATGCTGTCTCTGTTTCAGGCACTGGAACCAACTGTCAGCGTCTCGGCCCAACGACTATCGGATCAGGTGCGGGTCATCCAACGCAATCACAGGTTGGACGACATCGCACTTGATAGGCTGCGCTCAGAGGTACTGAGCAACCAAATCGCCCCGACTCTGACACAGACCGCGGCACAAGCGTCGATTATTGATGCTGTTCCGCCGCGGTCCAATCGTGTTGAAGAAGAGAATGATAGGGTTGAAACAGTAAGTAGCCAGTATAACGATCGACTGAGGAGCGCACTGGAGGATGCGTTCCGCGAATATAGATCCACTCAGACCAACCTTAGACCCCGGTTACCACGGCTACCTATGCACAAAAAAAATAGGGCGCTGGTGTGTGCTTTGGACTCGCAGCTCAAGAATTTCTTCGAGAGCAGCGAGGATCTCATTGATACACACTCGATCCTGTATTGCGCGGCTGTAGCGGCATGTCGATTAGCCAAAGTAAAGTTCCCAATTTGTGACGAAGCTACTCGACCAAAACCAGCCGTACCAGCCTGGCAACGCAGAATCGAGCGTCGTATCGATGGGACCAGGGTACTCATCGGCAAACTATACTGCTTCAGGGAGGGCAATACTAGACCACGAGTGATGCGCTTTGTGAGACAGGCATTCTCGGGGACTGGTATCAGCCCTCGAGAATACATAAATAATGTTACAGAGCGCATCGACTTCCTGAAGCAGAAAGTTTGTGCATGGGCGAGCCGTATTCGGCGGTATAAGAAGCGAGTGGATCGATATACGCAGAATCGCATGTTCCAGAGCGATGAGAGGTGGGTATACAGAGCTTGGGAGCGACCTGAACAAAACGAGGCCGACGAGTGCCGCCCGGATGATGCCACCACAAGTGCATTCTGGCGCGGCATTTGGTCGGTATCCGTTTGTCACACTGAGGGTGACTGGATACAGGATGTCGAACAAGTGTGTGAAATTCTGCCAGAAATGGATGACATTTTAATAACATCGTCAGATGTAGCCACAGCAGTCCGTTCGTTACCGAACTGGAAATCACCGGGACCGGACGGGCTGCATAACTTTTGGCTTAAATGGCTAAGTAGTTCACACACTTGTTTGGCATCTCAATTCCAGTCATCCTTAGAGTCTGGTTCGCTACCCCAGTTCTTAACAACTGGAATTACCCACCTGCTCCACAAATCAGGAAGCACCGCGGAACCCAAAAATTATATTATAGACCGATCACTTGTTTACCAACGGTCTATAAAGTTCTTACATCCATTTTGAAAACTAAAATAAACAATCATCTTGACAGTAACTCCATCATGTCTGTCTCTCAAAATGGATGTAGGAGCGGGTCCCGTGGTACTAAGGAGCTACTCCTCATAGACATGGCCATCAGCCAACAGGTTCGTCGATCCCGCAAGGATCTCTCCACCTGCTGGATAGATTATAAGAAGGCCTACGATTCGGTGCCACATATATTTCTTATGAGGGTGCTGGAGTTGTACAAGATAAATGCAACTCTACGCACTTTCCTTAAGTCGTGTATGGGGCAATGGAAGACAGTCCTTCGCTATCCAGGGAGTCGACAGATCCAGGGGAATGATGAACCTGTATGGATTAAGCGGGGAATATTCCAGGGCGACAGTCTGAGTCCACTATGGTTCTGCTTAGCTCTGAATCCCCTAAGCACACTGCTGGAGGATTCAGGTCTGGGTTATCGATTGAAGAGAGGTGGTCAGGTCATATCTCACCTCCTCTACATGGATGATTTGAAACTCATTGCCCCCAATAAATTGCATCTGATGAAGCTACTGAATGTAACAGAAACTTTTAGTAGTGGCATCAAAATGGAATTTGGTGTGGATAAATGTGCAGTCATGCATGTAAAGCGAGGGCAGATCATGGAATCCGAGGGAATTACACTCCCGGATTCCATACACCTTAGATCCCTCTCCTCAATCGAGAGCTATAAATATTTGGGTATGTCTGAAGCGTTAGGTATCAACGATGCTGACATGAAGCAATCGTTGAAGGAGCGCTTCTTTGGTCGCCTGAGGAAGGTACTAAATAGTCTTCTTTCGGGCGGAAATAAGGTGCGCGCCTTCAACGGGTGGGTCATGCCGGTTTTGATGTACTCTTTCGGCATACTTAAATGGACTCAGACCGAACTCGATGCCCTGGATAGAAGGGTCCGTACACTGCTGACAGCAAACAGGATGCATCACCCACGATCATCGGTGATGAGACTGTATATTCCGCGGAAGTGCGGGGGTCGAGGCTTTTTAAATGCGAAGACCCTCCACAACCGAGAGGTATGCAGTCTCAGAGAACATTTTTTAAACATCGTAGTGGGTATGCATCATGATGTGGTCACAGTAGACAAGGGGCTTACCCCGCTATCCATGGCGAAAGAGAACTGGCACAAGCCTATAATACTTACCACAGATGACCGCAAGATGGTATGGCAAAGCAAGGAGCTTCACGGGCGATTTTATCGGGCTCTTCATGAGCCCGATGTTGATTTTTTAGCTTCCGTATCCTGGCTACGATTCGGTGACCTTTTCGGGGAAACTGAAGGTTTCGTCTGTGCAATTATGGACGAAGTTATCTTGACGAATAACTACCGGAGATATATTATGAAGGACGGGACGATTGACGTGTGTCGGGCATGTCACCAGCCGGGTGAGTCCATCAGACACATTATCTCTGGTTGCTCTCGTTTAGCTAACGGCGAGTATTTGCACAGACATAACCAAGTAGCTAGGATTATCCACCAGCAACTTGCTTTGAAATATAAACTTGTGGATTCTGAGGTACCGTATTATAAGTATGTGCCCGACCCAGTTCTTGAAAATGGCCATGTCACGTTATACTGGGATCGATCTATCATTACTGACAGGACTATTGTTGCCAATAAGCCTGATATAGTGGTGATAGATCGATTAGCGCGCCTCGCAATGATTGTCGATGTTACCATTCCACATGACGGGAATCTCGTGAAAGCTGAGAAAGAGAAACAAATTAAATATCTCGACTTGGCGCACGAGGTTGTCGACATGTGGAATGTGAACTCGGTAGTCATTGTACCGATTGTCGTATCGGCCAATGGTTTGATAGCCAAGAGCCTCGACCAACATCTATTGAGGCTCTCGTTAGGCAGTTGGATCAAAGGCCAGATTCAAAAGGCAGTACTCCTCGATACGGCCCGCATCGTGAGGAGGTTTCTGTCTCTGGAGCTCTAACCACCGGTAGCTTGGACCCCGCTCCCACCATCGGTGGAACACTATTTTTTATATTTTTAAATGTTTTTATGTTTTTTTATAAATATTTAAAAATGTAAATGAATATGTATATGTATAAAAATAAACGAAATAATAATAATAAGCCTGTTTATTTTCCTATAGGTATCTGACAAAACATTGTTTTATAGTTTCTTATTTCTAGATTAGTAATAATTTTGTAATTAATTCTATGTTAGTTTACTTATATATCTTGACTATAGGAACCCCTTTTAGGGTATAGGCCTCCTCCAAGTCCTTCCATTTCTCTCTATTCTTTGCTAATTTTGTCCAGTCCTTCCCAGCCGTCTCTTCTATGTCGTCCACCCATCGTTTTTGTGGTCTACCCACGTTCCTTTTCCCCGGTGGGCCGGGTCAATTCGTGCTCTTGAGAGTCCATCGTTGGTCTTTGCATCTCGCTACATGTCCGGCCCATCTCCACTTAAGTTTTAGTGCTTGGTGTACTGCATGTGTCAGTTTTGTCTTGTCTTTATTACTTGACTTTTTGTTTTTTGAATTTTCCTCAGGCGTAGCATGCTTGCTTTTTTTTTTTTTTTTTTTTCCTTTGCAATAAAATATAATAATTCACTGCCAATCACTATATAGGGACACTAAAGCATACCAAAATCTCGAAAGGGTTCTCTTAACAAAAAAATAGATAAAATGTGTGCGACGCCAGTCCAAATGAATGAGCATAGCTCGTCTAATTGACTTGATATTGGTTCGTACATTTGCGTATTAGTCAATAAGAAGATAAGGATTCGATCAAACGTTATTACAATGGTGTACACAAACTTCAACACTATTTATAGGGAAATAATGTCTACAAAGGCTGAGTACTGGTGCACGGCTGACTATTGGGTGTTTTACCCTATCTGTCTAATTTTCTTAACAGCAAAGGCGGCGGAACTGAGTCTACCCGACAGCTTCTCAACGTGAGGCCTCCATTGCAACTTGGCGTCAATAGTCAATCCAAGAAACACCGTCGACTCGACAGGGATCAACTCTACTCCATTCAGTTGAACATTGGTACTTAGCTGCCTGATATTTGGCGTAGAAAATTTAATGACTTTAGTTTTTTTTTCATTTAAAAGAAGGTTATTTACATTAATGACATTATTGTCAATTTACAACGAAGGCATCTTGTAGAGTCTACTGTGTCCATTTGCACCTACATTAGCAACTTTGTTCAGTTCAGTATTCTGAAAATCTTGTTTTATACTTTTTCAGCGTAATTTTTTTCCTAGTTGGGTTTCGGTTTGTTTACTCTTTATTATCACTTTGTAGTGTTTTTTGGAAGTCGGTTGGAAGTTTTTTTTTTCTCAAAAAGTTTTTATTTTACACTTTTTATTTGTGAAATGTATTGTTCAGCTGCATACGGTCAGACTGGACTCTGACGCTGACCGATTTGCAAAAAATTTACAAATCGGTTCAGATGTCTTGGAGTAATCACATAAAAAAAGATTCCCACGACTTGAGAATTTCCTCCTTTTTTGAAGTCGGTTAAAGAGGACACGAAATAAAAAAAAATGGTTGGGAGAAATATGCGTCACATGCAAAACGCACACGCAAAACGGTTAAGAAGTTTATCTGGCGCTGTCACTGAGTGATTTAAATAAAATAAAATTAAATAAAAGAAGAAGAAGAAGTAAATATTGACGAATCTCTAATTTTTTGCTTACCCCCACCACCTCTGTCCAGTAGCCGGACAGGTCACAGCACTGATCCGCTTCATTGCCCAGGTTCTGCTATACTCCAATGCGCACCGTATCAGGCAGTTGCCCAAATGGAGCAACCGGGTGTATTGTGTATACCACTGCACACACGTGGGAGGAGCACGTGGATACCCGGAAAGTGCGGGTGGTTCATCGGCATGTCGTGTCACGTGACTGCTTCCAGCCCCTCGTTCATCATCTAATTTTATTATGTACCTACCTACTTACCCACCTCTGGACAACAAAGGTGAGTTCAGGAATTGAATTCATGTCACAATCTTACAATAACATAATATACCTACATAATTCATTAATATTTTGTTTGAGTATGTAATATTTATGTACGGAATATGAATATTAATGTATCATTATAATGTTTCTTGAAATTCGCTGAGTCCGTATCAGGAGTCACTTTGCTTGCTGAAGGCAAGGTATGAATTTTCATTAATTGGCAATATTTTAATTTTAGTTCAGTGCACTGTGCAGATACCGGTGTACACGTACACCACGTGCAGGCGCACTACAGGTACACACGGGTAATGAAAGGTACCACTCGATGCCTATGTCCGGTTTATGAAACCAAAATTTAACAAAAATGTCACCTTATCACTGTCACACCAACACATACTGTACTTGGTATTGAATCCATTCTATCCCATTGTACCAATCTGTCCTGTTTTTTATTGCGGAACTGTTTCTATCGCCATGTCGTTAACATCCCTTCAGAGTTCGTGTATCAGCACTGTCAGCAGTTGAAAGATTTGATTCAATTATGTCGTTAACATTAGTAAAGTCTTGTTACAAAAAGCATGTATTATTCTCTTATGAGTATCTTGTTATGCGGTGTGGCGCTTGTGACTTTTTTGTCCGCAGGGCGCATCTTAAGCGTGCTTTATTAAACCGCGTCTGCTCCGATCGCGCACAGTTCGCACAAAGTTGTCAACACGCGGCATGACTTCGGGTTCACTGCGCTTATTTTATCGGAGTTTGGAAAATTGAGACTGCATTTGCATGTTACCATATCGCGTGAATGGCGATTGTTTCACAATCATTAACTGGAGTAATTTTTCATTAGATAAGTTATTGACCTTCAAGGTCTTTCTGCTTGACAGCTTCTTCTCATGGCAAGTACAATAGCGGTGCACATGTGTAACTGGACAGACTAGTGGGAAGTAGTGTACAGTGTGTAAAATGACGGTAAAGACGGCGGTGGCGGCGACAGCGGAGGCGGCGGCGGCGGGCGCGGTGACGAGCCGCGTACGCGCTTACATGCGACAGACCCTTATGGTCATACTGAGTAAGTGACGCCTCCGAGAAAGCAATATAATTATTGATTACGTAAGTTGCAATGCAAATTTTTCTCGATCTCATTAGAGATAAAGGCGGTAAATTGATGTATGCGCTTCTTTTTTTGAGAATGGGAAATCATCAAATCCCTTCTCCAATCCGCTTTAGACGGAGCGGAAGAGGCGAAGGGCTTTTGCTGACTAAAACCCACCCGTGTTCCTTTACTTGCCTGTACGTCAGGGACACGGAATCTCTTTCAAACAACTCGCGGCCCTGGCATGCATCAGCCTTCGTGGACCCCGTCACGATGTGCTGACATTCTGCTGACCCGTGCATTTTGTGAGTTCACAATTAATCCCACAGTTGTATATGTATAGGTACCCTGGAAGCCGGGTGCCTCATTTGTGAAAATTTCCCTCCAAAATATAAAAGTGCTCATGAAACTTGAAAAAAAAAGGTAGTCACTTTTTTATTTTGCGATGCGAGATGTAACAGAACGAGCTAATTAGTTGGATGTGAAATAAATAAATAAATATATACGGACAAATCACACAGATTGAACTAGCCCTAAAGTAAGTTCGAGACTTGTGTTATGGGTTACTAACTCAACGATACTATATTTATAATAGATACATATATAGATAAACATCCAAGACCCAGGCCAATCAGGAAAAGATCGTTTTCCATCATGACCTGGCCGGGGATCGAACCCGGGGCCTCCACCTCACAGGCAGGCGTATTGACCGCTGCGCCACGGAGGACGACAAAATTGGTAGTCGAACGGTGTCGATCAACAAGTGCCTAGAAGTGGCACGAGTACCGCCATGACAGCTGTTGCAGATATTTTAAAGTTATAGCATAACACAATATTGCCTGTGCGGATACAATCCCGAGGGTATAGGTACATGTCTACATACACATTTGTGCATACTTTGCAAGTTTTCTTATACTTATATGTAGGTGTGATCATATTTATATTTTAGAACCGTCTAAAAAAATTACCGTATTTCGCGCTTCCTTTACGAAGTTTGTATTGTTTTGGAAAAACCCAATGGAAAAATATTTTATCGCATGTTGTTCTTCTTAACATTAATTAACAAAATCCCCGTGACATTGAAACTTCGAGAGATATCTAAACCCAATGGACGCATTTCATGTCACCAGTTTCCGCAATAGACATTATTATTGATTTATGTGCGTTCCTGGGTTCAAACGGAAAGGTCAACCGCCTCTGTTGTTCATCAGCACTATATACATATAAATAGATTATAATAATAATATACATATGTAAAATTTAGTAAATAATCGACACGCTCGATCGCCGCGACTCCGGCGCTAGCTGCGTGGTTGCGTACCACCATTAGTGTGTCAATGTCTGTGTGCAATGTGTGCCTCGTTGCCTCACCGCTTTAAATACTGTATGCTTAGTTGGAACTTTCGAAGTTCTTCGTATAACTGACGGTACCTATCTCCTTCTAGTTGTACCTTGTACGGTGGAGTTTCCTTACCTTCGTTTCCTTACTTAATTGTACCTACGAGTCGAGTTAATAGTTTTAGGGTACTGGACGGAACGGGACCGGACCCTATTACTAAGACTCTACAGACTGTCTGTCTGTCACCAGACCGTATCTCCCGTATTCAAAGTTTAAGGAAGAATCACTTAAGAATCCTATACAATAAAGTTCAGTTTACGCCACAATACAATACGATACTCTTTATGATGTGCACCATACAGATTACAGAGACATACTTCCGGAATTCGTTATTTTTCACTTTGTAGTGTTTTTTGGAAGTCGGTTTTTTTTTTTTGTAAATAAGTTGTATAAGTATAACCCACTTCAAGAAAAGGAGGAGGTTCTTAATTCGTCGGAATCTGTTTTTTTATTTATGTATGTTCACCGATTAGTCTAAGACGCCTAGACTAATTTGCGAAATTATTTTTTTGTCGAAAGTGTATACTTCCTAAGTGGTCCCACCGTCATCAGCTGAGGGTCTGATGATTGAAGACCAGAGAAATCAAGGGAAACTTTCACAAATCGTAGGGGTGGCTAGTGCATTTCTCAGTATTTTCATAAGCATTTGAAAGCACTTCAACTTAATAAAGGTCTGGAGTAGATCTGGTGATGGAACCAGAAGACAGTCGAGGGAAATCCTCAACGATTCACAGAAGCTATCTTGTGTTTGTGCTTGATTAATTTGTACACATGAGAGATTTACACTTAGATGTATTGTGATTGTTATTAGGGGTCTTATGATGAAGACGAAGGACAATAAAGGGAACTCATCAACGGTTTACAGTAGCTACTTTGTGTTTGGACTTAGTTCGTGTATCTTGATAAGAACTTTGCACCCATATGAAGGTCTGCCGTAAATTTGATCATGAAAACAATAGGCAGTCGAGGGAATTCCTTTAAAATTTACAGCATTAACGTAGTACAACCACCACCTACTCGTCATGCTTATGCAACAATCAATTAAACCAAGTGACTGAATTTAAGTTACGTAATCGCGTCTTGTCTAGCATTGCTCATACTTTCATTTTGGTCTGATAGGAATTTTATATAAAACGGTTCAGTAGTTTGGTTTTGAAAACAAAATTAGGGGAAAAAATTTAAGTAAATAAAATTATGTTGTTTGCAAAGGCCTTTTCTCAATTATACACACATCAAAAGTGTCTAGGGATCAACATATATTTTTGCAATAACTTTTCTCCTGATTGATATTAATTAAAATTTTCTTTAAGGATTCATCAAATAAAGTGTTTTCGTTTGTCACAGTAACGATAAACCAAGTCACCTTTGCATTAATAAAGAAATTTGCCATTTTCCTAATAAAGGGATATTAGACATTTGAACCATATTCGGCAGAGCTCTTCTCTGTAGCATATCCCATGCATGCTCAATCGGGTTCAAGTCTGGCGACTGAGCAGGCCAGGGCAGGACATTGATGTTAGCTGCGGCGAGAGTCTGTCTTACAACTCTTGCGGGGTGCGGTCGTGCATTATCATGCATTAACTGAAATAAGGGACCGATTTGCACTTGTAGAGGAACGATGACATCTGATACAATCGTCTCAGCATAAATTTGAGCGTTGAGGTTGCCTCTGATCCAAATCAACTCAGTTCTTCCGCCGATCCAAATACCCGCCCATACCATGATGGTTCCACCACTATAAGGATGGACTTTCTGGCAGGATTTTAATCGCTGTTGGCGTCCAGGGGTTCTCCAGTGTCGTATACGTCTTGTATCCGGTCTCATACCAAAACGAGACTCATCAGAAAAGCACACGAAACGCCATTGTTCTTCTGCCCAATTTCTGTGTTCAAGAGCCCATTGATATCGAATCCTACGATTGTGCATTGCTATAGGTGGTACCCGTAGCGGTCTTCGGGAATGAAGGTTCACTTCATGCAAGCGGTTTCTGACTGTTTGGTCGCTAATTAAGTTCCCTGAAGAGTGATGAAGCCTCACGGCTAACATCATGGCGGTTATTGTTGGAGCTCTTCGAGTTAAGATTTGAATGTATCGGTCTTGTCTCCGTGTGGTGCAGCGATACCGTCCTCCATGGCGCTCAGCCACGGTACCAGTGCTTCGGTAACGTGTCCAAAGTCGACTGACAACACTCTGACTTGTATTCAGAGCTAAAGCCACAGTACGTTGCCGGGAACCAGCTTCTATCATTCCCACGGCTCTGAGCATTTTTTCCCTGCTTAAATGACGTCGCCGCTCCATAATAACGTTGGTTTTAATCAGTAGTAGGGAAACAGTAGCACTAATAATATCTTCAATGCGTTGTATGTTTTTATAGGGAAAATATTGACAGCTGATTTTCATCTTTTACTCGAATTTGATTCATAGTTCCTGATTCAAATGATGAAATGCACCAAAAAGGATCCATATAAATTTATAAAATCATAAATTTATTACAAAGCCACATCTCAATCTCAAGAAATCCGCATAAAAATGCTTGATCCCTAGACACTTTTGATGTGTGTATTAGCGTCAGCGTCCAGACTACTCGGAACAGTACTTTTCACAACTAAAAAGTGTAAAGTCGCTTGCTTTTTTTTATAAAAATGTTTTTATTGTTGGTGTTAATTAATTTTACTTACATTAAAAATAAAATAATGACACATTAAATCTAGGGGCATGAATAAAGTTATCTGAAATAAATGAATTTTAATTTGATTTAATTTATAACAATAAATACTAAATTAGATTTTTTGGTAATGCTTTGATAATGGTACGGAACCCTCTAATTTGTTTGTAAATAATAAGAAACATATGTGTTATATTTTAACATAATGTTTATGATAACGACTTCGTACGGGGGTACCCCTCATTAGCTACACACTCGTTAGTAAAACCCGGCGGCCTCGGAAGGTCGACAACGCCAATGAACGCTCCAAACAAGGTGCAATTATTGATGTATTATAAATATTTTAGAGGAATGAGGTGAACAGGGTGTAAAGTTATAAGGTGTAAGATATACCGCAGTGTCTCAAGACAAAAGTCTTCGAGCAGTGTGTGTTGCCAGTGATGACTTATGGAATTGAGACGTGGTCGCTAACAATGGGCCTTATACGAAGGTTCAAGGTCACTCAAAGGGCAATGGAGAGGGCAATGCTTGGGGTTTCACTACGCGATCGAATCAGGAATGAGGAGATCCGCAGAAGAATGAGAGTAACCGACATAGCCCGAAGAATTGCAACAGTAAAGTGGCAGTGGGACGGGCATATTGCCCGTAGGTCCGATACCCGATGGGACCGACGGGTTCTCGAGTGGCGACAACGCACCGGAAGACGCATCGTGGGTGACATCGACAAGGTGGACCGACGACTTAGTAAACGTTGCGGGAATCCGCTGGATTCGGGAGGAGCAGGACCGGCCGTCGTGGAGATCCTAGGGGGAGGCCCATGTCCATTAGACGTCTTTCGGCTAAAATGATGATAATTAGTATTTTCATGAGACATCCTATTAATATTGAAACTAATGCCATGCCTTATGGTGGGCGGGGGACAGCATCCATAGAATTTCATGGGATTGTTATGTTGATTTACCACTTAATTTATTTGCAGTAAACGTGCCAACTATATCTTTCGGTCTTGCCATGGGCTGGGTGTCGCTAGCGAGCGGCGAGACGGGCGAGAGGGAGGCGGACGTCGAGGCGCACGTGGTGGGAGCCGCCGTCACCACGTTCGTGGCGTCGTTGCTCGGTGTGCCGCTGTGCGCTCTCGCTCTCGCCGCCGGCAGGAAGTTTGCTGTCGTCACTACCTCTGCCGCCTTCGTGGTAACTCTTGCAGTATATTTATACTCTACGCAGTGCTGTAAGTAGTGCTTGGAATGTGCTTTCATTATACTTTGTCTGTGTTCAGGCGTGCTGGTCGCTGAAGCTGTGTGGCGGTGGATGGTGGGTGGTGGCGGCGCGTGCGTGCGCTGGACTGGGTGGCGCCGGCGCCTGGAACCTCGCACCGCTGCTCGCTAGGGAGGTAAAGAAAGAACCGACCGTGGAGTTTCTGTACCATTATCTATACAAACATACCTACACATAAAATTCGGAATTGGTATTTATTTTTATAGCGGCAACAGCCAGTTTAGCTATCACGGATCATAAGACAGCCTGGTGACAGACAAATAGTGACGTCATATAATAGGGTGCGGTTTCAATTCATCTATTTCTAAAGATTACAAATTTCTTGTACAGAAATCAATGCAAAAAAATCCAGAATTTATACTTTTTGTTGTTTAGGAGTAAGTTTTCACATTACGAATCTATGATTTAATTTAATGTAATCTGTGGTATAATCTACCGCTGCGCGCGGTACGGCGCATTTGCCCTTGCCGCGGTCGATGCATAGCAATATTTGACTTGATTTGTAACCTAAAGACTCGTTCACACTAAACGTAAATGAAATAATAATTATTAGTTATTTTATGACCCTACAAGATGCTCTAGGTGGCATTTTAACTAATTGGGTTGATTTGTTTTAATTATTGTTTGACATATTTATAAATTCTGAATTGACCTGTCCATGGCAAAATTTCCTGACATTTATTATGTTATTGACATATTTTTCCTCTTTTTTATTTTATTTTGAATAAATTTATAGTTTGTATTATTAGTAATGTACAATAAGTAGAGGCAAACGCCAATTAAAATTGTATGCCTTCAAGCGGATTATGGAGATGCCAAACTATCTTATAGGTATATCTATCAGTTATAATTATCTGAATTACCCATTTTCGCAATAAATGAATTTGAGTTTATATCTTTAGGTATGAAGTATCTAAAGTTATTAAGCTTGCAACGAATATTCAGTTACTATTTCATATTCGTCCTATTTGGCTGCTTTTTTATATTCAGCCGAACACAGAATACTTAAGTTCCGAATATATTTTGTTATAGGGAGATAATTAATAACATGAAAAAAAATTGATTCATTACATATATTATTCATCTTTTCATTATCCCTAAATAACACACCTAGAAAATAGTACCTACTATCTTCTGTATTAGAAAAGTTAAAGATTCTCTTGAATGTTGTTTGAATTATTCTGGTAATCGTAATCAAAATTTAGAAGGGTACCTATTTTTTTTTCATTTTTTTTTGTAATCATTTAGATAGTCATTCTCATCTTCTGTATTACAAAAGTCAAGATGTTTTCTATGCATCTGAATTATTTAATAACCCAAATTTAGAAGGCGAAGGTTATGGTGCAGAAATAATATTTTTGCATTTTTAGGAAGTAGTTTATTAAATCATTCTGATGAATGATTAAAGTAAGTTACGATCGTTCTACCTGTAGCTATCATCTAAGTATTCTATTACACTTACACACAAGTAAATCAAAACTAAGAGAGCACGATAAACTGTACTTAACGTAATTATCCACGAAATAAACTTGCCCAAACATGCAGTCCGTTAGCAATATACCGCGCAAAACAACTTTGTACTGGGCGCGCGGTGCAGATTACAAACGAGCGCGATACAATCACATCTGTACAAGTTTTGCCGTTAAAATCCCGCCGAATACTTTTACCTATTATTGGGATATTCGGTCAGGGGGCTCGCTGAATATTCGGTATACTGCCGAATATACCTACTATTAGTTGCAAGCCTCAAAGTTATGCTTTCTCATGTATTGCACCCTCGCATATTTTCGTAATTAATTTGTAAGTCTACGTGCCTTAGAACACGTTAATATACTTGCATGTTATTCCTGGTCTTGTTTTTGCTCTTGTACTCTTTGCGTACAGAACTCTTAATAGAATATATATTAATTTGTACCAAATATGAAACAATAAAATCACACAAAATAAACGTGTGGGTTTGGAGAAACCCGGAAGGAATGATAGGAAAAGTCCAGACAAGGGCTGAGAAAATTTATCTGACGAAAATGTGTATCTTTATATTATCATCTTTTATTTGGCTTAAGCACCTTAGAAAACCACGAAAGCGACTGGGGACATTTATGATAAAAAAAATTGTAATGTTTTACAGCCGTCATCTTGAATTTTAATTTTGGCTGCTGAGAGTGCTTTACCCTTGAAAACTATAAAAACTACATCCATAAACATGTGTTGTGTTCAGATGTGCGAGGCGAGGGTGCAGGGTGCGGCGGTGTCAGCGCTCGTGCTGGCTAACAACCTCGGCGTGCTGCTCATGTACATCGCCGCCGACGCGCACGTGCCGCACAGGTAACCTACTGCATTCTACTCGTAACGTGATACAACTGTACCAATCGTCCTCCATCGTCCTCAATCGGCGCAGCGGTCAACACGCCTGCCTACGACGTGGAGGCCCCGGGTTCGATCCCCGGCCAGGTTATGATGGAAAACAATCTTTTCCTGATTGGCCTGGGTCTTGGAAGTTTATCTATATATTTATCTATTATAAATATAGTATCGTTGAGTTAGTATCCCATAACACAAGTTTCGAACTTACTTGGTCTCTCGGTGGTAGGCCTCACCATCGGCCGCCGGCGTAGTTACCACCCACCAGACAAAGTCATGCCGCCAAGCGATTCGTCGTGTTCCGGCATGATGTCTGGTGAAGCCGTTTGGAGGGCGGGTCTGAGCAGTTGTGTTGCGATGTATGCCGGGTACGATGCGCCAATTGTTGTCGTGTCGGGAGTTTGGTCGTGGAGGGTAGCGGGATCCGAAGCACGGCGCTCCGCTGGCCGACCGCAGGTAGTTGGGGGCCCAAGTAGTGTGCCAGCCACATATGAAAGGCTGCCCCGCCAACTGCGAAAAATCCCAGGGTGGCCCCATCGTGCCGGTTGGCGACCGGACGAGAGGACCCGATGGCGATCCCTGGGGGGGTTCGGGCGTCCCCGCAGTCTCCAGATCAATCTCCCTCTGGCCCGGCATCGTTGGTCGCATTGTTGGGATTAACATTGCATCACCTCACTCAACTGCCGTCTTCCTTCCTATTCACTCAATTTTTTTTTTCAAATGAAAAAGTCAAATAAGAAAAGTAGGTGTGTACAGCGGGCGCACGTCCTCTCTTTCAAAGTGCACCTCTCTAATATTCGAGGTCTGCACTCCAATCTCATTGCAGTACATCACCACCTTGAAACTGAGAAGCCCCATCTACTTTTCTTGACGGAGACCCAGATCAGATGTCCGTCTGATGCGGCATACCTCAACTACCCGGGATACGCATTGGAGCACCATTTCCTGCAGCGTGCCGGGGTCTGTGTGTATGTCCGCAATGACATTTGTTGCCGGCGCCTCCGTCACCTCGAAGACCCTCATTTCTCGTCCCTATGGCTGTTGGTTGACACTGGTGTGGACAAAATTGTTTACACTTGTGTCTACCGATCGCACAGCGGTGATCAGGAGACAACTCGTTTATTTGACCACCTCAGTGAGGCTGCTGACAATGCACTGCAGCGGCACCCTGACGCACACTTCGTCGCTCTGGGGGACTTCAATGCCTGCCATCAGGACTGGCTTTTCCCGTACCAGAGGACCGACCACGCTGGGAGAGAAGCGCGAAACTTCGCACTTTCAATGGGCCTTTCCCAGCTGGTAAAGCAAGCGACTAGGGTGCCTGATGTAGTTGGTCATACTGCCAATTGTCTGGACCTTCTGCTGACCACTGATCCGGACAGGTGTGTTGTAACAGTTTCCTCACCGTTGGGAACTTCAGACCACTGTCTGGTGAAGTCTGTGTCGACCTTCTCCCCACCAGATCACGACTCTCGTGGTGAACGGCGAATGTGGCGATACAGGTCAGGGCGAGGCCCTCGAGGGAAATGGGGAAGCGATTGCTGTCTCCCTTGATGTCTCGAAGGCCTTCGACCGGGTATGGCACGCTGGCCTTTTGAGTAAGCTTCCAGCGTACGGCATTTCCCCTAGCCTGACTGGCTGGGTAAAAGACTTCCTGACTGAACGGTCCCTCCGAGTTGTTGTCGACGGATGCTCATCTGAGCCCATGTCGACTAATGCCGGTGTTCCTCAGGGGTCTGTTCTCTCTGCAACTCTGTTTCTGCTGCATATTAACGATCTGCTGATGCCCGGTATCTATGGGTATGCAGATGACAGCACAGTTGTGGAGAGATACCTGCCGGATGCTCGGGCTAGTAGGGAATCAATCCGGTCCGAATGCCGCCAAAACGCAGGCGTGTCTTTTCACCGCCAAACGGAGCCCGTTCACCTTGGCTCCTACTTTTCGAAATGTATCCATGGAGTGTACCGACCGCCTTCAGCTTTTGGGTGTTGAGATTTCCTCGAACCTAAACTTTGGGCGGTTCATTGGGTCCAAGGCCAAGGTGGCTGCCAGAAAACTTGGCGTTATCGCAAAGGTCCGGCAGTACTTCACACCAGGGCAGCTTCTAATGTTGTACAAAGCACAGGTCTGTTCGTGTGTGGAGTACTGCAGCCACATTTGGGCTGGTGCTGCTAAGTGTCACCTGGCCACTTTGGATTCAGTGGAGAGGCGTGCGAAGAGGCTGATTGGTGACCCTGATTTAACTCGAGTTGGTCTCCAAAGCCTAGAGCACAGGCGTAGAGTAGCCAGCCTTTCGGTGTTCTATAGGATACATTCTGGGGAGTGTGCGAGGGAATTGCACGATTTAATTCCCCCATCTCCGTTCCACCATCGGACGACCCGTCGTACGGCGAGTTTCCACCCTTATGTTGTTAACACCTCTACGATCCGGACGAAGCGTTTCGCCTCCTCCTTTATACCGCGTACATCGAGGGACTGGAACAATCTGCCGGCGGCGGTGTTTCCGTCGGACTACAATTTGAGTGTCTTCAAGGCTAGAGTGAATAGGCTCTTAATAAACTAGAAAATAACTCTGCAATTTCTGCTTAAATGTAAACCGACTGGCGGCCATCCTGATATCAAGAGGAAGCGCATTTCACGGAAGAATGGATTGAATATGAAATGAAAAGTGAACAAAGTCAGACGTATGTGAAGGACAGAGTAAGAGAAGATTAATATCATATCATATTAATACATCTATATCTCAGGAATAGGCTCTTAATAAACTAGTGCGCTTTACCATCAACGATTGCGTCACTGCTTACCATCAGGCGGGATTGCGGTCAAGCGCTGTTTTATATTAAAAAAAAAAAAAATTTGGGGCTAGCTCAATCGGTGTGATTTGTCAAAAAAAAAAAAATATATATCACACATAGTTATTGAAACGTAAGCCGCTTTTATAAAAAAAGTAAGATTTATAGTCTCATAAGCTCAGGATCGCAATACGCACTCGCTCGCACAATATGTGACTATACTAAAGTCTCAAATTTTATTCCGTGGTGCTTCGCAATCTGGGCAATGTTCCTTTGTGCCGATTGGCCTAGTTCTGTTCTCTCTCCTGCTAGTTATGGAGGGAAGTGGAAAAAATATCTTTTTTCTTACTCCTCCACTATCTGATTAATTTCGTTGCGGGAACCAAGACAGTTGAATTGTTTCTCCAGGACTCGTCGAGCTTCATTGCTCGGCGTTTTTCTGGCAGTCTCCACTGTTGATTCTGGCTTTCAGGAGTTGCAGTGGGTGGGAAAAAGTGTGGCGGGTTTTGTCCCAATAAAGAAGTACTAAGTCTCCGTTAAGCGCGATATTATGACGCTCTACACATCCTTTAATATTTAAACTGTCTTATTAGGTGCTGAGAGTGACGGCAGGTGGAGCGAAACTGTCAAGAGCTCACAGTGACTGTTTTCATGTTGCAGGACTGTGCTGTGGAGCTGCTTGGCGCTGTCGGCGGCACACTGCGTGCTGTTCCTGTTCATGCCGGAGTCGCCACCATTCCTCGCCTCGAAAGGGAAGCTTGAGGTGAGTAGAGCTCTGCGCTGGTAATTCTGCTGACGCATGCAGCAAGTCCTTGCCCTTGCACGGCCTACATCTACGAGTCTACGAGTACAGAGTACTTACCTACTGCCAATAGATTATTTACACCAATAGATAGTTTACTGGTGTATATTCAATATAATTATAAAGCTAAGTATAAATAAAAAACCACACTAATTATATAATATAATTAGTGTGTTAGTAGTTATTGCACAGACTCATAGGACTGATCAGAGATGGCTAAAGGTGTCTTGGCTACAGTGAGGGGTAATGAGGCAAGAATAAATTCTAATCTGATTTATTTACACAATATTGCAGCTTATATACTACTTTTTCCCAACAGACACAAATGTACAAACGTCTTACTAGGTGTCAAAAACATCAAATCACCTCTCCCGCTCTCTTCTCCACTTGTCTGTGCCGGAGTCTCTGTATGTATTTCTTTCGAATAATCCGAGGCCCTCGCAGCGCGTAGGCAGCGATCCTACAGAATTCCGTCACGAAATGCTGACATCTCTTAGAGCCGCGCGTGGAACAAAACGTACCATCGACTGGCGCCTGGTACGTACTTCAAGCTAACCCTCGGCCACCGTAATTCCGCACTTACGGTGGCCGAGAGTTGGTTGTTGTTTCCCGACATCCAGGACGTCTCCTGCGGTGACGAAGGGCGTGAGAGCGCAGAGATTGCCTTTCCCTCACGCGTTCTGCATCCTCCTTTGCAAACATTACTGCTTTGCAAAAGGAGAGTTCGCCAATCGCCATTCCACACAAGCCGGGCATCACACAGTGGTGACACCCTGGCGTTTTATACTACAAAATATACTGCGTAAAATATTAGTGTCATACGAATAAATTGCAGTATGACGGAAACACCGCCGCTGGCAAATTCTTCCAGTCCCTCAATGTATGCGGTATAAAATATGAGGCTAAACGCTTCGTCCGGACCGTATTGGTATCAACAAAGCAAGGGTGGATACACGCCGTACGACGGGTCGTCCGATGATAGAATGGAATTGGGGGAATTAAGTCATGCAATTCCCGGACACACTTTCCAAAAGGCATCCTTCAGGCTTTGGAGACCATTATCATCATCATCTCGGCGTATACTCCCGGTTGCATCCGCGGCTTTTGTGTTGGAGCCCAGGGTCCGCTTTCCTACTAACAAGACTCCATTTTGCATGATCTCTGTCATCCCGTGGTGTGAGATTGTTGGCACGCATGTCATCTCTTACAACTTCAAGCCAGCACTTCTTTGGTCTGCCTTGCTTGTTCCGGCCCGACGGAGGCGCCATGGCAAGACATTTGTTACCCACGTTGCCGGTTTTCGTAAGACGTGATCGTACCAGCGTAGGCGACTCTCTTGCAGTTTGTTTGCTATGTCACGGACACGGAGACTGCCACGGATGTGGGAGTTCCTGATGCGATCTATCCGCGTAACTCCACACATTCGCCGCAGCATATTCATCTCCCTGACACGCAGTTTCTGCTTGTGTTGCTCAAGCACAGGCCACGCCTCACTGCCATACAGAAGAACAGGTCTAATGATGGTCTTATAGACCTGTCCCTTAAACTTCACCGGCATTTTAGTGTCACAAATGACACCTGTCACCTCACGCCACTTTGCCCAAGCTGCGGAAATGCGTGCCTTAACGTCGCAGTCAATGTCGTTGGACGCGTGGAGCACAGACCCCAAATATTTAAATTGGTCTGTGCACTCGACCATGTCTCCGCCTATGCACACAGGCATAGGGTCTGTGGTGTTGCTGGCCATGTACACCGTCTTCGCCACATTAAGTTTAAGACCTCCGTTCTCAAGCGAGTTCTTCCACGCATTCACCCGCCGCACCAACCGTTCCTTGTCCGCGTCAGCCAGCGCGATATCATTCGCATACTTGAGCAACCAGGGAGGTTGCTCATATGAATTCTTGATGCTGTCTGACAAGACGTCTAATATCATGCTGAACAGGAATGGACTAAGGACGGATCCCTGGTGAACTCCGACGGTGATGGGGAAGGGTTTAGTGTCGCCAACAGCGGTACTAACACCGGAATCGGAATTGAGGTACATGTCTCGAATTACGTAAACGTAGGCTTCTGGTACCTCTTTGGGCCTCAGTTCCCACCAGATCACCCCCTGAGGGACACAGTCGAAGGCCTTTTGCATATCTAGAAAGCATATGTAGAGGCGTGTTCTTCGATCTGTATCTCTCCATGGTGATCCTTAGGGCGAAGATAGGGTCCATGGTTCCGTACCCTGGACGGAACCCATATTGACACGTCGAGACAACACACTCCTGCCGTATCCGGGAGTCTAAAATCCTCTCAAGGATCTTCATGGTGTGGGACATGACCTTTATACCGCGGAAGTTACACACTCTTGTACCGAGCCCTTGCCTTTGAAGACTGGAGTGATAATACTCAGCTTCCATTGGCTCGCGATTTTGCCGGTCAGGAGCACGCGGTTCAGAAAGTTCGTTAACATGCCCACAACGCAAGGACCCATTACCTTCCAGGCCTCAATGGGGACTCCGTCAGCTCCGACAGCTTTCCGTTTCGCCATGCGACGAAGAGCCGTGTGGACTTCCTCAGGCGTTATCGGGGGCACTTATAAAAGGTTCGGAGGGAGTTCCGGTGTATACACCTCTTGGTGCTGCTTATTCAGCAGCTCGTGGAAGTACAAGCGCCATCTCTCCTTGATCCTCGAAAAGCAGGTTGCCAGTAGGGTCTTTTACACAATGGCACTTGGATAATATATCCTGTGCCGCTTTGACCCTAGAACGTGCCAACTTGTAAATGAGCTTCTGCCCCACAGACGATTCCAACTCCTCGTAGAGCGGTTGCAAGTGGTCCCGTCTGGCTCTGGCTACAGCTCTTTTAGTGACACGTTTGGCAACCTTGTATGCGTCGCGATCTTCAGGAGGTCCGGTCGTCTGCCACGTTTTGAAGAGGGCTTTCTTCACCCTTGTCTCCCTCTGGTCTGTGTCGTTCCACCACCAGGTCTCCTTGTCACTTTTGCGACTTTTGCTTTGGAGACCGTTTTGAACCAAATCTGGGTCCCCCAATTGCGATTTTTATGATTATGATTGCCAATTAGTAACAATGTTTTACCCGCTCCACCCCATGTGGTAATACAGTATGTTAGTATCGATTGGCATAGAGCAAAGTAGACTTGTCTAATTATTTTTGGGTCTGCAATGTATCGCAACTTTTTAAAAACAAATATCAATTTACGAATCCTATTATTCACAGCTTCTATATGATGCTTAAACGAAAGTGTCTCATCTATTGGAATTCCAAGATACTTAACTGTATTTGAAATCTTAATATTAGGACAAACACATTGATTATTTGTGTTAGGTGTGCAGTTATAAGCATATAATGTTGTGGTAGAGCCAGTTAGATTTTTCTTGCGCATCGAAATCTTGACGTAATTTGTCTTGTCAGCATTTAAAGTTAGTGAATTATTTTGAAGTCAATTATCAATAACATTAAATCCGTGTTGGGCAAACTTGTAGACATTTTCTTCTGAATCAGCCGAAAACAAAATAGTAGTGTCATCGGCATAATAAACGATATGGGCGTGATCTAAATTAAGATTACAGAGATCGTTTATATATATGTCGGAGATCGTCGATTTAATTTTAATAGAAGTTGCTGATTTGATTTACGTAGTATAGGGGCAAACGCCTGTGACGTTATTTTGTGATGGCGGCACATGGACAGAGTCGCTTTGGAAAGTGGGGTTCGTCGAACGGTCACTTTGCATCGAGACGCGGACCAACGCACATCTCCGAACCGAAACTGTCGGTTTGCCTATTCAAATTGTTATTATGAAGATTGGAGGGTATATCGTGCTTCAATTCAAAACTCACCTACGAAACGGAACCTGTACCACCACACCAACATGATGTCGACCCTACCGCTCTGCCGTCGCTGTCTCCGACATCAGAAGTGGGATGGAGAACTGCACTGCTCAAAATCTCGTTATAAATCAAGAAACAGAATAACAGTCACTTTCTGCCATTATGTGTGTAGTTGTTCATTGCCTTTGTGTGACCTTCTGTGGATGCTGGATGTACTGGCAGTGAGGCTGGAAGTGAACGTCACGTAACGAGGTGCGCTCAATTGCTGACGCAGAAGAGATCGCTGCGCGTGATGGTGCGCTGTAGGAGTGCGCTGCAGGAGTCCGCTGCAGGCGTGCACGTGCGGCTGGACGCGGCGCTGTCGCGACAGTGCTGACTGTTGCTTGGCGCGCGACAGTGTTGGCTGATGATTGGCGTGTGACAGTGCTGGCTGTTGCTTGGCGGGCGAGGTGCGCTTGCGGAACATGCAAGGTGTGCTTGCGGGGCGCGGAAGGTGCGCTTGCGGAGCGTGCAAGGTGCGCTTGCGGAGCGCGCAAGGTGCGCTTGCGGAGCACGCAAGGTGCGCTTGCGGAGCACGTAAGGTGCGCTTGCGGAGCGCGCAAGGTGCGCTTGTGGAGCGCGCAAGGTGAGCTTACGGAGCGCGCAAGGTGGGCTTGCGGAGCGCGCAAGGTGGGCTTGCGCTCAAGGTTTCAAAACTTGAGCCTCTACTCTGCAGGCGATGAGAAGATTTCAGGACAGCATCTACTCTGCAGGCGATGAGAAGATGTCAAAATACTCTAAACGTTTGTGGTAACGTAATGGAGTTTTATGAGAGCTCCGAGATGTCTGGTGTGCAACGGTTGACAACTGCCAAGTGGCAGGTGTTTGTGGGAAATTGCCATAATCCGGTGAGTCGTACTATTTTTATTTTGATTTCGTGGCCGAATGTTCTCTTATCAAGCAATCTGTAATTTCATTGGTGTATGTATACACGCGCCAGTATATATACAGTGTACAAAGTTGAAGGTTGTGCCAGTGTATTGTGTACTGAATAATTTCTTTGCGACATGATAATAAGAGTTATTTGCAAATTATATTTTCTTGTACTACCCGTATTCTTTGTTATAATGGACTGAGAAAATTTAAATCAGGGTTTTAAAATTGTCTGGTTTGTCTTTATTTCGAAACTAAAGTTCACTGTGGCCTATAGTTACGAGCTCGCTTGAGCTATGTGTGGCTAAACTATTAAATCTTCTCAAGAGAACAAGCGGCAACGAACATAGAAATGAGTGCTATTTACGAAAAATACAAATTTGATAGAAGTGAGCTAAAGTAATAAAATTTAATATTGGTGAGTTGTTTGATGGCGATCGTTACCTATTGAAATTGTTGATTGGAAACAGAACTTATAAGTACCCCACGATCGAATAGGTACGAAAGATTTTTCCAAGTAATGTCTGCTGAGTTAGATTTTCAAAATGTAGATGGTGAGGAGGGTGCCTCCGCCAGCAAATAGAACACGTATCATGGCTATGTGGTCGCGCTGCACGCACTAGTCTGTAGTCGTAACTGCAACCCAGTGAGGGGTTGTTCAGAGCGCGATGGGCAGCTAGTGGTGTGGCGGGGACACTAGTTGGTATGGTCGCACTGCATGCACTAGTCTGTAGTCGTAACTGCAACTCAGTGAGGAGTTGTTCAGGGGGCGATGGGCAGCTAGTGATGTGGCGGGGACCTGGGTCTCGGAGGAGACTATTAGTTGTACGGTCATGTGTTGACCTGGGAGTCGTGGACTCTAGAGTTGGTCGTATCACAAGAGGTGATGACGACATGGGTGTCGACTATGAGTTGTCACTAGCTACTGTGGTAGCGGACCATGGTGTGTTTTCTTTTTGATGATTATGATTTTGATTTGATAATTATGAGGCTTGGAGGAACCTTTTGTGTTTTCTTTTTGAAATTTGATAATTATGAGGCTTGAAGGAAGCTCTTGCGTTTAAGTTATTAAAATGATTAAGTTTACTTGGTTTTCTAATAGTCATAGTAATTAAACGTGACGTGTGACGGTCAGGTTGGCCGAGTTCTCAAAAATGCTTCAAAGTCGGTTTTCTGTGCTTTTTTTAAATTTGTTACAGACATGCACGTGGACGTATAACGGGAAATATCGAAGTTTCGCCGGAGTCGGCGGTTGGCCTGGTGAACCGGTTCCTGGACTCCGGGGCTGAGGGAGCTTCGGATGTGACTGGGATTGGCGCTGAGATGATGATGATGAAGATGATGATGCACGAGGACGTGCAAATCGTCAGGCTGGCCGGAGATCGTCGATTTAATTTTAATAGAAGTTGCTGATTTGATTTACGTAGTACAGGGGCAAACGCTTGTGACGTTATTTTGTGATGGCGGCACATGGACCGAGTCGCTTTGGAAAGTGGGGTACGTCGAACGGTCACTTTGCATCGAGACGCGGACCAACGCACATCTCCGAACCGAAACTGTCGGTTTGCCTATTCAAACTGTTATTATGAAGATTGGAGGGTATATCGTGCTTCAATTCAAAACTCACCTACAAAACGGAACCTGTACCACCACACCAAGATGATGTCGACCCTACCGCTCTGCCGTCGCTGTCTCCGACATATATTAAAAAGAGTGAAGGCCCCAAAATACTTCCTTGGGGAATTTCGAAAGCTTTGGCGAGGTCCAGGAAAATTCCTACTGCGTGGTTACCTTTAAAAAATGTGCTAGTATCAAAATGATTTCAATCACAATTACAGAGTTGCTATGTGCACGACCGCAGCGTCCTACCAGCACTAAACCTCCCAGAGTATACCTTCCAGATATGCCAAGAAGCGCGAGTTCAACACACGCTCCATAATCTGGCAGAGTATGGAGGTTACCGAAATCGGACGACAGTTGGTTGGCTGCATGTTGTCAAGTTTCCAGGACTTGGGCACTGTACCAGTCCTAAATGAGAGGCGATACAAGCGAGACAATACATGAGACACCTCGGGCCCACAAGCCTTGAGAACAATCGCTAGTGGTATACTAGCGATTGTTCTGGACCACACGTCTTCACGTTCAGGCGACACAGCATTCTCAGAACTTCCTTGTTCCTAATGCGAACCTCCGGCATTGAAGTGTCGCAGTGATACAAATTCAGTGGAGTAGCACTGTGACTACCTATCAAGAGGCAAATTGTGGGCAAAGAGGGATACAAAGAGACCTGCTTTCTCTCTCGCCGTATCAGCCAATGTTCCATCAGGCTTAACCAACGGAGACAGTGTGGGCGGACAGAAGTTCTCTTCGACCGCTTTGGCAAGAGATCATAAAGATCTGCTGCCTAACGGCTGCGCAGACAGCTTGATGCCAATATGTATAACGTGGTAGAAGTGAGCCTACTTAAGCGCCGTTTGTAGGACTTGTCAGTACAGTTAAAGGCTCTCTTCTGAAAGAGGAGACTTATCGCCAACCGTTTGGCACATCACAACCAATATTTACACTTTTTGTATTTTGTTTTTAGTTTGAAATTATGTTTTGTATCTTTTATGTCTGTGAATTAATAAATATTTCTTTGTTTGTTTCTTGTAGGAGGCGCGGGCGTCGCTGGCGTGGCTGCGCGGCATGGGCCAGGAAGACCCCGCGTTGCACGTCGAGCTGTTTGCGCTGCCACCGCCGGACGACCAGCTACAGTCACCACTCACACTGGCGAAGGACATGTGTGAGTAATTGAGTATAGTACACGGATTATGTATTCCGCCCGGTAGTGATAGCTATTGTGGTTATAACTATAAGTACACATGACACGAATTATTTCTACATCTTCTGGACTGAAAAAAAAAAACTAAAATAATTAGGAGTATTGCCATCATAATGTTTATACAAAAGTTTTATACAAAGGCCAACCTGACTTATAAACTCACTTTAGCCTACCAGGCCGCCTATCAGTATAAATATGAAACCTGTACATTGGTTTATAGATTTAAAAGAATGTAAGCACACATGTAATGTATCACCCTAATAAGAGCAACAGTTACAATTTTAGGTGGCAGTTTCTCAATTAGACCGTAATGTTTTTTTTTTAATGTAGGTATTTAAATTTATGTTCGCGGATAACTTCGTCGTTTATGAACTGATTTGATAATTATTTTTCAAAAATCAGACCGACGACTAGTGCAGTTGTAAGGTTTTTCATTTAGTATTTGAAGCACTGGAGTAGATCTGATGATGGAGCCAAGAGACAGGCGAGGGAACTCCTCAACAATTCACAGCAGCTAACTTGTGCTTGTGCTAGATTAATTTGTATTTGATAAGAACTTTACACCTAGATGGGTTGTGACTGTCATTAGGAGGCTGATGATGAAGACAAAGGTGAGTTCAGAGGCCGCCAGAGGAGACAGAACAGAACTAGGCCAATCGGCACAAAGGGATATTATTGGAACTGGGAGACGCCCAGATTGCCAAGCACTAAGGAATCTAATTTGATTAAGTTAATGGGTCCTAAGTATGTATGTGCTGTTACAATTGATTCCAATAATAGGTATGGCGCGCTTTTGCCATACCTAAAACGCACGGAAATTGGTTCTAGTTTCTACAAGGTCCGTATAATAAACGACTCCGGATGTAACTTGTACACTATCCAACATAATATTGCGTTCATTCTGCCAAAATATACACTCCTACAAGATGTGATGTGCGGACTGTTCAAATTCACAGTTCGATGTAGAACATTGACACAAAGCCGAAGGAACAAGTTTAAAAGAATACAGTTTACTTTTAAAGTTGCCATGACCTGTGAGAATTTGGGCAACGCAGTGGTCAACCACCAGCCATGTCTTAGCCAGCCGATCGCCAACGGATAGAAAGAATAGATGGAGGTGCCGGCCCTTGATGGAATTATCCCACCTACTTTGTCATTCGGATAAGAGGTCCTCCCAGACTTCAGTCTATAAATAATCTAGTAAATAATCTAGAAATTCTATTTAGGTCATGTTGTGTAACAAAATTAGTGTCCATGGCCTCCCCCCTCGCGGAGTAGTACATTGAAGCACGTCGCTGTACTTCAAGATCGACTGGAAGTACACCTGTCAGTACCGGTAAGGCTTCAGTACTGACTGTTCTACACGCCTTGCATAAAAATATCAATGCCAAACGTTAACTTTGAAGCAGTTTACGTCGTGCCGCCCCTATGCTGGCCCTATCGGCCCAAACAGGTGCACCGTAGCACATACATCCTGTAGGTAGCTCCATATATAATTTTTAAAGTTAGGAATGATAGACCCCAAGTTGCTTTGCGATATTCTAGTTAGGGCATAAAAGTTCTTTTTAGCTCTTTCGCCAACTATTTTTATATGTTCTATAAATGAAAAATTCCTTTCTAAGACCATACCAAGGTAGCATTCGGATTGCTGTTTTTTAACGGGAACGTTATTGAAGTTAATAGTAGGCAATGATTTAAGATTACCTTTTAGTAGAAGTTGATAGGTTTTATGCGGCGCAAACACTAGGCGGTTACGCTCACCCTACTGAGACATTAAATTTGGGCAAGTATTGGCCAAGTTTTCAAGTCCAGATCGGGTACTTGACTGAATGAGCAGTAGGCCATCGTCCGCGTAACCAGTAAGTGAACAGCCACAAGGACCGACAACTGAACCCTGAGGACATCCCATGGTTAGTGCTTTAAGTACTAGAAAAATAACCGAGCTTAAGTACCGCGGAACCGTTTATAAAGTACGAGTAAACGAGATTATATATGTTTCTATAGCAACCGCCGGTTTTTAATTTTAACAACAGCATAGGCCACCAAGCGTTATCAAAAGCCCCAGAAATATCCAGAAAGATCCCAATTACGTAGTTGTTTTCGGATTGGCTAACGGTTCTTCTGACAGAAAGCACCGCGTCGACTGTAGATTTACCTATGGTGAAGCTATATTGATTACTATGAAAGTTTGGATCGTTCGGTAGTAAACGTGGAACGATGAAGCACTCAAGAAGTTTCCCCAAAGATGGTAGAAGTGTGATAGGACGATATGACTTCGGATCATCCGGTGGTTTGTCACCACACTTTGGTATTATTCGTATGAAACCGCGTTGCCATGTACGAGGAAAAACGCCTTCAGCAATGCATCGGTTGTATAGAGTTAAGATGGCATCACCCGCTGTTTTACGCGCTTCTTTAATCATCCTATTAGATATTTTATCTTCACCTGATGATTTGCTGACCGGTAGTTTTCTAACAATATTTATAAATTCGTCATTAGATGGTACGTCTGACATTGGTGATTCAGGTGGCACAGGAGCCCACGCTCGAATCTGTTGGTTGTAGTCGCTATCATTAGCCGGTGAATCATCAGGGATAAGTGTATTAATTAGTACTTCTGTTGTTTCCTCCATGCCTGTGGTATGCTTATCATTGACTTTAATGTTTTGAAAGTATGCAAGATCGACCGATCTGTTAGCTTTAAATTCGTGATATAAGGGACACCACGGACCCTTCCTGTCAAGTTTATCAACGATTTTCCGCAACAAGTTACCCTTAGATTTTTCCACCGAAGCTTTGTAGCGTGACTTGGCAACTCTAAAAGCATTTAAAGCGGACGTAAGAAGATCTCCAGTAATCTTTCGGTTCTTGAGTTTATTTAACTGTCTACGCGCTCTGCGATATCTTTTACGCTGTTCAACTAAATAATCACTCCACCAGTCACATCTACGAATGTTGGTCACAGATCCGCGACCAATGGCGATGTCAGCACAGTAGGTAAAGGTTTCTGACATAATGTCAGCACTTTCTTCGGCTGACAGCCCGTCCCGAGTGAATTCTTTGGCGTGACACGCAAAAAGCGAGCCAAAAAATTCCCAGTTCGCACCTTTACCTATATCTGAAATTACCAGAAAAATGAGACGGACCCTGAATATAACCAGGATTGCACCCACATGGATTATAAAGAAAGTTTGCAGGAATAATGAATTTAAGTTGCGTAATCGAGTCATCTTTAGCAATGCTCATACATTAAGTTTGGTCTCAAAGGAATTATATAAAAATTGGTTCATTAATTTGCTACGTAAACCAAAATTAAGTGTAAAAATTCAAGTAAACAAAATTGCGTCGCTTGGTTGCTAGCCTATTCCTAATTACGTTAGCGTCAGCTTCCAGTCTGACCAGGGGCCTTACCATGAGCTCTTATAGCAGGGCAGAAACAGTCCTAAATTAGTTTTCTGTACCATGACATCTTATTAGCAGGCCTGCAACAGTCCTGTTGCGTTGACGTTTACAAAAACTGTTCACCTTTTTTTATGTATAGAATTTCGTACCATGACCTGCTATTTGACAGCAACAAAACTAATATTGAACGGCTGTAATGTCATCTTGAATAAGTTACTATTATAGAAGCTTAATCAACATTGTTTTGATCATGTTTTGGTAATATACAGTGTCCATAGAAAACTTATTTTTATGTTTATGTGTAATAAAACTCAAAATTATAAATTACTCATGCTGCACATCAATGTGCAAGGATTATATGAAATAAAAACCTTATTCGATCGTTTTAAACCACATATAATCGTAGTTAACGAGTGCCGGGAGTATTTTTCAAGAATGTCAAGAAATACCCGCGTTATTGCAAACAATAAAGATATCAGACAACAATTCCTACAAATTCTATCTAGGATAAAATCAGGCACTTACCAAAGGAAATCACAACAGACGCAGAATACGAGAAATGCCTATACAAATCCAAGAAAAAGCCATCCCAGAAATCTTGGATGTGTATACGGAACTGCATCATGAAAACAACAGTATATGTATATATAAATGAATTAAACCTTAGTACTCTGGGATATCCTCGATTGGGATACATAACGCAAGACATAATGAAGACTTGCTGTTGCTGCACCTCCATAATTTTACAACCACTGAAAAGAATGAAAATTAACCTGGGAAATAAAACATCTATTCTGTTATACCTATAAGAAAGTAAATAAGCCTCTTGAAATGAATATTTTTCTTATTTTAACCTTAATATTTACACATACTCATGTTAAATAAGTACCTTATTTCTATAGCAATCTAATGTACTCAAACAAGGATTCAATGGGAAATATTTTAGAAATCAAACCCATAAGTTGCTTCTAGCCTTTTATGTAATGCATTGCTCTGGGAATTTATAATTGCAGAAAAACTATACTTTAAGAACATTGTAGTGTAAGGTAAAAATACTTCCTTTGGGTGCACTCACTGACTTAACAGCTTTGTCAGCAGAATTTAAGAGGTTTTTTTGTATGGTGCTCTCTCACAATCCTCCAAAAATTGTAATACCTATCATATTGTTATACTCTTTGTATAACATCTATCTATTAATTAAAAGCATGTTTAATTGTTCCATGTCTAGATTGTGGTATATTTAACCTGCATCTAACAGGAATATTGAGAAATATGATAATAAGGAACCTAAAAAATCCTGAGCAGTGTGTAGTTTGGACCCCTTTTAGAATTTAGTACAATAGTTCACCGTTCAGAAACAAATAGTAGAAATAAAGGCTGTTTCTAACAGTTCAAGAAATGAATGATCAGATTTTAGCAAAATATTTTATTACTATGAGTACTACTTCAATTTTGGTGTTAGATAAAAACATAAATAACGCATGCTCAATATTAGGTACAGTACATGAGCACAACAGCTAACAATGTCTTCGCACATTGTTTTGAACTCTTACAAAAACAATTAACACAGCATCCTTCTGGAGTAAATGCTGAAAAGAATGAATATGAACCTGGGAAATAAAACATCTATTCTCCTATACCTATAAGAAAGTAAATAAGCCTCTTGAAATGAATATTTTTCTTATTTTAACCTTAATATAATTACACATACTCATGTTAAATATGTACCTTATTTCTATAGCAATCTAATGTACTCAAACAAGGATTCAATGGGGAATATTTTAGAAATCAAACCCATAAGTTGCTTCTAGCCTTTTATGTACCTAATGCATTGCACTGGGAATTTATAATTGCAGAATAACTATACTATAAGAACATTGTAGTGTAAGGTAAAAAATACTTCCTTTGGGTGCACCCACTGACTTAACAGCTTTGCCAGCAGAATTTAAGAGGTTTTTTTGTATGGTGCTCTCTCACAATCCTCCAAAAATTGTAATACCTATCATATTGTTATACTCTTTGTATAACATCTATCTATTAATTAAAAGCATGTTTAATTGTTCCATGTCTAGATTGTGGTATATTTAACCTGCATCTAACAGGAATATTGAGAAATATGATAATAAGGAACCTAAAAATCCTGAGCAGTGTGTAGTTTGGACCCCCTTTTAGAATTTAGTACAATAGTTCACTGTTCAGAAACAAATAGTAGAAATAAAGGCTGTTTATAACGGTTCAAGAAATTAAAAATCAGATTTTAGCAAAATATTTTATTACTATGAGTACTACTTCAATTTTGGTGTCAGATCAAAACATAAATAACACACACTCAATATTAGGTACAGTACATGAGCACAACCGCTAACAATGTCTTCCACATTGCATTGGCCTCTTACAAAAACAATTAACACATCATCATTCTGGTGTAAATGCTGTACCATCTTGAAAATACCATATTCAAAATATCAATCCTATGGAATTAAAAAAAATATGAGAATTTAATTATTTATCTACTGAAACTATCTTTACAGGCATTACCTTAATGTGACAGTTCAAACATTTTAACATATTGTATACCTTAATACTATTTAACGAAATATAAATATAACTAAACATACACAAACACTTATATTATAATCTTACTAAATCTATAATATATATAATTAGTAACAAAAACTTTTATTATGTGTAAAACATAGAATAAACAGCAGTGCTTTGGTCAGTTAACTCCTGCCACATGTATCTCATTGATGGTGTGCGCAGCTCTGGTTAGGGGTAGCTTTGCTAGCAGATTAGTTCTGGCTATAGGCACCAGTTGCAGCGGCGGACGAAGTCTCCTCCACACGTAGTGGTGCGGCACAAACAGACTCATGCGCTGCAATAGTTTGTCTCCATTCCACGAAGCAGCTTCACCAAGTAGACAACCACAGTAAACTCGCGTTTGATGACTTGTGATTGATTATAGTCAACTATGCCCAGAACAAACAGAGTAGGGTAGATCAATGAGTAAAACGGATATACCCCATAAAACTTCAAGTACAAATACTAAGAGTAAAATAATAATGTATACAAATGAAAATATTTTAAGAAAATAGGTTATAGTTTTGTTGTCATTTCACACTTGCATGTTGACATTGATAATGTCAGATAGTGTTGATGCTTGATGTTTATAACTCGTTATCGTTAATCAAATTAAGTTTCGATTCGATATCCAAATGATGTGCCTGATGGTTTAAATTTGTGCAACGTAATTAAATAAATATCACCAATACACACTACATAACTGTCGTTCTTAATTCTATACATAATTAAATGCGATGGTAGCAGGTAGATTATAAACCAGAGAATAGATATTATATATTTATTAAGATACCCTACACGAAGTTTCGATGTATGTTTTATGGTTTTATACAGTTATTTCACTTAAATGCTACGCGATGTTGATATGAACCGTCATAATACTGTAATGAAAATTATACAGTTCCGTGAGTTAGTTCTGTCTATTCTACACGTAGTCAACTGATGAACTGACAGAACTAAATTTTCATTAAAATCGTTATCCTAACGTCATTGATTATCAGATGGACAGTGGAATGTCAGTAGGAGAATACGATCTTTACAAAGACGAATAAATTGAATGTCACTGAGTATGGATCTTGCTATAAAACTTTCTTTTAAGTTATTTTATTAATAATTGAGATAATCGATTGCCGGTAGAGTCTAAGTAACAACACTAAGGTCGAACTAACGAGAAAACAAAAACTGTAATCCGTTTCACGCTGATTTTTACCTACCCATTTCAGACGAGAGTAAATCAACTAAAAATGGGTTTAAACACACTACACCGTCAGCGATAATTTATTTAATTTTTAAAAGTAGATTTACTTACCACCTTTAACTGTAATTAGGCAAAGAATTAATTTTTTTTTTTTAAATACAAAATCGTTTATAACGTTTCAATACAATTATTTATTACATTGACAATACAACGACGACGATATTGGGAATTGAATAATTATCAACACACTTCACACTTGTTTTTATTCTGAATCTTGATCATGATTAGACTTTACTTAAAAAGAAACGACCAATAAGTACACATTATAATACAAGAGGCCCAAAAATACTATATTTTCTTGCAACCCTTTTCTACATTTATAAAATTTCCTATATAAAATTGATAAACTGCAATTATTGGGTTATACTAACACAAAGACTTGTACAGACGACAGCACAGTCAGATTTCTTTATCCGATTTTCAACTTTATATCTAAAGCGTTAAGGCTCAAGGTTGATTGGGAATATCTGACAGTCCGGGTAGCTTGACCTGCTGTCGTCCGTACATGTATCAAAAATAAATTCAGCACATTAATCATAATTACTGTCCTCAGCGACATTCCAACTAAAATTCTTAGCAAACAAACTTAAGACATTGTACAGAGTTTATATTGAACAAAAATACAAATATTGGCGCGCTACAATACTTTTTTTATTGTTGCATGACATGTGTAAACACGTTCAAAATCACGTTGAATCTTTCAAAGTTATAAAGTTGTTTTTAAAGATAAATTGCCCTTTGTAGTGCTTTTAGATAATGAATGTAGGTAAATAGTCCCACATAATCATAGTTAAAATATGTATATACCCAAGAATCTAATGTTTTTATTATTTAAAAAAAACCGGTAAAGTGAAAATATAAGTTTTTGAACGATGCGTATTAAAGAGCCAGTGGCATTACAGCAGGCCACAGACAAGCATGACGATTCAACATTGGTGAACTTCGTTCAATACTCGTTCAATTTTAATACTCTCATGGTACGATTTATTAGCAGCGCTAAATTAGGCCTAAATCAAAACTGACTGGAAACTGAACGTTTTGTTAAAAGGTCATGGTAAGCCCCCAGATGCAGCTGAACTACATAAAAGTGTAAAATAAAAACTTTTTACCAAAAAACAAAACAACCGACTTGAAAAAACACTACAAAGTGAAAAGTTACTAATTTTTGAAGTCCGTGGCAAAAACTAATATAAATGTTATGGTGATGGTGTTTTTGGTTTTTGTATGTATTTATAAAATAGTTTATCTACTCTCATATCAAAAAATTAAAAATATAAAACTAAAAAGGAGTTTATATTGACGTACTTTACCAATAAATAGTATATCGATAGGAAATTAAAAAATTAAAGTTTCTTTAACATAATAATGTTATAATAAAAATTTTTTTCATTACAGTACAGATGGTTTGTAACCATAGACAGCACTATTTCATTTTTTATCTGTGGCTGCGCGCGCTTTGGCGCGTGCGCGGTGATGCAGGGTGCAAACCAATAAATAAACTGTATCAATCTCTATCTTTTATTTCATATATTCAATACAATGTATGAGATTAGATAAAGTAGTGTATGAAACTGTACATAATTAGGTATTACACACTCGTGTGATACTATTAAAAAACTCGCTTCGCTCATTTTTTAAACTCACACTCGTGCATAATATCCCTCATTATGTAACAGTTTCATAATAGTAGTTTATGAAACTGTTACATAATGGGGGAGAGGGAGCGAGTTTTTTAATAGTATCACACGAGTGTGTAATACTTAATTATGTACAGTTTCATACACTACTTTATCTAATCTCATACATTTTAAGAAACAATAATAATCAATTATGTGTCCAGCGAAACACAACAACGACTCGGAATGCAAAGAAACGTATTTGGCGCCAAAATTCTGCACCCTGCATCAAAGCGCACGCGCCAAAGCGCGCGCAGCCACAGATAAAAAAATGAAATAGTGCTATCTAGTAATAAATTATTATAACATTATTTTGTTAGAGAAATAATGTTATAATTTAATTTTTTAATTTCTTTTCGATATACTATGGGTAAAGTGTTGGAAGTAATCTCAACTCCTTTGTGAGAATACTGGCCGAATCAAGGATTGCGTGTTTTTAAATAGTGAATGTCATAATAACTAGAAGGTTTGTACTGCGTCAAATTGACGTAGTTCACTATAAACCATATTGTCGTAAAGATGTCTGTAAATTGTAACAATTATTTCTAGTAATATATATGAACAAAGGATGGCATGTAATAAAGGGGTTTGAGTCCTAAATTTTATCTTTCATTTGTGAGCCCTGCAAGAGACCTGTAAGGTTCAACAGGTTATGGAACAATTGAAGATGGAACAAATGAAGGGCGCACAAATGAAGGGCGCACAAATGAAGGGCGAACAAATGAAAGTGATTCAGAGAATGAAGAAATAAGTGAACAAATAAATGAGTGTAGGGAACAAAACACAAGGATACAGTTGGACAACCAAAGGGAAACCAGTATTGGGAGAAATTTTGGAGATAGAGTTGAAGTAGAAGTTGAAATAAATCATGAGATTGATAATGAAGCTGATACAGAGGAGGTGATAACTGAAAATGTGGCAAATATAGATGAAGCTAATGAAGATATTGAGAATTTAGAAGATGTAAATGCGGAAATAGTAGATGATGATCTATTTTTAGATGCGAGTCAAGATATTATTGAAGAGAGAGTTAATGAGTGTGAAGAAGAATCTAGTGTACCCAGGAGGAATCCTTATAGAGAGAGGAAGGTTCCTAGTAGATTTAATGAGTTTGAGATGGATTTCTTAGCAGAGTGTGCAATGCTTTCTTATGAAAAAGCGATAGCGTCAAGTGAGAGAGACAAATGGTTAGAAGCAATAGAGGAGGAAAAGTGTTCGTTAGAGAAGAATGGGACATGGGAATTAGTAGACGAAAAAGAAGCTTACGGAAGAAAATTACTGACTAGTAAGTGGGTTTTTGCGAAAAAGGCAGATGGAAGGTACAAAGCAAGATTAGTAGCAAGGGGCTTCGAGCAGAAATATAAGGTGGATTATGATGAAACATATAGTCCAGTTGTAAACACTGTTTCTTTAAGGATTATACTTTCAATAGCAGCACAAAAGGGTTTGAAACTTCGGCAATTCGACATCAAGACAGCATTCTTACATGGAAATTTAACAGAAACAATATTTATGCTAATTCCGAAAGGTTATCCAGTGAGCAAAGGCAAGGTATGCAAGTTAAAGAAGAGTTTATATGGGTTAAAACAAGCTCCGCTCATGTGGAATATCCGTTTTACAGATTTTTTAAAGAAAATGGGTTTTGAAAAATTAAAGTCAGATCATTGTTTGTTCACAAAAGCAACTGGGGATGGAAATTTTATTTATTTGGCGATATACGTTGATGATGGGTTAATAGCAGGGAGTTCCTTAGTAGAGTTAGATAAAATTTTGAAAGAATTAAGTAAAGAATTTGAAATGAGGGTTTGTGAGAAGGTATGCAATTACGTTGGGATAGATGTACACTGTAGTGAGAAGGTTGTTAGGATCAATCAAGAGAGTTATATCCAAAAATTAGTTAATAAATTAAATCTGCAAGATGCAAATAGTCGAACAGCACCCACCATTTTAGTTGCTGAACATCCAAATGTGGGAGATACTCATTTAACTGATGAGTATAGAGAGGCTGTGGGGTCGCTTTTATATCTAGCGAATAAGACGCGACTGGATATTGCGTTTCAGGTTGGATATTGCAGTAGACACCAAAATTGTCCAAATTTAAATGACAAAAATAACATCTCGTCAATCCTTAAATATATCAAAGGTACTCCAAAGGTAGGTATAGAGTACTCCAGGGATAACAGTGGTGATCTGGTGGCATACTGCGATGCAGACTTTGCAGGGGATTTGGATACTCGTAGAAGCACTACAGGATATGTTATCTGCTACGGAGGTGGTCCGATTGCTTGGGCGTCTAGAAAGCAACCAATAGTAGCTCTTTCTAGTACAGAGGCAGAGTATATTGCTGCAGCTGAATGTTGTAAAGAATTATTATATATTCAAAATTTACTAAAAGAATTAATTAGTACTGTACCAAAGACCCGTTTGTTAGTAGATAATCAGTCAGCAATTGCATTAATGAGGAATGGCGTGCTAAACAGAAGGAGTAAACACATAGATGTCCGCTTTCATTTTTTAAAGGAGAAATTAGATGAGCACCTTTTCGAAGTTGAGTACTGTCCCACAGAGAAACAGTTAGCAGATTTACTTACCAAAGGTCTAACGAGTGTGAAGTTTTTAAGGTTACGTGAACAATTGTGTTGTGTGGTTTAAGAAAGTGAACTTGAAACGTTTTACGGTATTTGAGTGAATAGTAGGATAATTAGATTGTAAGTTAGGTTAGTTTAAGGGGGTGCACTTAAGTTTTGTGATAATCAAAGATTTTTATTAGGGGAGGAGAAACACTGCGTTAGCGCAGTGGAAGCGTGAGCATAATAATATTGGAAAAGGTTTGTGAACTCTTTTTTATGCGTTTTTTTTTTTGACTCCTCTCTTTATAATAATTTTTGGTTTATAGGTACGATTCATGGGATTATGTATATGGTTTTTTAGATTTATGTGGTTGTGTATGATTTGTAGTGTTTCTTTGTTAAGGTTGGTAGTGTTTAGTTTTTGTCTTATTGTTGTGAGGTTTAGGGTTAGTTTTATGTTTGGGTTTGGTTGTTTAGAAAGTTTTTGAGAAAATGGTGTGTTGTCCAAAGTGTTAAAAAATTTAATGTATTTAAGATGTTTAAAGTGGTTCTGGATGTTTTCTCTCCAAAGGGTTGAGATTAAGGGGGTGTGTTGGAAGTAATCTCAACTCCTTTGTGAGAATACTGGCCGAATCAAGGATTGCGTGTTTTTAAATAGTGAATGTCATAATAACTAGAAGGTTTGTACTGCGTCAAATTGACGTAGTTCACTATAAACCATATTGTCGTAAAGATGTCTGTAAATTGTAACAATTATTTCTAGTAATATATATGAACAAAGGATGGCATGTAATAAAGGGGTTTGAGTCCTAAATTTTATCTTTCATTTGTGAGCCCTGCAAGAGACCTGTAAGGTTCAACATAAAGTACGTCAATATAAACTAGAGATGTAACGGATATCCGGTAACTATCCGGTATCCGGCCTATCCGGCCGTCCTAATACTCTCCGGCCGAATACCGGATAGCTAATATTTGGTCGGATGTCTATCCGGCCGAATAAATAGAACACACTGGATAAATGAAACATATTTTTGAGTAATTATTTGCTTTATTTAGTTAGTATCACTTTAATATAATTAGTTTAGGTTTTATATTTTTTATCACACAATAGTAAATAAATGTAGGTAATACAAAGAAAATGAATGAATTAGTACTCATACTGCACTAAGGGCAAATTATGGTGAATGAATACTAATGTCTCTGCTTTGGGAGGTAACAGGCGGTTGCGTTTGTCTTCATAAATAAGGCCAGCTTCAGAAAAAAGTCTTTCGCTATACACACTGCCACAAGGTGCAGAAAGGTAGATTTTAGAAAACTTTGTTAAATTTGGGTATTGTTTTGCGTTAGCTGCTCACCAAGAATAAGGGTCACAATTGCGATCAATTAGCACTGACTTGAGGTAAAAATCCAGCTCACAGGTTGTCACCGTCTGCGCAAACGACTAAGTTTCGCCGGATATCCGGTGGCCGGATATCTGGCTAACCGGCTACATGGTCGGCCGGATATCCGGTATCCGGTATCCGGCCAAATTACTATCCGTTACATCTCTAATATAAACTCCTTTTTAGTTTTATATTTTTAATTTTTTGATATGAGAGTAGATAAACTACTATATTTTCATTTGTGGTCTCCTCAGTAAGCGACGTGCGTCGTCGGCGTGCGTTCGTGCTGTGTCTCGTGGCGGTGGTGGGTCAGGAGGCGTGCGGCGTGCTGGCGCTGTTGCAGTTTGCGGAGCGCGTGTTTGTGCTGGCTCGAGAGGACGCCGGTGATGGTACAGAGATCATAGCTAGTACTCTTGGCTCTCCAGCGCGCCACGCTGTGCTGCTTGGTGCAGCACAATTCGTTGCTTCAACACTAGCGTTGTACCTCGTCGAGAAAGTTGGCAGAAAGGTTTTTATTACATTTTTGTTCTTCTTCTTTTCAACCTATAGAAGTCTATAGTTGGACAAAGGCCTCCCTCAAGGCCTTCATTCCATTGAGAGGCATTGCCATAATCCCCACGTTTGACAGGCCGGTTGGACATCACAGTAATTTGATATTCCACAGGAGAAGCGCTGCTGTTCGCTTCCCTGGTGAGAGTTCCCTTAGTCGCCTCTTATGACACCCACGGGAGAATATGAATACTATTTAGAATAGTACCAAATTCTTAATATAATACATACAATCTTAGAGTATCGGCAGAACTTTTATGATTTGATTAGAAAAGGAGTGACTACCGCGGTGACGACTAATAAAGAAATGAGGAAGACAAAAAACATGTTGTGTTATTTGAACACTTATATCGTGATGTATCGGTTCCTTAGAAGCTGATGGTATGGTGCGCAGTGGCGACGGGGATGTGCCTGCTGGTGGGCGCGGGCGTGGTGGTGGGCGGCGCGGGGGGCTTGTGGGCGGGCGCGGCGCTGGCTGGTGCCGTGTTTGCGGACTCCGCCGGCCTGCAGCCCGCGCCTTACGCCATGCTCGCTGACATGTTTCACTATCAGGTACACACAGCTTCAATAACTAGGCACTAAAGGGAGCAAAGGATACAACGTGCTTTTTATGTATATACAATATGTAAAGTAAACCCTGTCCGATTGCTAGGTATCGATAACTGATTCTACTAATGCCTACAAGGCCGAGCTAAACTTAAAAAAAATCCCATATAAAAATATTATTTCGGAAAAGGAGGTAAATTAATACATTTATGCGTTAGGCAATACATGCGTGGGCGAAAGGGGGCACGGCACGTGGTCGCATTGCTATCCGCTCATAATAAAAGTCAAATAGACTGGTAGAAAATCCCTAAGGCATTAAGTCCGCCATTGTGCAATGTTTGTGCATAAAGTTTAAATAAATAAATATGGTGTTGTCACTTATTAAAAAAATACCAAATTTTGAGGAAATTGGAATTAATTCGCGGAAAAAAAAGATTATTTCAAAATTCATTAGTATTGTTACTATGATGATTATGTAAAATTTTCATATTTTATTTGGTCATGTGTGTATAAAGGTTAGGTTCTTTATTATTCGTGTGGGTCGGACGGGGTTTTCTTTACATATTGTCTAATAAATAACTAGTACCTAACCGCGACATCGTTTGCATGAAATTCAAGCTATATCCATAGGTAAAAATACTTTTTGAGTTTATCGCGAATAGACGGCTCAGTGAGAGGGAGGGGGCCCTAATCTACCACGGGGCCCCACCGGCCCCAGTGCGGGTTGCTAGATGTCACATGACTTTCTAGGACATACTGGTTTTCTCACGATGGTTTCTCATCGTCACCGTTTAACAGAAAGTAAAACGCCTGACGAGGTTCAAACCTGTGACCTACAAGTTGTATGTCGCGGCCGATACCAAGGCCGAATGTCGATACCAAGGTCGAATGTCGATACCAAGGTCGAATGTCGATACCAAGGTCGAATGTCGATACCAAGGCCGATGTAATGGTATCGATTTAGAGTTTAGTATACTTGGTGTTGAGGGTCTGATGATTGAGCCAGGAAGTGAATTTTAGCTCTTCGAGTTCAGTACATATTTAATACTTTTTAATACTACGAGTACTAATAGCAGTATACAGCCTTTTGCCGTATTTTTCGGTGATTGTCAAAGTACTGACTTAATTGCATCATATCAATAAAATAAAAAAAAAACCGACAGCTCCCTGGCGTAGCGGTAGCGAACGCGGCCGTTGCGCAGGGAGGCGCGGGTGCGATCCCCGCGCAGTGCAAATATTTGTATGTATGAATATGAATATTTGCACTGGTCTGGTCGTACCTCGGAAAGCACTTTAAGCCGGTGGTCCCGGTTGCCATACGAACATCTAGTGGCAGTCGTTACGGGTTGGTGGAGCCCTTAAAAAGTCCAAATAATTGGTCCAACTGCAATGCTTAGATATCGCCTTCGGGTTGTGGAGGTCAGACGGCAGTCGCTTCACGGAAAATATCGAAGTTTAGCCAAAATCAGCAGTTAGACTGGTAAAGCGGACCCCAGACTCCAAAGCTGAAAAAAGCTACGGATGCGACTGGAATTAACGGTGAGATGATAATGATGGAATAAAATTAAAAAAAAAAATACGAAAAACGGGTGCCTCATAATTTGACTGATCTGCAGAAAGAAACGCGTGTTGAAACTTGTGTTGTTTTGTTGAATCGATACAGAAATGAAGGATATTTGATAGGATTGAATTGTGACATGACGTGATGAAAAGTGGATTCTTTATGATAGGGAAAAGAAATATGCAATGGCTGACCCCAGGTAGAATGCCACAACAATGTCCTAAAGCAAAGCATACCAATAAAAAGCTAATGGTAACTGTTTGGTGGTCTCAGCGTGGTGTTTTTTCAGTATAGTTTTCTCCAATCTAGTCCAGCAATAACGGCAGATGTGTATTGTGCCGAACTCCCGAATAATGTTGCCAAAACTAGCAGTGAAACAGCCCCATCGAGCAAATTGCTCGATGAATAGCCCCGACTCGTGAATCGATCTTCGCCATTATTGCTCCATGACAACCCGAGACGTCATACAGCACTAGAAACCATTTTGACCCTTCAGGAGCTGCAGTTAAAAACTATTCGTCATCCTTCGTATTTGCCAGACCTTGCTCCAATGGACCACCATTTTTTCGTGATTTGGACAATTATCTACAAGACAAGAAGTTTTCTTTCCAGGAGGCAATACAAAATGCTTTGAAACAGTTCTAGCGCAAAGGTATAAATGTCCTTCCTACTAGATGGCAGCAATGTATGGATAATAATGGAAGTAATTTGGCAATTTCATACTTTAACCCCTGTTATTTTGATTTGACTATCTGTTGTACGTGCAGTAGCCGCTAGCGCCGACTGTAGCGTGTTGTGTTGCAGTACCGCGGGTGCGCGGTGACGCTGATCAGCGGCGCGGCGTGGGGCGGCAACGCGCTGGAGGTGGCGCTGTTCCCGCTGGTGGCGCGCTGTGCTGGTCTGAGCGCGGCGCTCACACTGGCGGGGGCGTTGACCCTGGCGCTGGCGCTGTTCGCGGCGCGCGCGCTGCCCGAGACGCGCGGCCGCTCGCCCGACGAGATCTACGACGTCCTCTGTCCGCCGCCGGGATGTGACGGTGTGCTCACTGTGGACTGCACTAAACAAACTATCTCTACCATAATGTGATTAATTAAACTAAAGGAACTAAACGACCCCGTAAATAATAATTGAGAAGGCATTAATTAGCATGTGGCGTATCGGGGTCAGTGCCCTAGGACTATAATAACTTATTATCAACTAGCTGTGTCCGCGACTTCGTTCGCATGGACGACGAAACTTAAATTATTATTATGATCGTAGACTGTGATAGTCACATTGAATTGTATGGCGAGCGATATTGTATCTATTACAGTATCTTAGCCGTGTGCAGCGCCCCTAAGTGAACACCACCGCGGGTGACGTAACCTACGACAAACTTAATATTTGCGGTTGATATCTGGTCTAGGGATCGAACCGCAAAGTTAAGTTTGTTTTTTATTGTATATACTTTACCGGGATAAAAAGTACCCAGAATATTAAAAAATAATTATACCAAGTTTAATCGTCGAACCGATAGTTTTTACGTGATGCCTGAACAAACAGACAGAAAAAAAACATCACATGTTTGGGTTCAGTATCGGTCTAATAACATCCCCTGCCATTTATTTTTCTGAAAAAAGATTTCATAGTTTGCCTAATGGTCTAATTTTGCTGAAATTTAATTATTTCAGTAAAATGCAAATTGTAACATAATATTTTATTTTATATTTTTATAAACTATTTGACATTTCTCAAACAAAACGCGTCAACCTTTCATGACAAATCGTGTGACGTCAAACGTTGTGAAACAAAGAGATTTTTGGTTCCCACAAAGGCCATTAATCAAGAATTGAATTGAGATGTTTGGTTGAGTGGATTACAAGTTTTTATGAATTTATTCAATAAAATGGATCACAAATTTTATAAATGCTGTATAGTGCCTGAACGTGAAAGTACGACAATAAAAAACCTAAAAAACTATTTGTACATGTGCCGCGAACGGAAGAAATGTGTAAAAAGTGTCTACAACTAGCAAGACAAGACGTTAATGTAGTTTCGGATTCCAGGATGTGTTTTTGTGAAGATCATTTCGATGTAAATTTTAACTTTTTTTAAAATAAAATTTGAAAAGAAATATGATTGTGTTGAATGGATATAAACATAACATAAAACAATATGAAATTATCTGATAGGTATTACATACTTCTGTTGAAAGGTTATCAAGGTAGGTTAGTTAGTATAATCATTATAATGATGTACCTACTGTTGTTTACTTATACCTACTGAAGTTTTGATATTTCGAAATTTGCAGACCAAAAATTTGTACCTATTAGTTGCGAAAAATGCACCCAACATAACAACATTGATCTTGGGGAAATTACTGCTATTTAAAAAACCTGCTTCCATTCCAAACACTTTTATAGTATGAACTTTCCGGAATAACGTTAAATTAAGTTCAATTTATAGCAAAAAAAAAAAAACACAAAACACAATCGTTTGGTGTAATAATATAAAGTCAGTTAACACTTTTGGTTGATATTCCAATCGATAGATGGCGCTGTACCAATTCGATTTAAACTTAGATCGCGGTGTTAAGATTGTCCGCCGTTTTATGACCTCAGTGATATTTTTGAAATAAAAGGTTTGATACTGGCATATACTTCCGCGTGTTATTTGCCCTTTAGCGCGTAGCTTAGATCATCCCTGAACAACAATAAAGTATTATGATGATGTTAAGTCAAGTTTGTCGTTTTACAACTTATTACGTCTGTTACGTATCGGTACCAACATATGTCCGCACACCGTGACCAGTACCGTGTCACGAGGCCCAAATCAGCTGAATCAGGATATTATACCTATTTTCATGCAACTGAAGCTGTACGGAGTATTAAAACATCCCAAAGGCTGAGTCGTCTTCTCGTGTCGCCGCCTTGTGCCCAGCCGCGAATCGCTAAAGTATCAATCACCTCATTAGATGTAACCTCGATAAAACCTACATGTGGAGGAATCTCGACAGATGCAAAAATATAATATACGATAGGAGAGTGTAGCAGTGTCGTCCTAACTTCGGGCGCATTCGCACTTAGGTTAAGTAGATTTAGGAGTTACCATGTAATCTTAACTATAATAAATGTAGTATAAGTGACTATAGTTTCCATTTACACCCTCCGTCGTGGCCGAAAATGTAATTGGCGCAGTCGGTAAGATACTCGCGGGCCGAACCGGCCCGCGAGTATCCTACCGACTGCGTCAATTTAAGAAGAAAGAAAGAAAATACACCAATATATTATAAGACAAGAATATAATTACTTAGAATAATTTACTACACTTACGTAATACTTATATTACGCAGTATAACTACCCCGCTGGCGCATGCCTATCGTCCGGCGCAGCATCAAAGAAATCTTCCTCCTACCTCTGAGGATAAATGCGATGCCTTGGGCATCTTTTGTGATTTGTCCAAGGCATTCGATTGCGTTCTTCACGAGCGTTAATCAGGAAACTCCGCCACTACGGGATCAGAAACTCTGCACTGGATCTTATTACATCTTACTTGAGTGGTAGGATTCAAAGCGTTGAAGTTTATGGAAAAAGATCTTCCGGATCTTTAGTAACAATAGGAGTCCCACAGGGGTCAATTCTTGGTCCCTTTTTGTTTCTTATTTACATCAATGACCTGCCGTACCTCATAAAGGATAATCACGATGTAGGCGCCCCAGTAAAGCGCGTACATCTACCGCGCATTTGTCACGGCTTATCCAACAAACAAGGTCGGCTTACACCACAAGTAAAATCAATCTCCGATCACACTCTACTCTACTCTCTTTTTTTTGGTCTGTGGCAACACTGTCGACAAGACGTCAACAAAACTTCTCCCAATAATTTATTACAGATTTAATTTATATTATTGTGTTTTTAATGTGCAATTACCAATTTCATACGCAAAACTTAATTTTTAGTTGTAAAAACAGTGATATCTTGTGATATAAGTGTATAAAAAAAAACGGTAAAAGTAATTTCAAACTTTGAACAAGTTTCGCTGTCAAAGTCAAATTGTAACGAATATTGTAATCGAAAAAGTGCATTGTCATCGCAAATTCCTGTGAGTATTTTAACTTTTTTCGACCTACATTGGCTGAAATTTACAGTAACAAGGAATCGCCTTAATTGTTTGGGTTCCTTACACAAAGTACTTGTCCTACCATCACCTATATCCCTAAGTTCTTGCTTTTTTTTTCTTTGTTTTGAAAAATATTGTCAGGAATGGATAGAATAATGACCAGGAGGGCTACTGCACGCTTGGAGGAATCTAAGCTACAGTTAGCATTAACGGAACTTCAGAAATATAAGGGTTTGTGTGAGGAACTGAAACGGGAACAGGATGACAATGAGAGGGAAGTACTTAATATTTTAAACAATAACACGAAGCTCAAGAGTGAGATGGCTGAAATGCATAATCAGCTAATTACCATTAGTGAGGAACGGGATAAGCTTCAACGTACTGTAGACAGCTTTGACCAGTGTAGCAATGAGTTTGATATCACAGTCAAATGCAACACTGAGCTAAAATCTAGGCTAAGCGAAGCCCACGACACCATCGACAGGCTGGAGAGTGCTAGCCGGAGACTCCAGACAGCGCAGACTCATGCTATGTTTGATGAACTGGTTGGTACCACTCTGTTGCATTCTGCCAACTCAATCTTGGGCAACATAAACAGTAATAATAACATTGAGACAATTGATCTTACTTGTGATAATAGTATAAGAACAAACCCTGAAGTTAAATTTGTAAATAGTAGTAAAAATAAGTTAAAAAAGTACATTAAAATAAATAAAATGATTAGAAAAACCCAGAAATTAATTAAAAATAACAAAAATACTTTTTCAAAAAGCTTCAATGCATTAAAAAGTTCTCAAAAATTAAAAGAAACAATTAGTGGGCATAGTATAAAGTTAGAAAGCATTAAAAATAATTATGAGGCTGAAATTCAACAATTACAGTCAGAGACTCTCCGCTTACAGGATTCCTTGAATAGTGTTATATCTAAATATGAGATTTCTCAAAAGGAAATAGGAGAGTATATTCTGGCAATGAACAGTCTGGTGGAACAGTGTAGTGAGAATGAGAGAATGTTTAACTCCTTAACAAACAATCTTACACCTGATTGTAATCATGATCCATCAGGCTGTTCACGGTCAGCTGTCTCAAATGAGTCTCCTCCATCAGTGACTCATACTGTGGAGTTGTTTGACAGTCTCAGCAGTACTTCCCTCGCCACACCAAACACAGAAGAATTAATAGTAACAAATAAAATGTTAAACAATAAAAACAAAATATTGATGTACTGCGATGAAATGGGTAAAAATATGGGTCATACACTACAACACCATTTAAATGACCAAGTAGTCAATTATTGTATGCCTGAAGCATCTTATAGTCAAATTATAGATAAAGTTATAAGTGGTAATTACAGTCCATCCACAAATATTGTTATTTTGATTGGGAGAAGGGGAAATGCAAACAGTGTAAAGATAAAGAAATATTTTGAAAATCTGGCCTCATTAAATGTAAACAAAATAGTTTTGTTTGCCTTTCCTTATGGCAATGGCCTGTCACAGACCGAAAACAGAATTAGATATAGATGTAATATGACATTACAAACTATGACTTTGTATAATGAAAAATTTGAATTTATTGACTCTAATGCACTCATTAGTCAAAATTATTTTACGACCAAAGATAACTATTATCTTTGTAATTTTTTAAAAAGACAGGTAGCAGAATCGCTATCATACTATATATATAAGTCAGCCAAGTGTTTGGCTAACTATGCTGCTTCTATTGAGCAGTTAAGTAATACACTTAGTGGTAATGAGCAGAGCTTGGAATTTGTTCCAAGTTATTTAAATTGCAATTTGAGACAATAGAGTCAACCTCTAGCACTATTTTGAATAATGAATTAGACATGTACCCATTATCAAGGGACATTGAGACAATAGAGTTGAACTCTAGCAGAGATGTGAACCTAGAAACATTAATATCACACCCAATAAATTTTAATTTTCAAAATCTAATCAATAATAATAACCTTAAAATTGTTCATCAAAATATACAGGGTGTGATAAATAAACAATTAGAATTGGAGTTGTTCATGAACTGTAGTTATATTGATATTGTTTGTCTTACTGAACATTGGTTAAAAGCCCATCAGTTCATGTTCAGCTTTAATAACCATCAGATTGAAGAACCACCACTTCCCTTCGGGCCCCCGCGCCGTGTGGTGTGAAGTTAATACGCTCCTATTATATTTACGAATATCGTGTTCCGATTATCAGTTCCGGCTGGTGTTTTCTTTCTGGGTTGTTTAATTTGTGTCTAGTTTTGGTATCGTAAGTTTATTTTTAGTGTTTGTTTTTGTAATTACTGTAAATCAATCAATCTCGGTGAGTACATTTATTTTCTTTTTTGTGAGGGTAACGTAATATTTTTTTTTTTTTATTTTTTTTCTTCTCACTAGTTTTATTTATCTTTTCGTTAAGTTAGATTTGTTTTATTGTTCATTAATTAGGTATGTCAACTTACAATGATGATCCGCCTGATCGTGGCGGAGACATTTTCCGTAGAAATAATAAGACACTTAGATCGCCGCCAACTCAAACCTCCGCTAAGCGTCTGTTTTGTGAAATGTCTCCGACCGACAAATTAATAGACGATCGGTCGAAACGTCTACAAACTGCTCCCGACTCGCCGCCCGAAAAGTCCTCGCCTACATTAAATATTTCCAATCGCAGTAACAGTGACAATTATTATGATTTAGTTTCGGAGGCGTCTGTGTACCTGGCCAAAATCAACGAACTGGTTAACGACAACGGTTCTCGTATAAATGTCGCGAATAAATCAGCTATTATGGATATGACTCAACGAGTCACAAGTATCGTGTCTTTGTTAGCCTTAAAATCATCGTGTAACGAAACCAAGCTTGCTAATACCGAGCGCGAATTAGAAATAATTAAATTAAAATCCGGCGTTAAAACCATTAATGAGGACAATAAAATGTCGTACGCAGATTCTTTGAAACTGCGGCTACCTAAAGTTGCCCCCGCTATTGAATCAAAAGTGCCTCTGCCTTGTGTCGTCGCCTATCCGACCCAAGAGCGATCAGCTGACTATGCGTCATCATCCGCCACTAAACAAGCTCTTATGAAAGCGATTAGACCGAGTGACGATGGATTTCAAATAGTCGGTATTAAAAAAACCGCCAAATCGGGGGTTGTTTTACGTGTGGCGAATGAAAACCAATTGAAAAAGTTAGAATCGGTAGATGCTATAAAGTCTGCGGGTCTTCGCTTAGAAAAACCAAAGGGTCGCCGCCCCCGTCTATTAGTTAAGGACATTCCCGCCTCAATGGAAGACAAAAATTTTTTGCAAGCTATTTACCGCCAAAACATTAAAAATGAGTTGCCAATAAAAGAAGACGATTTCATTAAATCCACCAAAATAGTCCGTAGGCGTTCTACCGATACCGGTCGGAAATGGATAGGCATAGAAATTGAACCTGAGGTACGTAAACATCTTGTGACTACCAAGGATAAATTATTTATTGACTGGGCCACTTGCCGTTTTATTGATGATATCGAGGTAGTTCGTTGCGCGTATTGTCAACAATTCGGTCATGTTAAAAAGCATTGCGCTAATAAATCACCAACCTGCGCTGTCTGTTCCGAGGCTCACGAAACCAATGTTTGCCCGCATAAGGGCGATTCGAATTTTACCCCGGTTTGCGCGGCGTGTAAACGATTTAAAAAACCCTATGATCATAGATGCGGGTCGGACCAGTGCGGTACCTATAAATTAAAACTCGAACAACTTATCCTACATACTAATTACTAATTAAGATGGATAGGTTAAACATAGGGCAATTAAACCTTCACAACGATAAGGTGGCGACATCAGAGTTAGATAAATTAATTATTGACTACAACTTAGACCTTGTACTCATTCAGGAACAATATCAAAACTCACGTTTACGTCACAGGGTAGTACAACTGGATTGCAAGGCACGAGCCGGAATTTATGTTGCGCGGTCTTCTAACTTTACGGTAACGTCTTTACGTGACCTCATGACGCCACACTGTGCGGTTGCCGAAGTATCATCAGCTTCTTTTAAAGTATTCGTTGTAAGCTGTTACTTTCAATACTCAGATCCTGTTACTCCTCATATACATAATCTCCGTCATGTCTTGCGGTCACTCGCGGGCTGCAAAGTTATCGTTGGCGCGGATGTCAACGCGTCATCGTCTCTGTGGTATGGCAAGGTTCGGGCCACCGATACCGAACGACGCTGCGCTGTTGAGGATTTCATTGCTGAGATGAACCTATCGATTCATAATACCCCTGATGCACCACCTACTTTCTGCAGCCAAATGGGCGAATCTTGTATTGACGTCACACTTTCAAGTGCCGACGTACGTTTGGATAGGTGGCGTGTCCTACCGGACGCGTCTTGTAGTGATCATCGCCTGATCGTGTACGAATTTGTTCCTGGTTATATTCAGGGTCCGTCTCATATTCCCGGTAATTTCAGATATAGATGTAAAGGCGCGAATTGGGAATTTTTCGGCTCGCTTTTTGCGTGTCACGCCAAAGAATTCACTCGGGACGGGCTGTCAGCCGAAGAAAGTGCTGACATTATGTCAGAAACCTTTACCTACTGTGCTGACATTGCCATTGGTCGCGGATCTATGACCAATATTCGTAGATGTGACTGGTGGAGTGATTATTTAGTTGAACAGCGTAAAAGATATCGCAGAGCGCGTAGACAGTTAAATAAACTCAAGAGCCGAAAGATTACTGGAGATCTTCTTACGTTCGCTTTAAATGCTTTTAGAGTTGCCAAGTCACGCTACAAAGCATCGGTGGAAAAATCTAAGGGTAACTTGTTGCGAAAAATCGTTGATAAACTTGACAGGGAGGGTCCGTGGTCTCCCTTATATCACGAATTTAAAGCTAACAGATCGGTCGACCTTGCATACGTTCAAAACATTAAAGTCAATGATAAGCATACCACAGGCATAGAGGAAACAACAGAAGTGCTAATTAATACACTTATCCCTGATGATTCACCGGCTAACGATAGCGACTACCACCAACAGATTAGAGCGTGGGCTCCTGTGCCACCTGAATCACCAATGTCAGACGTACCATCTAATGACGAATTTATAAATATTGTTAGAAAACTACCGGTCAACAAATCATCAGGTGAAGATAAAATATCTAATAGGATGATTAAAGAAGCGTGTAAAACAGCGGGTGATGCCATCTTAACTGTATACAACCGATGCATTGCTGAAGGCGTTTTTCCTCGTAAATGGCGACGCGGTTTCATACGAATAATACCAAAGTGTGGTGACAAACCTCCGGATGATCCGAAGTCATATCGTCCTATCACACTTCTACCATCTTTGGGTAAACTTCTTGAGCGCCTCATCGTTCCACGTTTACTACCGAACGGTCCAAAATCCCATAATAATCAGTATGGCTTCACCATAGGTAAATCTACAGTCGACGCGGCGCTTTCTGTCAGAAGAACCGTTAACCAATCCGAAAACAAGTACGTAATTGGGATCTTCCTGGATATTTCTGGGGCTTTTGATAACGCCTGGTGGCCTATGCTGTTGTTAAAATTAAAAACCCGCGGTTGCTATAAAAACATATATAATCTCGTTTACTCTTACTTTATAAACGGTTCCGCGGTACTTAAGCTCGGTCATTTTTCTAGTACTAAAACACTAACCATGGGATGTCCTCAGGGTTCAGTTGTCGGTCCTTATTTATGGAATTTGGGTTTTGATGACTTCCTCGCGATCCCGCTTCCTTGCGGCTGTTCACTTACTGGTTACGCGGACGATGGCCTACTGCTCATTCAGTCAAGTACCCGAGCTGGACTTGAGAACTTGGCCAATACTTGCCTAAATTTAATATCTCAGTGGGGTGATCGTAACCGCCTAACGTTTGCGCCACATAAAACCTATCAACTTCTACTAAAAGGTAATCTTAAATCATTGCCTACTATTAAATTTAATAACGTTCCCATTAAAAAACAGCAATCCGTATGCTATCTTGGTATGATCTTAGAAAGGAATTTTTCATTTATAGAACATATAAAAATAGTTGGTGAAAAAGCTAAAAGGAACTTTTATGCCCTAACTAGAATATCGAAAGCAACTTGGGGTCTATCATTCCTAACTTTAAAAACTATATATGGAGCTACCTACTTAGGATGTATGTGCTACGGTGCACCTGTTTGGGCCGATAGGGCCAGCATAGGGGCGGCACGACGTAAACTGCTTCAAAGCCAACGTTTGGCATTGATATTTTTATGCAAGGCGTATAGAACGGTCAGTACTGAAGCCTTACCGGTACTGGCAGGTGTACTTCCAGTCGACCTTGAGGTACAGCGACGTGCTTCAATGTACTACTCCGCGAGGGGGGAGGCCATGGACACTAATTTTGTTACACAACGCGACTTTAATAAAATCTCTAGATTATTTAAACCTCAGACTGAAGTCTGGGAGGACCTCTTATCCGAATGGCAAAGTAGGTGGGATAATTCCATCAAGGGCCGGCACCTCCATCTATTCTTTCCATCCGTTGGCGATCGGCTGGCTAGGACATGGCTGGAGGTTGACCACTGCGTTGCCCAATTTCTCACAGGTCATGGCAACTTTAAAAGTAAACTGTATTCTTTTAAACTTGTTCCTTCCCCTTTGTGTCAGTGTTCTACATCGAACTGTGAATTTGAACAGTCCGCACATCACATCTTGTGGGAGTGTGTTCTTTGGCAGAATGAACGCAATATTATGTTGGATAGTGTACAAGTTACATCCGGAGTCGTTTATTATACGGACCTTGTAGAAACTAGAACCAATTTCCGTGCGTTCAGGCGCTTTTGCCATACCTATTATTGGAATCAATTGTAACAGCTAATACCTACTTAGGACCCATTAACTTAATCAAATTTTATTCCGTGGTGTTTGGCAATCTGGGCTTCTCCCAGTTGCAATAATGTCCCTTTGTGCCGATTGGCCTAGTTCTGTTCTGTCTCCTGCTTGTTATGGAGGGAAGTGGAAAAAATATCTTTTTTCTTACTCCTCCGCTATTCTTTTCTGATTAATTTGTTGCGGGACCCAAGACAGTTGAATCGTTTCTCCGGGACTCGTCGAGCTTCATTGCTCGGCGTTTTTCTGGCGGTCGCCACTGTTGATTCTGGCTTTCAGGAGTTGCAGTGGTTGGGAAAAGTGTGGCGGGTTTTGTCCCAAAAAAAAAAAAAAAAAAAAAAAAAAAAAAAACCATCAGATTGGTAGCTCATTCAGCAGAGTGAATATGATAAGGGGTGGCTCCCTAATAATTGTTCGCAACAATATCAAATTTAAAGAACGGGCTGATATTGTAAGCCTCACTGTTGAGCGAGTTATTGAAATTGCTTGCATCGAGCTCGAGCGGTTCATTGTAATAAGTGTCTACAGGCCCCCATGTGCTTCCTATGATATTTTTGGAAAATATATGGAGGAAGTTTTATTAAAGACTTGTCACAGTAACAAAACAGTTGTTGTCTGTGGAGACTTCAACATTAATATTCTAGAGAAATCAGCTACAGTGAATGAATTTATCTCATTATTCAAGTCCTATAATTTGTACGCAAGATTCTTTGAGCCGACTAGAATAACTGCCACAAGTGCCACCTGTTTAGACAACATCTTTTCTAACCTAAGACCTTCTGACCATTTAATTATAAATGAGTTAGCGGCGTGAGGGCCTCCAAAACATTCGCGTCGGATGACAAAGGGCATAACGGACGCGAGTTGAGGACCGCCTCAACCTTACAAAATACGGTCGCGAGCTCCTCAAAAGTTAGGATACTATCTCCAATAATGCGACGAAGGTGAGTTTTCGCGGCCTTTACAATTATTTCAAATATACCTCCCCAGTGGGGGCAGGACGGCGGTGAGTACTGCCATCGTACCCCTCTGCGGGAGAGTGTGGATCCGATCACAACATTATGTTTATCCAAAAATTCACAAACTTCCTTCAAATAACAATCGGTACCCTTAAAGTTGGTCCCACAGTCGGATCGAATTAAGGACGGCAGTCCGCGACGCGAAACAAATCTGCCAAGAGCAGCGACGAACGCCTCTGTCGTGAGAGCACTAACCACCACGAGGTGGACCGCTTTAGTAGCCAAACACACAAAAACGCACAAGTAAGCCTTCTCGGTCTTAGCGTTACGGAGACGCGAAGCTTTTACTACAAATGGTCCCGCAAATCCGTACCAACTCCGGCAAAGGGCATCGATTCAGTGACTCGATCGGCAGGCAAATCCCCCATTTGGGGCTGCACGATGTCCGCTTTCAAGCGGTAGCGCGGGAGACAACGGAAGATAACATATCGGATCACTCTCCGCGCAGACAAAATCCAAAATTCCCGTTGGAGGATCGCAGTAACAGCGTTGCATCCGGCATGTGCATTTTTCACATGGCGGTCTGCGATCAACAACTTCACCAAGGGGCCGTTCTTGGGGAGCAACAATGGATGACGAGCCCCATAGGGGAGCTTAGCATTTCTAAGCCGACCTCCGACACGCATCAAACCCTGATCATCCAAGAAGGGATTCAAGCGCCCCAAGGGTCCCTTCAGATTGGATGTGCGTTGACGGAGGGTTTTCAACTCCGATGCAAATTCACTCTCTTGAACTATCCGCACCCAATATAACAGAGCGTCATTGCGCTCTTGCGGTGAGAGAACCGGAGACTCAAATTTGCCACGAGGGCTACGACAGTTGTGGATGAAACGCCGTATCCAGGCGGTGACGCCGAGCAATTTATCCAAAGAGCTGTAGCGCTCAAGCAAAAACTCCGGATCTGGAGCCGCTACAGTCTCGGTGGCGTGAACATGCACCCCTGGCGTAGATGCCCTGACCACTGCGGGGGTATGGGGCCAAGAACCCTCCAGCTGTAACGACCATGGTGGACCCCACCACAGCTGGAGATTCACAAGTTCGGGCGCCTCGCAGCCGCGGGAAGCGCAGTCTGCGGGGTTCAATTCCCCAGGCACGTGGCGCCAAGTCAACGGGGCTTTCGATGTCTGAATCCGAGACACCCGGCTGGCCACGAATACCTCGAGGGTATGGACTGAACTTTTCAGCCAACAAGGACGACTTGGCTGTCAGACCATGCAAAGATCGACCTAAAGTCGACCCGGCTGGATCCTCCCAAAGCGTTGGAGGATGTCCGACAAGGCAGAACCAACAGCGAGGTCGCTGTCTGCCAAAGGGGGGTCTGGGACGTCCCTAAACGATCCCATTACTACATGACCCAATAACAAAGAGGTGGATATGGCTACAAAACCGGCTGCCTGCAAAACTCGTTTACTTCCACGCAGCAAACGACCTAAAACATTCACACCGATCAATAAATGGATCGGGCCAGGTCGGTGGAAGTGAGGATCTGCCAGAGCCAATCCAGCCGACAATTTAACGGCGGCGTGTGGGGCTCGCACTTGCGGAAGCGGCCCGACCACCGTTTCAAAAACAATCGCCGAAGTACCGATTTTCGGCGTTGAGGAGGAGTGGGGGGAGAAGGAGAACGAAACCCGACCGATCGGATCCGAAATCCGCAGGTCTCCAACGCCCCGTACCGAGTCCCTATGCGGTATAATATTTAAGCTCAACTGTCGGACGAGCCAAGTAGAAATTATGCAACCCTGGGCCCCTGAATCCAAGAGGGCACGCACTGTGACAAAATCACCTTTGGGGCCCCAAACACGCACGGAGGCTGTTGGCAACAGCACAAACTCCGGTGGGGGGGTTGCGCCCGACAGTGGCATCAGTGAAAACCCGGGAGGGGTGATTGCCCCCCTGGACCCCGGTTGAACTGAGTCGAAAAGATGGGAGGGGGTCGCCGACTGTAGGCGAGAGGGTCCCACTCCACAACATCGAGACTCCTTCCAACACCACTCCGGGGTGTGGGCCAATAACCGTGGGCCGCGTACGGTGGAACATAACGCCCCAGTCGAGGGTAATCAATCAAGGGGGGGAGCAGCGTACCGCCCGCCTCCCCGAGCCCCCGACGGCCACCGCTAAAACCTGCGGGGGGCCCCCACCCGTGCGCGGGGAATCTGGGCCCCTTTCGGACCCGCCACCATTGCGGTTCAAACATAGGAGAGCGTAATGTCTCCCGCCGCAATGTGGACAAACCTTAGCCTGGAGGCACGCTGACTGGCGGTGGTCCCCCAGACACATGTAACACCAGGCGCGTTGCTTGGCGAGGGCTCTTCGACCTGCAGTCCGGAGGCCCCCGAACTTCTCGCAAGCACGCACGTCATGTCCGTCCCCCCGGCAATACCGGCACCGTTTACCTGGTGCGGGGGGGGGGGGGGGAGTCCCTTCGGACAGCCGAGTATAGTTTGGTCGGACGGCGGGGTTGTCCCCTCGCCGCCACCGGACGACCCGTGCTCGTCCCCGGCGTGGGGTCGGTCAGCTGGTCCAGTACTCTGCACTCGTCCTCCAAAAAACGAAGCAAATCCGAGAAGGGGGGAGGTACGAGGCGCTATTGCCCCCGTACCTTTGCTCAAATCGCCCCTTTACGTCTGCGGGCAATTTCGCTAGGACGATGTGCAGAAGCAAAAAAGACAACTGGTCGACCGGCAAATCCAGCCGGTGCAACGAGTGGACGGCGGTCAAGAGCGGGTTGACCAAATCCTTCCTTAGTGAGGAAACCCGCGTTGCCTTCGGTAAGGCCAAAATGGCGGCCACATGGGTGTCCGCTAGCAAGCGGACGTTTTGGTAGCGGTCCAGCAACAACTGCCGCGCAACCTGGTAGTTAGCATCGCTGACTATCAGGTGCTGGACCACTGCACTGGCTTCTCCGCGGAGGGCGGAGCGCCAATAAGCCAGTTTCTGGCTGGGGGACAAATCTTCCCTGGAGTCCACCAAGCTGTCAAACAAGTTGATGAAGCCCATCCAAGCCGTGAGGTCCCCGTCAAAGTGGGGAATCTCCAATGTGGGCAGTCTCCCTAACAAAGCCGGCGGGGTCGGTTTAACCTCCCCGCTCCAAGTCGGCTTTCCCCTTTTTTTTTTTTTTTTTTTTTTTTTTTTTCTCGAGTGGAAATGCCTTTACGCACCATACCCGTCGCTAGCTAGGCGACGAGCGTGTGTGGGACTCGCCCGGCCGTAGCCGGGAATACCCACTAAAACCACCCGGTTACCGTCGGGCCCTGTGTTGAGAGTGTCACGGGGCCGACCCGAAGGCCAAGTACTCCGTGACACCCTCAGGGCTTGCCGGCCCTTCCCTGTAGGGCCGGTTTCCGCGCCAAAGGGGGATTACCCGGTAACGGAATAATCCCCAGACGTGGTGACCGTTGTGCAATGCACGTGCGGGAGCTACCCGCACGCGCTGGTCACACCCTGGGGCTAAAGGAGACGGGGGTTCGTCCCCCGCCTTCTTCGCCCCACCCGTCTACGCCGGAGGGGAGCGGCAAGTACGTCCTCTTCCCGCTCCCTCTCCGCAGCCTCCTTCTGCAAGAGGACGGTCTCGCAGAAGGAGGCGGCAGCCTCCCATGCCGTCTCACTTTCAACCATGGCTCGTACCATGGTTGCCAGTGAGAGGCGTCCGCCTCCGAGCGCCGCAACGAGATCGCGGCGCTCGTTCCGCCAGGCCGGGCACTCCACTAGGGTGTGCTCGGCCGTGTCGTCGGGGGAGTCGCAGTGATGACACCGCGGTGACTCCTCCCGACGGGCGACTCGGTGCAGGTAGTGACCGAAGCACCCATGTCCGGTCAGTACCTGCACTAGGCGGAAGGTAAGGCTGCCATGCCGGCGCCCAACCCATCCCTCCAACACCGGACGAATCGCTCCAATCGTCCGGTGGCCGGCAGCTGGGGAGCGGAGCGCCTCCCTCCACCGGCTCAGGGCCTCCCCCTGAGCCGCTAATCTGACCCGCCTTACTTCCTCGAAGGCGGGTCGTTCCCCCCGTTCCCGGGCCGCGACACGGTGTCGATGCACCTGGGACAGAACCAGGGCATCGACCTCCCACGGGGGCGTGCCCGCGAGCACGCAGGCCGCCCCATGACTTACCGTGCGGTATGCCCGCACGGTCCGTGTCGCGATGACCCTCTGCGGCCTCCGCAGCAGGGCCACTGTTGCCCGGGAAAGGCGCTCCGCCCACACCGGGGCTCCGTAGAGCGCCATCGACCGTACCACTCCCTGGTACAGCCGACGGCACGCCGAATTCGGCCCCCCAAGATTGGGGAGGAGCCGTCCGAGTGCGGCTGCGAATGAGCACAGCCGCGGAGCGAGGAGCCTAAAGTGCTCCTCGAAACTCCAGCGGGGATCCAGGATCAGGCCGAGGTACTTTATATGCACCTCGACGGGAACCCGGACCCCCTCCACTCGGATACGGAGACCCGGTGGGGTTCTGCGTCGTGGGGCGTGGAAGGTCATGGCCCTCGTCTTCTCGAGAGCCACTTCCAGCCCCAGGAGGCGGATGCGCCGGACGACCAATGAGGTGCCGACCGACGCAAGGTGAACCGCCTCCTCCCAGTCATGCGCCCTGGCCGCGACTAGGGTGTCGTCCGCAAAGCAGACGACGTCCATACGCGGCAAGAGCGCGCCACGCAGAACCCAGTTGTACCCCAGGTTCCAGAGCAGGGGACCAAGCACCGATCCCTGGGGTACTCCTACTGATACGGCCCACGACTGGACGCGACCCTCTGCGTCCTCGTACAGCACCCTCCTCTCACGGAGGTAGTCCCGCACGAGGGCGCAGAGGTAGAGGGGCACTTCATGGTACTTCAGTGCCGCCTCTATGCATTCGTGGGGGAGGGTGTTGAACGCGTTCGCGATGTCTAACGACACCGCGACTACACCCTCACCCCTCGCTGTGGCCGCCTCAGTCCACCTCTTGAGGCGAGCCACCGCGTCCATCGTGGACCGGCCGGTCCGAAAGCCGTACTGGCAGTCCGCCAACTGCGGCCCACGGCTTTCCAGGTGCTCCTGGATGCGAGAGGCGATGATTCTCTCAAAGCATTTTCCGCTCTCATCCAGGAGCACGACCGGCCTATAACCCGACGGTGAGTCGGCAGGACGTCCGTCCTTGCGAAGGAGGCAGAGCCTGCCCACCCTCCACCTCCTGGGGAAGCGGCCCGTCGCGATGCATGTGTCCATGACCGCGCGGAACCGGTCCCCCAGGGGCTCTATGGCAATTGCCATCACCTTCGCAGGGACGCCGTCCGGGCCCGGAGCCTTGTTTTTGGCTCGGAGCCTCTCCCTGACGGAGTCCAACTCACCGTCGGATACGGGAGGCCCATCGGTCCACACCTCCAGAGTGGATGAACTGGAGGCGGGCATCCTGGGGGGCGTGAAGGGTCCCGGGTTCGGAAACAGAGTTTCCAGGACCCTTCTCAATAGGCCCGGCTCCATACAGGATGTGGGGGGTGCCGCTCCCTGCAGCTTCCCCCTCACCACCCTGTAGGGCCTTCCCCAGGGGTCGCTGTCGAGGAGTGCGAGGAACTCCTCAGCGGCAGCGACCTTTGCCCTGCATATGGCGGTACGCAGGGCTCGATGAGCCTCCCTGTATGCCCGGCGAAGACCGTCCTCTTCGCCGGGCGCCCTTACGGCGCGCCTCCTGCACCTCTGGTAGGCGCGCCGTGCAGCCATACTGGCGGCACGCAGGTGAGCGAGTTCCTGCGTCCACCAGTATGTCTGCTTTTTTCGGCGGGGTCCCTGGGCCCTCGGCATGGCGGCGCTGCAGACCACTTCCAGGTCCTCAGCGAGTAGGTCCGCCATGCCGTCCGCGTCTCCAATGAGGTGGGCCGGTGGTTCGGCCCACGCTCGGAACGTCGCCACCTCCTCGGCAACGTCCCTCCGGAGATGTGCAAGCGCCCACCTCGGGAACGAGGAGGCGCCTGCCGCTGGGCCCAGGTGGAGCGGGGCCGCAGGCCCCGCAGTGGAGATCTCGAAGCGGACGTACCTATGGTCCGAGATCTCCACCGCCGTCTCTACCCGCCAGTTCCGAACTCGGTCGGCTAGGGTCGAGGTGGCCAGGGTGACATCCACTATTGATTCACCCTGCCACCTCACACACGTCGGGGTGTTGCCCCGGTTGAGGACCTGGAGACCCAAGCAGTGGGCCCACTCCACCAGGTCCTCACCGAAGACGTTCGTGACGGGAGACCCCCACGCGCCATGCTTGGCGTTGAAGTCTCCCGCCACCAACACGGGGCGTGGAGCCGCCCTCCTGACCGTCCCCTCGACGGCTGCCAGGAAGCGCTCGAATTCGGCCCGGCTGCGATTGGGGGAGAAGTAGGTCGAAATGACCACCACTCCCCCCCACTGAACCGCGACGAACCCCGGACCCCTCTCCCTAAGAACGAGAGGGGGGCCGGTGCTCGCGGCGGGTCGCGTGATCGCAGCCAGGCCGTCCGACGACCCTAACCAATTGACCGAGTTCGGAACAAAGTATGGCTCTGCCACCACCGCCAGGTCTGCTCCCCACTCCGCCATGTCCTGACACAAGAGGTCCTGTGACGTGGCGGAGTGGTTGACATTAACCTGTAGAATGGCACCGTTGGACCTACTGGGCATTAGCAGTGTCCATCGGTGTCCCTTCCGTTTCGGTGGTCGCAGAGCCGGCCGCTGGTGGTCCCGCTGGCGGTCCCACTACAGGGCGGCCTCGGACCGGAGGGGCTCCGCATGCGGCGCCGGCCATTCTGTGGCCGCTGGGCAGGCCCCTGTCTGCGCATAGCGCGCATTTAACAGGGGCCTTACAGGCCGCAGCCATGTGGCCCTCCTTGCCGCACCGGAAGCAAAGCCGGCTCCGGTCCTTGGCAGAGGGGGGGCAGAGCGCCGCAGTGTGCCCCCTCGCTAGGCACCTGCGGCAGCGCATGGGGCGCTGCTCCAAAAGGTGGATGGTGGCCACACTCCAGCCCACCACCACCTTGCCCCGCTCCGCCAGCCCCTTCGCGGCCTCTATGGGGCACGAGACCCGGACCGAGCCCGTGCCCCGCGCCCCCAGGGCTATGGTGCCCACCCGAAGTTTGTCGGGCGGGCACTTGACCGCCTCCGCCAGGGCCCCCCTCACCTCCTCCTGAGTGAGGGACTCATCGAGGCCCGCCACGCGGATCTCGGCAATTTTCGTGGGCCGGGTAATGTCGGCCACCTCCCCGACCACCTCAGCCAATTTCTTGGCCAAGGCGTCGGCCTGGGAGGGGGAGGTCTCTTTTGGGAGCTCGATAAGCCAAGCTCCCGTCATGGACCTCCTCGCCTTACCCGGCCCAACCCCAATCTCCGCGAGGCTGATGGCCGCCCGCGCCTTCCGGAGGACGTCCACGTACGTGGCGCCCTCCTTCACGGCCGCGGGCTTGAGGGCCATCAGTACGGCGGGCCTCTTCGGCGCCCTAGGTGCCCTCTTGGCTGCCTTTTTCGGGGCCGCCGATTTGGGCCCCTTAGGCTTCTGCGCCGGAGCGGGAGCCGTGGCAGTAGTGGCCTTCTTCTTCTTACGGACCACTGTCGCCCACGTCTCCCGCCCCTCCAGCACCAGAGGCTGCACCTGAGCGGAGCCTCCGGCGATCTGCTTCTGGGCCCGTTTCTGCTCAGGGGCAGGGGCTTCTGCCCCTCCGCGCCCGCTCGGACCCTTCGGCTTCTTTTTTGCCGCCGGCCTAGCCTTTTTAAAGTCGGCTTTCCCCTACGGGCAGCCAGGAGCCCTTCTGCTGACTCCGTAATTTGGTCAGCCAATTCGTACGCCTGGTCGACATCCCTTTTAAAGGTCTCCATTATGGCTTCATCCGCTGGAGGGTGTTCCAAAACGTACGCATGGAAGTCGACAACGTGTCGCTCCAAGCCTTCCATGCGCGCAGGCAACCCTTCATAACGGGTGAACAAAGCCTGCACCCGATCCGGCCGAACAATGAGGGCGGCCGCACCCGCGAGCCAACGCAATGCGGCCTGGACCTTGGCCTTCGCCGTAGCATGCGGACTGGGAGCCATTTCAAATAAAAGCCTTTAATTCAAATTAACAATTAAATTCAATTAAAGAACGCGCGGAAAGCAACAAAAACAAGCGTAAATAACTCAATAAATTCCGCGAGACCGTGTGGGGACCAAAGCTAAGGGCAACCGTTACAAACAAAACACTAACATGTACAAATAAAAAATATTACAAAGTATACATACAAAATATCAGTGTGCAAACGGCCTAACTTAAGTGCGACACAGATCAAAACTTATTAACAAAACAAAATTATTACTACCAATTACACAATAAATCAACAAACAAACCGAATAAAACCATTACTGTGAATTATGTAATAATTCAACAAAATTACGACTATGAATTACGAGCTAAATCAACAAAATTACGACTATGAATTACGAGCTAAATCAAAACGTTCAAACACGAACTATCTGGTTCGTACAATACACGAGTTGACTAAAACAATAACAAAACATTAGTCATAAAAATAACTCGTAATTATTTATCCGTAGCTCAAGATAATCGAGTCAACAACAACAAAACATTACTCGTAAACATAACTGGCTGTATGGCGTATCATGCCTTTGCCAACTCCGTTCCTCTGAACGGAAAGAAATGAACCAAAAATAAAAACAATCTACCTACAATTGTTTTCACATTTTTTACTTTGCAAATTATCGGATCCACACAATGATGGAGGTGGTCAGAGATATAATTTTACGAGTACCGACAACAACAAATAAAAAATCAAATTTTTACAAATTAGCCTCTGAAGGCTACCAAAATACTGGAATGATACTCTAATTAATCAAATTAGTAATTAGAAACCACGCTCTCTGCTACCACAAAGATGTAGGCGCCCCAGTAAAGCGCGTACATCTACCGCGCATTTGTCACGGCTTATCCAACAAACAAGGTCGGCTTACACCACAAGTAAAATCAATCTCCGATCACACTCTAGTAAATCTACAGGACTTACCTGGGACTCAGTGTGCTCCGTCACGAAGCGAAGTCCGGAGAATCGACGCGCGCGCGTCGATTACGATGACGTCCGATGTCTTCAGTTCACTGACTGTCCCATACCGGTCGACACACCAAAGTTCCCTTATTAGGGCACCAAAGCTCACCAACGTAAGAAGTTATTTGGCAGTGTCAATCACGCCCGACAAAGATCGCCAATGAAACCACGTTTCCGATTCAAATTCAACTCAATTTACAGACGCACTGTTACGTTTTATAGTTCAAGTAAATACTTCAAAACACGGGCAACAATCGCGACAAACTATACAAAACGCGGCCGGTGGTATATATAATTTCCCGAAAATCATTCGACCGAACATGCCACGCACGCGATGATTATTCGTCAAGAAGTTCAAGCAACGGCCCGCCGTACGGGGCGGGGTCCCAACACGTTGTGTCAATAATAATGGCGGCCGCGCGTCGCCATAGACAATACTAAATTACGCCAGCCCGTTCCGATCGGGCATCTATCACTCGACTAACTAAAAATCGGACTCGCCGATAAACTGGCGTAAACACACGATATAGTGTTGTTTGCAGATGACACTTCACTTTCATTTAAACTTAAACGTCAGCAGCAGGTCACTGACGATGTAAATAGCGCGATCTCCAAAGTAGTCCACTAGTTTAATTTTGAATAAATTCAAATCCTTCATTAAACGTAAGTTGTGTCAGAAAGTATTTTATAGTGATAAGGATTATATTGACGACAAAAAGGCTTGGGCTTGAGCTGCGTCCGATTTCTATACTTACACTGATTGTTCATTGATTTTTTCTCTTGTAGTTTTAATTTGTAATTGTTTGTTTTTTTTTTTACTCAAAGCCAGTACACACTATGTACCCAAGCATATTGTACGTTACGGAATTGCATTGCTGACGGGGGCACTGGTGCAGCTACACAGGAGCTAAACTAGCACAACAAAAAAGCACACCACAACAAATCTGTGTTCCGCTCCATATCCTGTTCAACAAATGTTTAAATGAGGGGGTATTTCCAAGCATGTGAAAAAGAGCCTTTGTTACTCCAATCTATAAAAGTGGCGATAAAGCCAACTTATCGCCCTATTTCAATTCTATCCACATTGTCGAAGCTTTTCGAGGGATTGGTGCACAACAATTTGTTTCCACACCTTAGACATCACATTATTCCCGAACAGCATGGCTTTGTTCAGTCGCGATCTACCACTACTAAACTTAATGATTTTTACAATTTTTTTATTCCAATATATAGACAAAGGCATGCAGGATGATGCCGTCTATACTGATTTTCAGAAGGCTTTTGATAAGGTGGACCATAAATTGCTTTTAGACGAGATTGCCTTCAACGGCATTAGAGGAAATCTGCTCAGATGGTTTGAATCGTACATTTTCCACAGAACACAGAAATTTTTTAAATCCTGCACAAGTATGCAGGACTGCTGTATGATCTGTTGCTAGATCACACACTACTTTTAGATGATGTGGGCAGAATACAATGAAAGATGTTGATTTTATTTAAGCTACTATATTGTTCCAAAATTATAGTTAAAATGAGCTAATGGACTGATGTGTGTGAATTGAGTGACACGTGGCCTTTGCTGGCCGTAATGAGAACGCGACAACTTGATGGCTCGACGCGAACTGATGATTATTATGAAGTAAAATGAATGCGAGGCGTAAATGCTGACGATGCTTTGCTGATGTGCGGTTGCACCGTACATGCTCCCGAGCGGGAAGATGAATATCAGATGAACATGAAAAGATGAGTGACAAGATGATGCCAATTGGTCCTTATGCTAGATGATTAACAAGGTGATACCAATCGGTCCTTATTCTATGTTTAGTCTCTATTTGAATTCTGTTTTGCTAGTCATAGGCACTGTTCACTTGTCCACTTTATGCACTTTAGGAATTTTACTGTAATCGGATACACATGGAATCTCACACTGATTACGCGCACTGACACTATATTGAACCGCAGACGTTTATAAGAGGCCCCAGCCTCTGCTTGTGCTGGCGTCTCGTGTTGCGGTGTTGGTAGACTCGTCAATGTGGCCTTTGTCACCGCCAGAGATGCGACTCGCCTGTTACGCAGCCGACGTACCATAATGACTACAGCAACCACCAACACAACTCTGATCACTATGTATAATGCTGTATAGTGATGGATATCATGATAAGAAAGTTGATAAGACAAATTCTCACTTTCTTTGAGAATATGGAGTTGTTTTTTGATGTCGTCAAGCTCGTGGTTGCTCGAAAGAAGTGAATAGTTTTGTATCAGTGGATTGGGGATGCCTACGTCAATGATATGATTGATGGGTTCTATCTCAGACAGCTTATAGGAAGGTTTTACATCTAAAGTGCTGAGACCTTCATTGTGTGAGTAAACCGTAAAACTTTCGGTTTTTATGAGGCAATCGTGTTCAAATGATTTTCATTGTCCTGAATTGATTGAATAATAAATGTTGTTTATATTAATCGGCAAATCTCTCATCAAGTACACTGAATAAATTGTTTGCGAGATACCTTACACCTCCATTGATAAGACCTCGCTTGCGCCGGCGCAGGTGTCGTTCGCGGCGCGTGCTGGAATGCTGACTCAGCAACAGGTGGTTATAGTACTGAAGTTCCGAGAATTCATGCTGTAATTGTACTTGTATGATGTCACAGTGTGACGTTTCTTTAAACTTGTTACATAACTGATCCAAGTAGGCTAGGTATTTACTGCATGCTGCTGTACCTTGCCAAAATGAGTTCATGTCGTAGTATGTTACTATCTTCCAATCGTCTCTGATTAATTGCATGTTTGCACTTTTATCAAAATAAAGACCTTGATTATCTTTTAACTGTGTAACATTGTAGGAACAGTTAGCTGTGGTGAAAATGCTAATGAAAGACAAAAGTAACATGACCAGCGTTGAGATGCTGTACTTAACCCTTTTATTTGTTTTGCGATCCTTCACCTCCTTCACACGCGACTCTTGTTTGTCGACTCTGTCATTCACTGGAAGAATAGACAGCTTGACAATAGGCCTCTTGATAAACCCATTCTTTGTTTTCAATGTAACCACCCTGGTGTGGCCATCAGCTCCGGGATGCAGCTGGACGACTCGGCCAACTGCCCACTTTCCAGGGGGTAGGTTTGCATCGTTAATGGTAACAATATCATTTAGTTGAATGGTTTGCTGAGGATGTCTCCACTTGCTTCGTGCTGACAGCTGAGCGAGATATTCTGTATGCCAACGTTTCCAAATATTTTGTACTATTTTTTGAGTTAAATGCCATCTCGTCCGCATATCTGTTTCTGTTTCTAAAATGGTCATGCCTTGATTTAGATTGATAAAGCTTGACGGAGAGAGGAAGTCCAAGTCGTTGGGATCTTCAGTCAGAGGACAAAGTGGCCTCGAGTTAAGTATTGCTTCTAACTGGGCAAGAACGGTGGTGAACTCTTCAAAGGTGAGCTTCTGATCTCCAACGACTCTTCTTAAATGATATTTCAAACTTTTAACCGCTGCCTCCCACAGCCCTGCTGCTGTGGGCCACGAGGGCGCATTAAAATGCCATTCTATTTCCATGCTAGTGATTTCCTTGATGAAATCTTGATTGAATGTGTCTTGTATCTGCTCAAATTCTTCTTGTAAAATTTTGTTGGCCCCTACAAAGTTTGTTCCGTTGTCACTGTATAAGTGTTTCGGGGAACCCTTTCTTGCAGCCATTCTTCGCAACGCAGCTATGAATGCGGATGACGTGAGGTCTGAAACTAGCTCTATATGGACAAGCTTGGTCACCATACAGACAAATACCGCCACGTATCCCTTTGTGGTCTTGATACCACGACCCTTGTTGGCCTTTATGAGCACGTGTCCGGTAAAATCGACGCCAGTGTGTTCAAATGGTTTTGCAACGTTGCATCTCTGTGTAGGTAAATCACCCATTAACTGCGTCATCTTGCTTGGATTGTGTTTACGACAGGTAATGCATGTACGTATACGCTTTTTTACCGCTCGATTACCACCTATGATCCAGTAATTTTTGCGAATGAATGCTGATGTCACCCGTGCTCCTCCATGGAAGGTAAGTTCATGTGTTTGATCGATAATTAAATTTGTTAAGTGTCCTTCGTGAGGTATGATAATCGGATGCATCATATCTTGATTAATGCTAGCCTTGCTCAATCTTCCTCCAACTCGGAGAAGCCCCTCATTGTCAAGGAACGGATTTAATTGCAATAACTTGCTTTTTGCTGATAGTGGCTTGTTTTCTTGTAAATTATGAATTTCTTGTGCGAATTCTCTCTTTTGTACATATAAAATTAATTTATGCTTAGCACAGATTAATTCTTGTAATGTAAAATAACCTTGTAAGCGGTTATTCTTGTTTTTTGCTTGCTTGATAAATCTCAATATCCAAGCTAAAACTCTTGTTAGTTTAGCAAGTGAACTATATCTTGATAATAATTCACCCAAAGTGTTATCACTTTCTTGCTGCGATATGTGACTGATATGCTTGATTTTTCTTGCTTCTTCGTCTGTATTAAAAACTGCTTGTTCAGTTTCTTGGCCAGGGTCGTTGTTTCGCAGCCATAATGGGCCTTCCCACCATAGCGAAAAGTTTTTCAATTGATCGACCCCCAATCCACGGCTTGCGCAGTCCGCTGGATTTTCAGCTGACTTGACGTAACGCCAGCTGTTTGTAGGTATGATGCTTGATATTTGTCGCACCCTGTTGGCGACAAAGGGCTTCCATTTACCCGGCTCTCCTTGTAACCAGGCTAGGACTACCATTGAGTCTGTCCAACTGTATATCTTGATATTATGATTGCTAAGACATTGTTGAATTTTTGACATTAATTTTGCCAATAGCAGAGCACTACTTAACTCTAAACTTGGCAATGAAATTGATTTGTTAACCGGAGTTAGTCTCGCTTTTCCTGCTACTAAAGATATCTTGATTTTTCCGTCGTTTTTTGTCTTGCAATAAACGACGCATGCGTAAGCTTTATTCGAGGAGTCGCAGAATCCATGCAGTTCCAGCGTGTTGGTCTCTCCAGTTCCCAGCCAGCGCTCCAGCTTGAATTGATTTATTTTGTGCATGTCTCCTTTAATCTTAAGCCATTCCTTGTTAGTTTGATCGGGTAATTTGTCATCCCACTGAATGTTTGATATCCAAACTTGCTGAAATAATAGTTTGAGTTTTGTTGATAGCGGAGACAGCCAACCAAGAGGATCAAACAACTTGGATATGTCTGACAACATGGATCTCTTAGTCGGTATTTTAGTAGATTGTTCGATTTTGGATTGAAATGTAAATAGGTCTGCTTTGGAATTCCAACGTAATCCCAAGGTTTTTGAGGTCTCCATTTCTTTGAAATAGAAATTATCTTGCTGATTACTTGTCCCGATTGTATTGTCTTGTAATACTGATGCGTTGGAAGACCACTTCCTTAAGTTGAACCCTCCTGATTTTAATAATTTGATTAAATCTTGCTTTAATCCAATTGCTGATTCGACAGAATGACTCCCGTGAAGGATATCATCCATGTAGAATGACTGCTCTAATGCCTTTATCGCAATATGCCCGAAATTGTGTTTCTCATCTTCAGCCAATTGTTTTAAAGTCATCATGGCCAAAAACGGTGCGGCCTTGGTGCCGTATGTAACCGTGCATAGCTGATATACCTGACTATACATGTCTGGAGTATCTCTCCAAATGATCTTTTGAAATTTTTGATCCTGTTCATTTAACCAAATAAAACGAAACATTTTTTCAATATCTGCCGTAAAAGCTACGCGATATTGTCGCCAACTTAAGATTAAAGATTGGAGATCTTGCTGCAGATTCGGGCCTTTTAACATAACGTCATTCAAACTGTATCCTGATGTTGTTTTTGAAGATGCGTTAAAAACTACGCGAAGTGCTGTCGTAGTCGAATCATGTCGCAATACGCAATGGTGCGGTAAATAATAATCGGGTTGCATGTTACCGGACGATAGTATCATATGTCCTAACGTTTTATACTCTTGTATAAATAACTTGTATTGGTTTGCTAATTCTTTATTATTATGAAATTTCTTTTCCAACTGTTGAAATTGCGCCACAGCTTTGTTTTTAGATAATCCCAATTGTAACTGAAAGTTTTCTTGAAATGGTAATCTTACTTCATACATGCCATTTTCACGTCTTGTTGTTGTTTTCTTGTAATATTCCATGCATTGTACATCCTCTGCGGATAAATTGGGTGCTTCTGTAATGTCTTCGATCTCCCAAAATCGTTGTACTTCGTCCACCTGATTCAGGACTACGTTACAATGAAAAGTCTATAAATTCCCGCATAGGATCCATCCCAGTCGTGTCTGTTGCGCAACCGGTAATGATTGATGAGCCCTGATAATACCTTCTAAAATGATATTTGCATAAACATCGGCTCCCAATAAAATGTCAATGGGACGACTGACATTGTATTCTGGATCGGCTAACTGTATGCCGGCCGGCCAGGTGAGCCCATGTTTGTTTGACAAATGTGCGTCTTGGTAATTGATTAATCAGCGTGTCCATGATTACCACATCTGTTTGAAAAGTAAAGTTATCAAAATGCGAACAAAATTTTATGCTTGTTACGCCCTTGCTACTACTCTCCTTCTCTCCAATGCCGGAGATGACGGCTCTGCAATACTTTCTTGATAAAGCTAGCTGTTGTGCCGCTCTGGCTGAGATAAGGGAGGCTTGAGAGCCTTGATCTATTAGCGCACGCAATTTATGATATGATCCGTCACTTGCTTGAACCTTGATCATCGCGGTGGCCAATAGGGTTTCCATCACGTTGTTGCCTTGTTGCAAAACGTGATTTTCTTGCGATTCTTGTTTTTGTGTCCTGGTTGCAAAAACTGCAGGTGTTTTGTTCTCTGTAATTGGATTACATGAAGACTTATTGTGCAACGCTTCGTGTAAAAGTGTGTTATGTTTGCCACGACATTCACGGCAGCGTTTTTCTGATATACATTCTTTATCCCCATGCGAATAAAGACAGTTTTTGCACAAATGCAATTGTGTGACTGCTTGTCGCTTTGCACTTGGTGTCATATTTAAAAACTTACTGCAATAAAATATTCCGTGGGACTCTTTACATAACGGGCATGTTTGCTCGACATAATTTCCCGAAGTCTTACTTGCTGAATTTTTATTTGTGAAATTTAACGCTGATGATTTTTGTTGCTTGTTTGATGGTGGTTTGGAATTTTCCGTTTTCTTGCGTGAAGATTCCAAAGCAGTGAATCTGCTCTCTATGAAGCTTAAAAACTCCATTAATTTTGGTAGATCTCTCGGCATGTTCCGAGTTTCCAAATAATGGTCATGAGTATCCGCATCTAATTTAAGCAATAAAATACGCACGATGAATGGATCCCAGCTGTCTACCTCAATGCCTAGGTTCCTTATCGAGTTTAAACACTCTATTGTTGTATCATGCATATTCTTGATATGATGTACGTTTGCTTGTTGAACTTCTGGAAGATTTAGTATGAGGTCTAAGTGTGATTTAAAAATTAACCACGTGTTGTTGTACCTGTTATTCAATATTTCCCAGCACACAGTGTAATTATCGGAACTGATTTGTAGATGCTGTATCAAACGCTCAGCTTCTCCCCGTACTTTGCTTTTAAGAAACTGCATCTTATGGGCGTTTGATAAAGAGATATTATTGTGGATAGCTTCAACAAACAAATCCTTAAAAGACACCCAATTTTTATAATTGCCACTAAAGAACGGGATGTCAATTTTTGGTGTCCAGTTTTCCTTGTGAACTACGGACCCTAGTTTCTTATTAATTGCATTGTTCAATTTATTGTAAATAGTTTCATACTTTGTATAAGACGCCTCATATTGTTGATTCGCACCTTCTAATTCGCTGTCCAATTCCCAATGTATGGAATCTATAATAGACCATCGAGTTTGTAGAGTACGTAAGGCTTCTTTCAACTCCCACTTTTCGGACATAATATCCAAATTTATCCCTGCCACAGTGCGCTGCAGGGCTCTGAAGTTGCTTGCTTGCTTCTTTAATAGATCATCCATTTTGCTAGATGTACCTCTGGAGCATACTTCCACGGGCGGCGATTGGCGTCCTTTAAGATCTTCTTGCTTCGACCATGCAGGACCTTGTGCTTCCTGAGTGGATTCTCCTTGCTGAGATTCCTTCATATTTGTCAACAAAACTTGATATTGCTGAGTAATGAATGCCTTGGTCGAAATATATAGCTCTTCTGTTCGTTCGTATTTACGGCCACTAAAATACGAATGAGACTTGCTTTCCTCCGTAAGAAGGCGGTCGTGATTGTATTGATAATCGGACCAATATTGATTTAAGTTATCCAACCTTCGTTTGAAATAGTCAGCAGTTTTCCGATCTGCTGGATCCTTTTTGATATTAGTTGCCAACTTTTGGATGGCTATGTAAAGCTCATCCTGATTTGCATGTATGGTCTCCATGGTGAGAACCGGTTGAAGTAAGAAATAATTGGAAAGATCTTACTTGAATGTCCTTGATGACTGCTTAATGCTTCTTGATGATTGCTTGAGACACCTGCTAGTCTCACCTCCTGACGACACAACAAACCTTGAGACACCTATTTGTCCCAAAGTCTAATATGCCTTCACTGAACACTGATAGTTTACGGGTCTTTGTTGACCCTGAGACACTTGTTTGTCTCAAAGTTTGATAGTCACTGATCACAACACACGTTAGAGTCACTGGTTAGCTTCCCGCTACAATATCCACGCGCGCGAATGGACTTTATAGCGTGCGAAGCTTAATCGAAGGACCAAAAAGATGTATGATGATAATGATGATGATGTGGGCAGAATACAATGAAAGATGTTGATTTTATTTAAGCTACTATATTGTTCCAAAATTATAGTTAAAATGAGCTAATGGACTGATGTGTGTGAATTGAGTGACACGTGGCCTTTGCTGGCCGTAATGAGAACGCGACAACTTGATGGCTCGACGCGAACTGATGATTATTATGAAGTAAAATGAATGCGAGGCGTAAATGCTGACGATGCTTTGTTGATGTGCGGTTGCACCGTACAACTGCGTTCTATTACAAGATGATCTATGCAGACTTTCGCAATATCGTCTTAGAAATAAACTTCACCTCAGTTCGCCAAAATGTCATTATATTACTTTTACCAAAAACAAAACAAGTATAATTTTTCCCTACACGCTGAGTGACATAAATTTAATCAGAACCGATTGCACGCTATTACCTTTAAATCAACTGCATAACACATTCATTGTAATACTTTCAAGTATGGACTAAGTATAATATATATACAGAATGTAAAGAAAACCCTGTTCGACCCGTAAAGATATTGTTAGGTATCGTTAGCTGATTCTACTAATACGTACATAACCTGGCTACACTAAAAAAAAAAAAACTCCTTAATTTTTTTTTTAATTTAAAAATTAAAAACTAGCGCTTGACCGCAATCCCGCCTGATGGTAAGCGGTGATGCGATCGATGATGGTAAAGCGCGCTAGTTTATTAAGAGCCTATTCACTCAGAAAAACTGAGCGAATAAGAAGGAAGATGGCAGTTGAGCGAGGTGTTGCAATGTTAAACCCAACAACACGACCAACGATGCTGCGCCAAAGGGAGACTGATCTGAAGACCCTATACGACCATACTCCCAACACAACAACATTAGGCGCATCGTACCCGGCACACATCGCAACACAACTGCTAAGACCCGTCCTCCGTACGGCTTCACCAGACATCATGCCGGAACACGACAAATCGCTTGGCGGCACGGCTTTGTCTGGTGGGTGGTAACTTCTGCCGGCGGCCTATGTTATGGCCTACCACCTTAAAAATAAATAACTTAAATAAAAGAAATAGGTAATTTCATAACAACACAGGCACAGGTCATGACCTCAGTTGACCTCATGCATGTAGGTATAGGTAGTCTAACCACGTTTATCGAAAGAAACAATGATACCTACTTAGGCAGCTCGTGAAAAGAACTTTTTTTAAGTAGGAAGGTCATCTGACCATGTAAAGAAAACCCCGTCCGACCCGGACGGGGTTTTCTTTACATATTGTATATGTATCAAAAACTTAACCTATTAAGTAATTAGCTTACATGTGTGTCATATTTCATTCAAATCGGTTAACCGTTCCTAAATCGGTTCTTCTTCTTCTTCTTCAGCCTATGGATGTCCACTGCTGGACAAAGGCCTCCCCCAAGCTTTCCACGCTGATTGGGGGGTTTTCCATAATCCCCACGCTTGGCAGGCGGGTTGGGGATCGCAGTGATTTGATATTCCACAGAAGAAGCGCTGCTGCCCGCTTCCCTGGTGAGTTCCCTTAGTCGCCTCTTACGACACCCACGGGAGGATATGGGTTGGTACTATTCTAAGCCCGGCACCACACGGGGCCTAAATCGGTTATCTAAACATAAATAAACTGTTTACATTAGTAGGAAGTAGGGTTATTACTTTTATTGAAATCATCTATCTAGAAAAGGTTGTTAACATCTGTCTTCTAGGTGTAAACAACTCGTTGCCTAGCAACGGTTTGTTTATCTCTATTCTTTACCCAATTTTGCTTATATAGTATAGTGGGTGCGTTTACAAACATACCTATATTAACTCATACACACAAATAACCAGACCCAGAACAACTACTTGTAGGTCATACAAATATTTGCTCCGTGCGTAATCGAACACGCGATGCTAGCGGCCCGCCCGGCTTCGCACGGGGGGAGATAAGATTTTTTTTTAATTTTTATAGACGCACTACCACATTATCTATATTTTATACTTATAATCTGAATTTGTACATCGTTTGTTTATTTGAGTAGCGTTTTAAGTGAGAGAGATTACTTAGGATTTTCTTTTTTTTTAATTTTTACATCATTTGAAAGTTTTACAACATTTGACATTTTAATTATTTTTTTCTAAGTTTTGTATACTTACATTTACATTTTTAATTTATTTTTTTGTTTTGTGTGTTTAAGAGTATTTCTGAGTAGTTTTTATTTTTTAAATTCTGTCTTTACTTTTCTCTATTTACACTTTTATTTCAAATCTCTATTTGATTCTATTGGTTGTTACTTTGAAAATGAAGACTTGTCTGCTAGTTTGGCTAAGATCAAGCAACAATTACAAGAGACTCTTTATAAACAAAACAAGGAAAGCACTTTTTTGCAGACATGGTAAAAGTGACCAAAAGTCTTATTCGCCCTCATCCAATTAGCTCAGTCGCTATTTATCCTAGTGACAGTGCGAAGACCAGCGAAGAGATCATAAACTTAGTTCAAAAAATTGTATGCCCGGAAAAAATGAAGCTGAAGATGCGTGGACTTCGAAAAGCAAAAAACGGAGGTGTTATAATAAGCACTGACTGATGAGTAAAATTTTAGAAGAATGGGAATTTTCAATATGTACAATTTACATTTCTACTCCAAAGTGAACCCACACATCATCAGAAATGATCGATTCCAGCATCTGTTTGGTATCAACATGTGGGCTGGAATAATTGACCAACAGCTTGTGTTACATGAAATGCCACCAAGGCTGAACAGTGCTCTGTATTTGAATTTTTTACAAAATAATTTGAACCAAATACTTAATGAAATAGAGACCTGAACACAGAGTGGCAGAAATGTGGCTGCAATAAGACGGCGCCCCGCCTCATTACGCTCGGGCAGTGCGAGGACAATTGAACGAGCGTTTCCCTAACCGATGGATTGGTTCAGGCGGGCCTATTGCATGGCCACCCCGGTCGCCCGACCTTAATCCAATAAACTTTTTTGTTTGGGGCTATTTTACAGAAATAGTGTATCAAGGAGAGAATAACACCGAACAAGAACCACGACAAAAGCTCGAGTTTGCTAAGTTACAAATTCGTAATAACAGAGGTGCATTCCGCCGATTATGTGCGAATTTTATTAGGCGGTGCAGATTGTGCGTTATGGTCAGAGGTAGGAACAGCTTTGAACATTTAATGTAAAAAAATGTACTTTATACGTAGTGTGTATGAGAAAAAATCTATTTTTTTCTCTAAATTTACCATTTTATTAAATTTGCACCTTGATATGAAAGAATGACCATAAAATCAAAACTAAAGGTCAAAGAGTCAAGTGTTGTACCTCATATGAATCGCGATGCTGGAGAAAGATTTTTTTGTTGGAAATTACCTCCTTTATCTCCCTGTGTCGTCGTTGATCCACGACTTTTTGGCTACCCTGTATAATAAATAAATTTTGTTCATCACACCGACTGAGGGCTGCAGAATATCTAATAAGTACGTACGATGGTACCAATCGGTGACGATGTTTTGTCGGCGTTGCCGTGGCAACCGTTGCCGTACAAACAATCTCCACTCGTAATTGTAATGAGTAGATCCCTGAACTGCACCAATTATTAGTTGTGTGCGTTTAAGGTACAGAGTATACTAATTAGGTAGGTGCAGTAATTAGAAGGTAACACCACGTGACAACTACAACTATGTGAGATCCTGATAACCGAAAACGAGTAAGTTACTATTACATTTTGTATGCTTTATTCCGTAGATCGTTTTGTATCGATTTTAATACTAAGAATGCTGGTTGAAACTTATTATCTAATGTAATGTACATACTCAAACTTATTTGCATTCCTTCTTGCAAATCAGAATAAGTATTCGATTACTGTTAGTCGTTAATATGATTATTTTCGACGACATCAGCTACTCATTACTCATCCACAATCAGCTCAGAGACACAACCCTCAACGTTTTGACGACTTGGTGTCATCTCAGCCTTGGGAACTATACTCACGTTAGATGGTAATATATTTTCCTTCTAAACTCAATAATTTTTACGGTGACGCAGTAATCAGCATTGTAAAAACTGGCGTATTACTATATAATTAACTTACGATTTCATTGTAGCAACAAGACAACCTTTATTTATTTTTTCTTTCGCACATAAATTGTACAGAGGCAATGCCTTAGGCATTCTCTACCAGTCAACCATAGGTGGTGAAGAGATTAGTGGCAGGTGCTTTGTTGAAAACATTATAATGAAAAAATACTCTTAACACTATTTAAATAATTACTTAAATAAGCTATATACAAATACATACTATTACCAAAATATAAAGGGTGTATCTGAAATCGACGCACAAACAAGTAAGTACCATAGATCCAGTACATGATTCTGAACCCCCTAGCGGTGGCATTCTGCGTCGGTATTTTCTCGATTTAAAAAAAAATATCACATCTTGTGGGAGTGTATTCTTTGGCGGAATAAACGCAATATTATGTTGGATACTGAACAAGTTACATCCGGAGTCGTTTATTATACGGACTTTTGCCATACCTACTATTGGAATCAATTGTAACAGCACATACCAACTTAGGACCCACTAACTTAATCAAATGTTATTCCGTGGTGCTTTTAGAGTGGATTTTAAAGAAAATATAATTAATTCGTTAATTACACAAAAAAGCGTAATGTGAACAATACTAGAAAAACTATCCTATCAGCTGATTTAATAGAGTTCGCATTAGGGATCAACGTCATACCTACAAACACGCACGGCGGCACGCTTGCAACGTTCAAAGGCCGAGCCGATACTATTTTTTAAACACTGTTATTTCTGTAACCGCTCATTAACGACATAAATGACTATCATAATTTTGTTAGTGGCATACGGTGTAGCCTTTTCGCGAAGTTTGCATTACGATGTCAGATATACCCTGTATACTTATACATACAAAACTAAATATTTTTGAGAGAGGTGTTGAAATGACTCTACCTTAACTGTTGCGAAAATAACTCTGCAATTTCCGCTTAAATGCAAACTGACTGGCGGCCATCCTGATATCAAGAGGAAGCGCATTTCATAGAAGAATAGATTCAATATGAAATGAAGAGTGAACAAAGCCAGACGTATGTGAAGGAGAGAGTAAGAGAAGATTGTTAGAAGATGGCAGATTCTTAGTGTGTGAAGAACATAAATATTGGAAGTGAGTCTCAAGATATACAAATAAAATTGATTTTGATTTTGATTTTGAAGATAAAAAGGAGGAGTGGATGAGTTAGAAACGAGAAAAGCATGTTCTTGGCCACAAAATTTTCGTCAAATTTCAACTGGAAGACGTTCTGGGAGATGTGGTCAGTTTGGGTTTTGCTTTTAAAAAAGAAACATTGAAGATACCTAAGTCTCTGGTCCTCCTACCTGCAATAATATTTTTTGTTGAACCATTGCTGCTGCCTGAGACTATCCAGGGGTACCCTCTCCTGCTTTCTATACCGCTGGTGCTGTCAGAGCCCATCCCGTCTCTGTTTACATCATGCGAGGTCCTGTCACACTGTCCTGCTTGGGCTCCACGCCACCTTAGTCCAGCTGTTGTCCATATATCTTCACCACTCCAGTATCATAACATCATCTTTACACTCCCTTTTCACATACGTTTTACCTACTCCCCATCACTTATTACTTTTCAAATAAATAAATTCCTTATTGAGTTTTTAGCTTATTTAATTTATTAGTTTATTTTTTAGTTTCCGTACCTCGAAAGGAAAAATCGGAATCTTTTTTCTTTGTTGTCCGTCGGTCCGCCTGTCTGTCAAGACCCTTTTTCTCAGGAACATGTGGAGATATAAAGCGTGAATATATAACACATTCTCAGGTCTACTATCCCTAGCAGCTGTGAAAAAATCAAACTTCTTAGCTACATTTATACAGGGTACTTGCCGGGAATTCAGAATATTGAAATTTGGTACGAAGCAACGTCTTATAGCACAGATAAAGACAAAATGCGAAAACCGTACATATATAGTTACATTTATACTAAAAATATTTTTAATTAATTTACATAGGTACTAACCATTTTCCCATGAACGCATAGATAATTGTAAATCATCAATTGAAATACAAATCAAATATTCAGGTCAGTATCTAGAATACTTTTAAGCTGTAATTAAAGTATTATAAATAGACCAGAATATATGACACGAATTAAAAAAAAAACCCTTCCTAAAAGATAAAGATTCATTTATTGCGTAACTGTGTAAATATTGATATTATTTAATTATGTAAATTCAATGCTTTGGCTCAACAGTCTATCCAAGTCGGACATACAATATCCAAGGAATAAAAGATTTATAAACAATACGACAAGTCTTAATTACAATTATAAATTACTTTTTACCAAAATATAATTCACCCACTCCTCCTTCTTATCTTGAGACTTACTTCCAATATTTATATTCTTCACACACTAAGACTCTGGGATCTTCTAGCAATTTTTTTTTTTTTTTTTATTAAAGTATAAACCAGCGCTTGACCGCAATCCTGCCTGATGGTAAGCAGTGACGCAATCGTTGATGGTAAAGCGCACTAGTTTATTAAGAGCCTATTCCTGAGATATAGATGTATTAATATGATATGATATTAATCTTCTCTTACTCTGTCCTTCACATACGTCTGACTTTGTTCACTTTTCATTTCATATTCAATCCATTCTTCCGTGAAATGCGCTTCCTCTTGATATCAGGATGGCCGCCAGTCGGTTTACATTTAAGCAGAAATTGCAGAGTTATTTTCGCAACAATTAGGTTGCAGTCATTTCAACACCTCTCTCCCAAATTTTTAGTTTTGTATGTATACAATATGTAACGTGTGCTTAGCCCTATGATCTATCGTCAACACTGTGTTGTGCACTTGGTAACCGCACTGCAATTATTTCTAAATGTATTTGGGGAAAAAATATAACATGGTGTAAAAATGATTGGTAATGGGGGTAACATTACAAACAAGTTTTAGACCATGTTATATTGAAATGGTTGGTAATGGTACTTTAGGGGTGTTGTGACTCCCGACATAAATGAAACTATACTTGCACTGAAACTATGATTTACTTTTACTTTTCCCTAATACAAATATCAGAAGGATTACAAGTGTTAGGTGTACGACCATACTGGGTCTCCGGAACCGACTGGCGTGGTTCGCCGCTGTTCGGCTCGCCCGCCGGACGATTTGCCTGCGTAGGCATTCCGCAGGTCCCTACAGTACCCACACTGCAATTGCGCTTGGCAACCACACTGCAACTATCTCTAAATGTATTTGGGAAAAAATATAACATGGTGTAAAAATGGTTGGAATCGATTCAGTTCCTTTTTCTGAACAAACTACGTAAAAAATAACGTTGTATATAATAAGAATAGCTTTTTAGAATTTAGTCTTAGTCTTTTACTCACAAGTCAGTATAATAGCCGAGAGTCGACCTCCGTGGCGCAGCGGTAAACACGCCTGCCTGAGACGTGGTGGCCCCGGGTTCGATCCCCGGCCAAGTCATGATGGAAAACGAACTTTTCCTGAGATATAGTGCCGTTGAGTTAGTATCCCATAACACAAGTCTCGAACTTACTTTGGGGCTAGTTCAATCTGTGTGATTTGTCCGTATATATTTATTTATCATTATTATTTATTGTAATAAAACGTGTTCATTTTAAGTTATTGGCATTAGCAATTAGCACACAGTTACTACCATTAGCAACTCCGACTGCAGGCAACAATTAGATGTAAGTATGTATAACATTATAATCAGTTTGTTATTGGTGTACCTACCTACTATGAATGATATGTGGATATAACTGTTGCAGTTATTTGTCGGGATGGGTCTACTGGACAAGCTGTCGGTGTGGCTCGGCCGCGGCCGCGCCGAAGTGACGGTGCTGGTGCTGGGGCTTGACAACAGCGGAAAGAGCACGCTGCTCAACGCACTCCGCCCGCCTGAGATGCGTGTGCCATACGCCGCGCCCACTGTGGGCCAGCAGCAGGAGCACTTCACTAGTGCGTAGTAGTCTAGACGTGCGGAGTAGTGTCCCCGTGCGGCCCGTGGGCGCGTGCTAACCGCAGCGTGTGTGCAGGTGGCGGCGTGGCGTTCAGCGCGTGGGACGTGTCGGGCGCACCGCGGCATCGCGCACTTTGGGAGCGCCACTATCGCCGCGCGCACGCCGTCATATTCGTCGTGGATTCGGCTGATCACCTGCGCCTCGGTCAGTATTCTAGTTGTCAGTATTCTGCTATACTGCTAGATTTTCATCGGAGTTTTTACTTTTTATTTGATTTTTATTTGTTGCCACCTGATGTAGGTACGTTAACTTTAGATGTTTTGAGTGTCTTTAAGTCTCTGCTGAATATTACATATATTCAGCATTCTTTCTTTCTTTCTGTATATTCGTTCAGCACCTGGGACGAAATGAAATAAACTATTTGCTAACTTGACATAGAAGGAATGTAATAAAGATTTGAATTTGACACTATATACAGTATGTTACAAAAACCCTGTCCGACCCGTGAAGGCGTTGTTAGGTATCGATAACTGATTCTACTAATGCATACAAAACCGGGCTAAACTTAAAAAAAAAAATCCCCCTAAAAAAATAAATATTATTTCGCAAAAAGAGGTAACTTAATAAAGGCGCGATAACCACCCTTCGCCTGCCGTCCGCGGGGGGCGGGCGGCAGGGCATGCGGCACGTGGTCGCATCGCTATTCGCTCATAATAATACCGGTGTTGTCACTTTTTAAAAATTACCAAATTTCGGGGAAATTGGAATTAATTCGCGGCAAAAAAAGATTATTTCAAAATTCATTTGTATTGGTACTATGATGATTACGTAAAATTTTATATTATATTTGGTCATGTGTTTACCTAACCTTTATTATCCTTATGGGTCGGACAGGGTTTTCGTAACATACTGTATAGATTTGAGCTTGACAGGAGTCAAGCTCCATCTATGGACTGCAATGCACGAGGTTTTAATAGATTAATAAAATGTGTAAAAAGCAATAACTTTGTATCACCTCAGTGAGTTTGAACTCATTAATACCTACTTAATAAGGTCTTCTATTTGCCATAGAAAGTGGTTACCTACATTATACAGCCTGGAAGGGTAAAAACCATTGACACAAAAACCATAGGTAGTTTTCTTAATATTATAAAAATGTTTACCTGAATTGAAAAATAAATAAACGTTTTTTCTTTAAAAAAATAAAAAAGTTTCTGTCCGATACCGGCCGTAAACTCATAGATACAATGCGCCCGAGGTACGTATTAGTGTAAAGGGCGCTGACCTCTTGCACTGGCCGTCCGTTCTAACTTCTACCTACGTAAGTTTTAATTAACTAAATTCCAATAAAAACACAATACACATAACCTGTGATGTAACTTTTCCTTCAAACTTTTCCTGGCTTTGGTATTTAAAAGTTAATCACATTTTTATCTACAGTTTTATTAAAAATTACTTCTTAAATTTACATCGATTGAATAATTTACACTTATTATAACACATATATTAACCTCAAAAGACAATGAAAAACAATGGTGGTAACTGTTTTGCCGTATTCGATGTTCATGCCGTATGTGATTTACGCGGCTCCCGTAATGTTCATTATGAATATAGTAAATACGCCAATTCTTCGGGCCTCGTTCAGGTTATCGCCAGCTACGGCGTAAAGCCGAACCATTTCGGTCCACTTTAGTTTTGTGTACGCACATATTACACTACATAACACACATACATACACGACCCACATAAGACTCACTTGGCACGACAAATGAGCGTTGACGGGCAGACTTCGGACTTCGCGTCGCGAGCGTTGCGCTGCGAGCAAGCGCAGTGCGCACGTCCTTTCCAAATCGTGGCTGCGCCCAATTGAAGAGAGACGGATAGGGCCGCGGCGCCGCGCGCGCTGTCGGCGTGGTCACGTGTCGGCGAGGCGCGGTCGTTTACCCTTAGCGTTCACGAAGCATATGATCTGCTAGCGGCTAGTGTGAAAATAAGTTCGAGAAAGAGAGACATTTTACTAAAAAAAAGTTTTCTTTTTTCATTGAATTTACGTTCTGAAAGTGAAACAAAACCACTTGAAATCAGTGGTTTTGTTTCACTTTCAGAACGTAAATTCAATGAAAAAAGAAAACTTTTTTTTACCAGGATAGCACAAAAGTGTAGAAGTCGAAACAATGAAGCCCATTCATCATTGTTAATCTTAATATTACACGGATAAAGTTTTATTTTGCCTACTTTGAGGAGGTGCAAGGTACCAGGGTCGCACAAAAGTGTAGAAATCGAAACAATGAAGTTCATTCATTCACACCCGAACGACGGGAACAGGATAAAAAGGATATCCTATGTCCTTTTCCCAGTTCTTAGCTACCTCTCTACCAATTTTCAGCCAAATCGGTTTAGCCGTTCTTGAATATAAATTATCCTAATTTAAAGAGTAGTAAATAAGATCATGTCATATATATATCATTGCCTTTAAGGCGGAACATAGTTCGCCGGGTCAGCTAGTTTTTAATAATTATTATATAACATTAGTAAGTAATTTTAATAATTCCAAACAGAAATACATTAAAAAATAAATCAAAACAGGGTCACAATATCTATGTCAGAAAGTGTAAACATTTCGTCAATCAAGCAAGTGAATCATCATCAAGAAAATCGTCAATTGTATAATAAGTCTTCATAATCAAAATGTCATTTAGCGCAAACTAATGTTGATTCTATTGGGACGCGCGAGTCGAAGGACCAGATTACATTTCAAACTCACACAACTCTGAACTCGGTGCGGATGTAGGTTTGTCGGAGAATTAGGAATGCCGTCCGTCGGCGGCTGATGTAATTACAAACCGAGATGGACGGCTGCGTGGTGTGAGTGGCCGGGCACGCTTGGAGCCACTTAGTGGTAACTCACTGACTAGCAATGAACACGATATCGCTTTAAACGAGCTGCGTTGAACTATTTAGAAAGAGATATGGAACGGATACTCGTATACGGAGACATGGAGTATGTGAATGTCGACCAAACTTATAATTTTTTATGAGAATTTGTGTATATGTAGACAATATGCTGCAATCACATCCAAATATAGCTTTAACTTTTTTACTTATCAGTGGTAGCCCGCGAGGAGCTAGAGCTGCTGCTGGCGCACCCTGACATGTTCGGCAGGCGCGTGCCGCTGCTTGTGTTCGCCAACAAGCACGACGCGCCGCACGCGCTCGCACCTATGCAGGTCGCCTCCGGTCTGTACCTATTCACATTTCATACTCATGTCCATTTCCACAGAGAAGGAATTGAGTTTGCTTGTTGTACCCTCCTCATATTAATTCCTTCGAAATCGTCAAATGACCTCTCCCCCTTTGGGCGCAGCGGAAGGGCATGTCAGATTTTTACCTTATTTTTACCGACTAAAACCCACCCGTGCGTCAGGGCCATGGCTTCTATTCTGACCAACCCGCAACCCTGGCCTAGGCATCGGTCTTTGTGGACCCCGTCACGTGTGCTAACATCTCTTTAAGGCTCGCGTGAAACACAACACAGCCCGGGCCCGGTCGTTACCGGGCAGGTCGGCGCCCGGTAACGACCAGGCCCAGGTAAAACGCAAGCCCGCGCCTACGGTGGCCGGGAGTTCGATGTGGGCTGTGCGTCTCCTGAGGCGGCTAGAGGCCTAAGGGCGTTGAGATTCCCGCTCCCTCATACACTCCGCCTCCGCCTTTAACAGCATCACTGCTTCGCAGGAGGTGACGGCTTCCCATGCACTCTCGCTCCGGACCATGACCTGAGCTAGGACCGGACGAGCGAGTTATAGGTTGTGCCAACCGTAGTCTCCATGTAGCCATGAGATCCCGCCGGAGCTCTGTCCGCCATATCGCGATTACTGCCGCGAGAAATGGCTGTTTTGCCTCCTCTCGTCACTCCCACATGCGGACGACGACTTTGGCCTCCAGATCCCATGGCGGTAAGCGGCCAAGGAGGTTTGCCGCCTCAGCGGAGACCGTGCGGTATCCCTGGACCAGCCAGACGGCCATGACCCTCTGGGACGCAGTCAGGCGTCGGGCTGGTCGCTTCCTCAGGGGCCGCACCCACACCGGTGTCCCTTAGAGGGCCATGGACCGCACGACTCCTGCGTAGAGCCTTCGGTAGGAGGCGTTTGGTCTCATTAGATTGGGGAGGAGCCGCCTCAGGACAGGCCCAGCCCTCATATTAATACCTGCCTCTGATATATAATCTATTTGGGCTCGACGCAGCATGGTGTCTCCACAATTAACCCATTCCTCCCCACTGTCCTATTTTTAGGACACTATATTCAACATTTTTTTTTCTATGTTAGGGTTATTATTTTTATTGGTTTTGATGAAATTCGTATTTTCACACTATTTTCCCAATAAAATATATTTTTTTCGCTCTTAAAAAAGTTATCGTATTTATAATATACATATTTTTAAATTGAGGAAATTCGTCAGCTTAAAAAGAGTATTATGATTTGATTATAAAAAACCGAAAATAAAAAGTTATCAGCTTCAAAGTCCATCAAATAGATTTTTAGATCTCTACTGAATCTATTATAATTAAAAACTAAAACAAAATATTATTTGGAAGCTTGTGATACTAATTCAAAAAAAGGCGTACTATAAATATGACACTGGGAACATGTCTTTACAAGTAGCCGTGAAAGCGTGTTCGATCCTGTTACGCTCGCTATAAGTTCAAACGTGTCTATTGTTTTGTTTCTTGCAAGTGTTTCGTAAACTTTACTTTAGTCGATAAGTCTTCGTCAAGCACAACACATCTCGTAATATAAAAAATTGTGATTTTTTTATAAGATTGAGGAAAGCAAAGGAGGTAAGCAAAAATATTAGATTTTGTTTCTTATCAAGTGGTTAACGATATATTTGTTTAGTTTGGGATGGTATATGTATATATATATTTATATATATATAATATAATTTTTATACTTACTATATATGTATAATTATTGTTTATAGATCATGGATGCAGTGAGAAGAAAATATAAAAAAGCATTGATGGTGTCTGAAATCACCGAGTATCTTCAAGATATTGAAGATTGTAGTGACGAGGAGTTCAATGACTTGGAAGTTGCGATATTGCCCCCGGATGAAGTGGATGAAATGACTGATATAGAAGAAGGTAATGACGACGATATGGGAGTTCTGCCAGTGTCAGATGTGGCTGGTCAAGTGGAATTTTCATGTACAATTGATAACGTCGAGGAAGATCTTCCTACTCAAACCACATCTCGGACCAACAAGACAGTCATTTGGCGTAAGTGTGAACCTGTATATTCTGAAATTCAGCCGGAATCTAATACTGCTAAACAATGTTTAGAAAATATGATTACGGAATTGGAAGGAAAATCTGCGGTAGAAATATTCGAACACTTGTTATGTGACCAGATTCTAGAATATATAGTGCATGAAACAGTAACCTATGCCAAAAATTATAAAAATGATTTGAACTTCAATCTTACCGTGAATGAGCTAAAAGTATTCATAGGAATTTTGTTTTTCTCTTCGTATCTCCACTTGCCTCAAAGCAAACTATATTGGTGCAGAGATGATGATGTACACATTCCATTTGTTGAACGAGCGATGTCTCGGAATCGTTTTGATAAAATTAAATCATATTTACATTTCAATGACAATTCAAGAATTGATAATAGTGACAAAGCTTTCAAAATTCGCCCATTTATCGATAAAGCTAATAAATCATTCCAAAAGTTTGGTGTTTTTGAATCCAACTTAGCTGTTGATGAAATGATCGTCAAATACTTTGGTCACCATGGTATCAAACAGTTTATAAAAGGTAAACCAGTAAGATTTGGATACAAGCTTTGGGCACTGTGTGGAGTAAGCGGATATTGTTATAACTTTTCGCTTTATACAGGAAAGGATCCTCAAATATCTTGTAATACTGGTGATGGCTTGGGTTCAAGAGTGGTAAAAAAGTTGCTTACAGTATGTACTGATCCTAGTGCACATGTAGTCTACTTCGATAACTTCTTCAGCAGTATGCAATTGTTGATTGACTTGAAATCTGAAGGGTTCAGAGCTACAGGGACAGTCAGAGACAATAGGACTAAGAAATGTCCAATCATGACCAAACAAGAAATGAAGAAGCAAGAACGTGGTTATTCCGATCATCGTTTCGATAAAAATAATGAAATATTATGCGTGAAATGGCATGATAACAATGTAGTATGTCTCTTAACTAATTTTGATACTGTTGAACCTTTTGTAAAAACTAATAGGTACTCAAAGGTAGAAAAGGCCAAAGTTGCTGTGAATCAGCCAAAGCTTATTCATAATTATAATAAAAACATGGGAGGAGTGGATAAACATGATTGGCTTATTTCTAAGTATCCAATCCGCTTTAGAGGTAAAAAATGGTATTGGCCTCTAGTAATCCGTGTTTTGGACATGACTCTAGTCAATGCATGGATTATTTATAACCAGGTAAATAAAGATGAGACCATACCTCTGCTTGATTTCAGAAGAAGGGTATGTTTTTCTTGGATGAAAAAATCGGAAGGCAAAGTAAATAAGCTTACATCAGGTACTTCAGAAGTTCTTTTACAACCTATAAGATTTGACAACTATGGTCACTATATGACCAAGAGGGACAAACAAAGACGTTGCCAAGGACAAGGCTGTAAAAAAAAACCTTTAACATTTTGTTCTAAATGTGAAAAAACACTGCAGTGATTGTTTCATACCTTATCATACAAAATAAGCTTTTATTACATTATTTCTGATACTGTTACTGGTCCTATTTTTAAATAAAGCTGATTTCCATATAATTCTTATCTTTACTTTTTCCTGACCATATGTTCCCACTGTCCTATTTATAGGACATGCTGAGTCAGCGAAACCGTTTTTTTTTAATTTATTTTTTTGCCATATTATTTTTTCTTAACATATTAAGAGCCCTAATACAAGATTTCATCAAAAAAATCCAATATTTTCAATGCTTGGGAAGTAATGGGTTAACCACTATATCAATAGTCACCCTTCCCATCATTTCAAGCCACAGCATCTTCCACACAATCTAGATGGGAAGCATCAGAGACAATCCACCGTTTCTTTAGTCTACTTCTTTACTTGCTTGTAATTCGTTATAATGGTTGTAATATTGCAGCGTTGGGTCTGGAGCGCATCACGGACAAGCCGTGGCACATCTGTGCGTCGTGCGCACTGTCTGGGGCCGGGCTCGCGGATGGCATCGCGTGGCTTGCGAGACAGATACGCGACGCACATCTACCGCACGCGCATACCTAAGCTTACGCGCTATGCACGGAGTGCACAAGAGCGGCGACGACTGGAAACGGTACTGGAATGCGTTGACGCGGTATCTACAAGTAGAGTGTAAAACCAAATACATGCTTGAGAAGATGTTAGAAAGTAGATAACCGAGGTTTGGTTAAAGTGATTTCTTTAATACTCAAAGAGTTGTTCAAGTATTTTTTATAAAGACAAAAAATGTGAGAATTATTGCCGAGCATATTAAAATTCTTTGCAATGAATGAAAGGATGTGCGTGTAAGTATATTCCCTAAGAATGACATGATGTGCTATGACGCGTAATAAGTCGCACATTAAGCTGACATAAGCCAGCCATCTTGAAGATTCCTCTCGCGGTGATTCGGAGAAGTTTAGCTCCGCGTGTCGCGACGTCGTCGTCGCCGCGGTGTCGCTTTGTTAAGATCGTTTGGCTTCGTAACAGTATTACATAAGATGTCTCTGTAATGCGCTTTGTCAAGTTGCTCGACTTGATTCGAGTCTGTTACATCTCACTCAAGATTTTTGAAACTTGGAATAATGTAAGCACATAACCACCTTTTTATACCATGTTTTATGCAAATAAAATATATTATTATTAATGTTAAGCTCCTCATTTATTTATGCCCCTTCGACTATAATCTTTTGAAAACTATTTCCATATTAGTTTGAGAAGAAAAGGAAGACATAATATTATAAAAGCAGCTTATTTCCTGCACGCAGTAGGTACCTAACACATGAAACGTAAGAGGGTGTGAGTGGTCACAAGTTTGTTGTCATCTACACGTACACGTAATGTTGTTCGTGACACGAATCTAAAGAATTTTGAGTAAATTGAAGCAACAGAAAGAAAACAGAACATGTGATGATATAATAAGTATATGAATTTAATGATCACGAGACGGCGGGTGATTGAGACTGTTGATGAAAGTCGCTGTTGTCCGCAGTCCAAGATTACTAATTGACGTTTATTCATTGAACAGAATATCTTCACTATCACTAGCTGTCATGGGATTCCAATTTCGTTCGATTCAAAACGCCACATTAGTAAAAATCGGGTCAAGAACATGGACCATGTTGATGCATTTTTTTAAAGAAATATCACATAGTTATTATTGATTAATGTGAAATATTCGTAAGTACCTAATGTCTGTGTGTTTTATTAAAACTATTGATATTGGTGCCGATTTCCTTTTTCACAGCCTAAACTTAGTACGTTCATTGAATCTTATATTTATTAGTTCATGGACAGAAGATGAATGTTAGTTTATGAACAAATGAATTAGCGCCCATAACATTTATTATTTTAGTTTTTATTTTTCCTTATCCCTTTCCAACATTTGTTACTGAATTCACAACTTGGTACTGTTACGAATGGACCTTTTATCAATTGGATAAGGTTCAATATTACGTGACAAATAACTTACGTCAGTTTTAAACCCTATATCTCATACCTCGTACCTCTACAATAAAAATGCATTGCTACACCTAAGATGACCTATCAAACGGTACAGATTTCATCAATAGCGACATTTAAGTCAGTCAAATCAAATCAAAATCAAATCAAAGCATTTATTTCAAATAAACCAGTTACAGGCACTTTTGAATTGTCAGAAGGTCGGTCAGTCAGTAAGGTGAAGCTAGTCGCCCATTCCAAAGAGTAGGTACCTATGGAGAAGAACGGGCAAGAAACTCCATGGACACTCTTTTAAATTATCAAGCTATTGATACAAATATTTGATTACATCATTCATTTTGAAATCAATCGTATGAGAACGATGCAGAAATATATTGTACGCTGAGAGCGTCCATTATGGAAAAAAACAACAATTCAGAATTTAAATTACGCCGTAGCAGCTAAGAGATGACCAGTCCCCTCTGACGGCGTCCGTTCACGAACATGACGTATGGATCAGCATCATTCAGCTCAACCATATTGAAGGGAACCTAATGACCCAACACACACGCCACCACCAGCGAGACATTTGAGTGAGCATGACATACTCTCAACAGCCATAGCACTATCAAGTCAATAAACGACTAACCCAACAAATAGATGCTTTACAGCAATTAGATCGTGCTCACACGTGTTCCATGCAATTATACAATACTAAGAAATTGAATCTACACAATGCAAAGACAGTTTTGTCCAAGGTTCAGCAGCTCCAACGGTGTTCCCGAATGCTAAGTTTAGCTCCTGTGTAGCTGCACCAGTGCCAAATACCCCTGTCAGCGATGCAATTCCGTAACGTATAATATGCCTGGCTACATAGTGTGTACTGGCTTTGAGTTAAAAAAAAAAAACAAACAATTGCAAATTTAAACTACAAGTGGAAAAATCAAAGAACAATCAGCGTAAGCATAGAAATCGGACGCAGCTCAAGCCCAAGCCTTTTTGTCGTCAATATAATCTTTAACACTATAAAATGCTTTCTGACACAACTTACGTTTAATGAAGGATTTGAATTTATTCAGGCTCAGATCTTGAACCACCTCTGGAAGTCTATTGTAAAAATGTATACATTGGCATCTAAAAGAGCCACCTATTTTCTTGAGCCTTGTTGTAGGTACAATAAATTTGTGCTTGTTCCTAGTATTTATATTATGGACATCACTGTATTTTTTATACAATTTTATATTTTTATGAGCATACAAAAGATTTTCATAAATATATTGTGACGGCACGGCAGTCAGTCTGCATTTGACTATCGAAGCGTAACAAGTCATAAGTAAGAAGCGATAACCGAGAACAGCCACAGCGACAACCGCAACAAGCACTTCAAGGACTACGTGAACTAACTTCTGCGGTGTTGTTGTTTAATAACTGATGTTTTTGGATTATTTCATTTGCTTGTATTACATGACACCATTGCCAAATTTAATTCATTCAGTCTAGGTCATCAAGCACTACCCTATAAGTTTTGATTCCCTTGCAAGTGTCAAAATACTTATGTGGCATAAATAACTGGCACTTCCACGCGTTTATTTAAATGTTAGATTTTTTGACTGCTTCAAGGGAATGGAACCTTTATGTGTATTAAGGTTAACCGTTTTTGGCAGCTGTCTTAGAACGTAGGTACGCATTCCAGACTAGAACGTAGGTACGCATTCTAGACTATAAAGTAGGTACGCATTCCAGACTAGAAAGTAGGTATGCATTCCAGACTAGAACGTAGGTACGCATTTCAGACTAGTACGTAGGTACGCATTCCAGACTAGAATGTAGGTACGCATTCCAGACTAGAACGTAGGTACGCATTCCAGACTAGAACGTAGGTACGCATTCCAGACTAGAACGTAAGTACGCATGCCAGACTAGAACGTAGGTACGCATTCCAGACTAGCTAATGCCCGTGACTTCATCCGCGCTGTATACCTTATAATGCTTCTTTATAAATGTCATTCAATGTAAACTGATTCGGAACATGGATAAATAGGTTGGTTGACTGACTTACTAGAGTACTGACGAGAGAAAGCAAAAAGCTGACGCTGAGGTCCACGCCAGCAACACACAGCGGCTTCTGAACTTTGTTTATAGACTGCAGGAGACGCCCTGGTCTTCGGGAGACATCATCTAATTCCTGGCCATTATATCATAATATGATCAGGTCTGGGTAAACGGCGCGTTGTCTTCCACGCGCATCTGAAAGTAATGTCAACACATTGTGTTGTTGTGTCGGTTCACGAGAAGGTCTGGCGCAGACACAAATCGCTGCAAACTGTTAATAGAGAGAGAATAGCCACTCATAGGTGTAACCAAATCTTTTATAGCTACTAAGCTCGGTGTTTGCAGTGAATGGAAACATTTCACCATCGGGATGAAGAACACTATGAAGGCCAGGGATGTATTACAAGCTACCACCACCACCATACAAAATTTCATTTATATCGATCTTTTCCCCATGAATCTAAGAAAATGAAAAACTACTATAAAATAATAACTAAATACATGCACGGGAAACAATCATTGATCGGTTTATCTAATTTTCTCTTATTTAACTCAACATTGGCAAGTCTTCCGCGGTGTAAGCCACACATGTTGTCAAGTACTCAAAGCAAAATCAATCAACTGACAGGCGAACTACAGACTGTTAATAATGAAATTGATGCATTACAGGAGGAAAACAAGAATTCAAAACGCCATTGAAATGCCAGAAAATTATGAATGTGTACAAAGACTAGACTGAGTCGCTTCCCGCTGTCTGTTACTATGTATGCTCAGATCTTTAAAAATACTCTACGAAACTGGCTAAACTTTACGAGATAGATCAAAATAATGTACTTCGGTATTGTACGGACGACAGCACACAAAGCTATTATAATCTGTATTTTTTTTTTAGATTTTTTTAAATTTGACAGTTTCGGGTAGCTTGACATGCTGTAGGTATTTATGTCTAAATCTTAGGAATAACTCATAATAAGCATTTTTTATCCTTTACTTTTTTACGAATTACGAAGCAATTTTAAGCAATACAACATTAATCCTTATCCAATTAAGTACCTATAACATTGTGGATTTATTATATTTTAACAGGTCAAAAATGAGAATACAAGTTCTTCAGGATAGTCACGTTTATTCACTTTGCTCTTACAATTTTTCCAACTTCTTCGATGAGCTGCCAAAACCCGAATGCCCGTATTCACGCGTACCCCTCTTTTCATTCTACCGTTTCCCACCAACTTCCGCAAACGGACGTTGGTGTCAACTTGTGTCAAATCCTCTTAGTCAACACACTACTAGATAGTGTGTTGACCAAAAGGATCGGACGCGAACACAGACATTAAGAATACTATTTAAATATAAAATATCGCAATAAATATGTTATATACCAGAAATGCTAACATATAAATCAATAAAGCCCGTAAAGCGTGTAATTTAAATGAATATTTTCGAAGATATTACAGACTAGCCACCCGCCCCGGCTTCGTGCGTGTGCAATCACGTACACATGTAGGACACTCAGAATGTTTTGCAAAAATGAAGAATGAGTCTATAGGTATTATATTAAATATTTATTAAATTAAATCTTTTCAAAGTACTCCAGTATCCATCAGCATATAAACGAAGTTTACAATTGTAAAAAGTTAACAATTGAATTATATTAACAATTCGCAGAAAGTAGAAAGGGTTTCTAGCCAGAATTGTTTATTTTAGTTATTTTCATAGTCTTATGACTTATGGGATTCTTCTCTGGGGAACTTGTGCGGACATCAATACCATCTTTGTTTTACAGAAAAGGGCTGTTCGAGCCATTTACAACCTTGGTCCTAGAGATTCTCTTAGAGAAAAATTCAGAGAGGTGAACATTCTGACTGTAGCTTCGCAATATATATTTGAAAATCTTATGTATGTACATAAAAATATATCTAATTTTAAGAAAATAAGCGAAGTTCATAATATAAATACCAGGAACAAACACAATCTTGCTGTACATCACACTCGTCTCCACAGAGTAGGCAACTCGTTCATGGGTCAATGTATACACTTTTACAACAAGCTTCCCATGGACATTCGAAACTTACCCATTAAACGATATAAAACCTATATAAAGGCCAAACTTTGCAAAAAGGGGTATTATAAAATCTCAGATTATTTAGAGGATAGAGAGGCTTGGGACTGAGCTGCTCGCTCTGTTAAGCATTGTTATTAAGCAATATGCGTAATTATAACGTAAATTATTGTAAACATTTTCATTTTTAATGTCTGGACTTTAAAAAAGACGATGATCCCTGAGTTTGTTTCGGCTATTTCTTCTCAGAGGTAGTCAGTTAGGAAATGCCGGCTTCATCTAGTTTAAAAAAATAAAAAAAAATAAAAAAAAACATGACGTGTAAAAGTGATCGGTGATCCTACTTGCTTAATAAACGATTTCATTTCATTTCATTTCATTTCATTTCATTTCATTTCTACAAATAGACAGTCATAAATAAACAATTCTTTCGGTCCACAAACCAAATCGTCCCAATGAGAAAACAGCGCACTGGACAAAGATATTTATTATACAACTCTGAAAGAGTCGTTAGAAGAGAAATGAAAAAACTTTGTTATATCATTTAGTTAGTGATGGCAGATACAGCCGAGTTATGAACAAAGTGACGACACCTAAAGGGACACTGTTGCTCTATGGGCAAATTTTCCTTTGGGCCCGAGCGAAGGTTATGAGTGGCGAGTTTATATGATTAGGAGCCAATGAAAGGTGGATTAATTAAATTTAGGTAATTTCAACTAGTCTAGTCAATTTGGGCAATTCCAGTGGGAACGATATATCTTGAAGATGCCATGCGTTAATTTAGTTTTTTAAAACTTCAACGTTAGGCAGACAGGCGGATCCTGACGGTGCGCCGCTATTCTAGCCTTTCTATGGTAGGCGCTGTGGAATATTGTTTTCTTTTCTTATATTCAGAAAGAAGTGTTGTTTTGATCTGATTATTGGGTGGATAAAATCATGCAAATTATTTTCCACCTAAGAAAGAAAACTTTAAATTTAGAACTGCTGTCAGTGAAGAGTTTTATGTAAAATAAAACTAATTAAGAAAATGCTGCGATCATGTGAGTTTCTAAACAGCCAGTGTGAACTTAGCTCAAACTTCTTTGACAGCAATCCTACCTGATGGTAAGCAGTGACGCAATCGTTTATGGTAAAGCGCGATAAGAGCCTATTCACTCTAGCCTTGAAGACATTCAAATTGTAGTCTAACGAAAACACCGCCGTCGACGGCAAATTGTCCCAATCCTTCGATATACGCGGTATAACAGAGAAGGCGAAACGCTTTGTCCGGATCGTAATGGTGTTAACAACGTATGGGTGGAAACTCGCCGTAGGATGGGTCGTACGCTGATGGAACAGTGATGGGAGAATTAAATCGTGTAATTCCCTCGCACACTTACCAAAATGCATCCTGTAGAACACCGAAAGGCTGGCTAATCTACGCTTGTGCGCCAGATTTAAATCAAAACGGTCTCTAAAGGCTTTGGAACCATTCTAAGTTAAATCTGGTCCGCTAATCAGCCTCTTCTCACGCCTCTCCACTAAATCCAAAGTAGCCAGGTGACATTTTGCAGCACCAGTCCAAATGTGGTTGTAATACTCCACACACGAACGGGCTTGTGCTTTGTACAACATTAGAAGCTGCCTTGGTGTGAAATACCGCCGGACCTTTGCGATAACGGCAAGTTTCCTGGCAGCCATCTTGGCTTTGGACCCAATGATCAGCCCAAACTTTAGGTTCGAGGAAACCCCATCCCCAAAGCTGAAGGTTGTTTTTTAAGCTATTGCATAGCTTCTATCGCGGGCCTTGAGCGCGGGGACCGAATCCAGAAATTCCGTAACGAAAAAACCTCACGCTCCCCACTCCGACGGACACGGAGGTGTGGCTTGAAGGCCGTACATCGTCTAACGTCGTTTCAGTTCGGCAGTCTTCGGCACGGTATGTTTGTGTGCGTGCGACTACATCTTTTGAAAACAATTTATAGATTTTCAAAAAGAGCATGCATATTGCAGGGCGCGAACTCAGTTCTACACACTTGCCATGTTACTGATAGTCGCGATGTGCTAAACTTGCGATTAATTTTCTCTCTGAAATAGGTCTTCTATAGAGATATGTCATAGACGTCATCGACGTTGTCATGGCTACCTTAAAAACTTTTCATATAATTAATTATTAAGTACTTTTATTCAAATTAATTTAGTAGTGTTTTTATAAAATAGCTTTTTTTTTTAACGGAAAAGCTAAGATGCATGTCACGCTAATTTTTCATTGGACTTTTAAATTATTTATAGTGTTGTTTACTAAATAAAAGCGCGTGATTTTATAGAGTAAAAAGTGCTCACGCGGCCGTTTTCTTCAACTGTGATTGGCGATATCCGCCATTATTGTGAAATATTTTTTAAAGAATTTCTATAATTTGTTACACGTGTTATTGGCAAAATTGTGGTATCTATCCACAGGGACCAGATCAAGAGTTGAAGTTGAACTTTTTATTAAATAAAATATTACAGAAAGATGTCGGTGAACAATGTTAATACGAGTACATTTAAGTGTACGAGTTGTAATATTGTTATCTCCGAAACGAAACAACGAAAGTTTAATAAAAATATGCTCGTCGGCTTTTCTGAGGAAGACATTGATGAGGCAAAAAAGTTATTGTTTGTTTCTACGAAGACAAGACAAAAACATGTATCGAGGCGTAAGAACAAAAAGCAGAAAGACCTAAAATATACGATTACGGTGTTTAAAATCACGGATCCCGAACAATCCCAGTTTTTGTGGCATATGACCTTCACAAATTGCCACCAGTTTGCTTTGACTACGTAGAACGCACGTAAAGAAGTTGATGAAGGATTTATTAATTCTACGGTCAGATGTTAACGCAATCAGAAGTGATTATGTTACTAAAGATCAGCTCGAAAATATTAAATTGATAACAAATAATTCGACACCGACGCCGTTCATCATCAACAACCTTTTTATCGTCCCACTGCTGGGCACAGATCTCCTCTCATACAGAGAAGGATTGAGCGTAATCACCACGCTTGCTCAATGCGGGTTGGCGATTTCAGACTTATAAAGCCCAGGTTTCCTCAAGATGTTTTCCTTCGCCTTCAGTCATTGGTGTCCAAGATATACTTAGAAAGTACATATAACTTTAGAAAAGTTACATTGGTACTTGCCTGACCTGGAATCGAACCCGCGCACTCATACTTGAGAGGCTGGTGTTTTAACCACTAGGCCACCACGACAAAACAGTGGGGTATATTGAAAAAGAACCTCGGAGTATTTGAGTATATTTCGTGGTGCTCCCTGTGCGCCGTTTCCGAGTCAACGAATTACCAGTTACACACTTACGCACTTTACTGGAGTACACTGAAGAAGGCTCGAAAATACTTGGTACAAATGGTAATAAATTTCCACTTATCTTGGCTGGCGATTTCAACATTAACTTCGCTGATAAAAAATCAGAGCGGTTGACAACTTTTCTATCAAAAACATTGAATTTGAAAATGAATAATGATCCACAAGAGTCCACAACAAAATATGGGACCACCATTGACGCGGTATTTTCTAGGTATTTAGAGGATATTAAGTCGCAAACTTATGTTTCTTATTTCAGTTATCATAAACCTAAAGTTTCAATGATAAATATTCCTGAATAACCAACAGCTACTGTAAGGTAATAAAACCTACATGTATTGTAAAATAATAAAAATATTTTAAATAATATTAACTTTTTATTTATTTAATAAAAGAAAAATTTGTTTTCTTATCGGTCACCACGCTCAAAAACTGTAACTTGAATTAATATCAAAGAAAAATAAATACTGCATAAATAAAATAAATAAATAATTATAATTGCATAAATTGATACAAAATGCTATGCAATAGCTTTACCGTGGCAGTCCCCGAGTGCCACACGTCTTTTTTTTTTTTTTTTTCAAAAATTATTTATTTCTCACATTTTAGTTGTGATGAAGACTAGAAGACTACCCGGCGCAAATATCTAAAAATAGTGTTAAAAATAGTGTTGTTACAAAGTACATATAAGAAATACATGCAAGTTGGTTGCGTCAAAATCGCCTATAAAATTTAAAAGTTCCCGCAATTTTCAAGGGTACCATCATAAGATTCTGACCTGATGTCTATGGAAACACCTGGGAAGTATCCTATCAAACAAAATAATTTTGCAAGTCTAGGCCTCTTAGAGTAATAAGTGAACATACTTACACAAAAAAAAAAAAAAAGATTTCGACAATTTAAGAACCTCCTCCTTTTTTGCAGTCCATTAAAATTTAAAAAGTCGACATACATTGACAGGATACTAATCTGTTATGTATCATAAATTGACAGGATAGTAATCTGTTATGTATCTGTGACGAAATTCAAAAAAATAGTTTAAATAAACAACTAGTTTTATTTTATTCGTATTTGAAACGAAAAGTAGACTGTTTAATATGGTTAAAACAATTAGTTCTTACTTGGACGTCTAAATACCTCGGGAATCGATTCTTTTGACCCTAGGATGACAATCTTCTATTTTACAGTCTCGACAAACATTACTTTTTCGGCATTATGTTTTCCCTGATTTCAGTCAGGCTTATACTATGTACGTAAATGCTCTGAACTGCTTGTCTGTATAGTCTTGACTGAAAACTGAAAGAATGATGGACATCCTGGTAAACAGAAGATAACAGGGCCTTAGATCCTGTGCGTAGCAGACGAGTGTGAGTAGGGACGGCGGCTGTGTTGCCGGCGCCAGTCGGGAGCCGACCGTTCACGAGCGCGGCGCGTGCCATCCGCCGACCTGACGCCGCCGATCGACTCGTTGTTTGTTAACTGATCTAATTACGTTTATTTATTTCATTAATTATATTTTGTGAAACCTGATTTAAAATGAAAACTTAAAAGTTTATTTTAGTTTTAGTTATTCATGACTGTTCTGATCTTGTTTGTTGTCTTGTTTTAATTATTCTTGTAAGTTCATAAAATTATAACACGAGGAAGACTTAGAAAAAGAAAAATTAGTCCAGGTTACAGCAGTGCGATGACCTCGTGACATGTCTTGTGAAGAGTGCTGTTTGTAAGATGACGTGATTAGTTAGCGGAACAAATTCCATGACGTGTGTAGGACGTGTGTCTACATCGTTTGGAGTTATCCTTTTTTAGTATTTTTTTTCTAGACACGATTTTATTCATGTAAGTTTTCGTCTAAATTCAGGTATATCCAAGACGCGCTTCAAAGTTTCAACATACCGTACTCACAGCCTACTTAGTAAGGAGTTTGTATATTTAAATATATACGAGTTTAATATACTGTAATGCCAAAAGGTATACAAAGAAAACATGAATGAAGCTAGTAAAGTCGCAGTCTCCGACTGGCGCAGCTACCTGTTGACCGTAAATCAAACACGGCACCTCCGAGTGAACAAGACAATTTATTCATAATTATTTCAGATCTGTCACATAGCTTCTGTTCTATTAAGTGGCTTAATGTGTACTTAGGCAGTTATTAGAATCAGGTGTAGTTCTTACAAAACTCCTAGAGGATATTTTTTAGCCTGTTATTTAGTTATCGATGTAATTATTACTTTGTTCAGTAAAGTGCATGAAAATTATAGGAATGAAACTTTAAAACATAATGTTAACATTTCCAGTTTGTGGCCCAAGGATCGGCCATCACGAGTGATTTGTGTCTAAGATAATGCTGAACGTACAATGTAGTGTATTTGTGTGATAAAGTCGTGAACATAGGAGGACTGAGTCAGAATAAGGTAAGTTCATAATTTATAAAAAACTATGTTAATATCCTCTTATAATAGTGTTAATTGATGGAAAGATTAATCGACCGACTGTGAGGTGTGAGTTTCGTGTTAATTGAAAATCGAAGCGAACGATATGTAATTCTTTGATGGTTGTTTCGGTGGTCAGTCAGAAATCTCGAATAATGACAATAGTTATTAGATATACCGCTATAATTCACTGTCATGAATCAATCAGTTTTACTGTTTTATCTGAAACAGTAGATATAGAAATTAGAATTTTTTCTTTCCTTTGCATATTATCAGGCTCGTAGAACAGTAAACAAACAAGAACGTGCAACGTGACGCTTGTCAACTGTTGGGCTTCACGGCGACTGCGGTTTAATAAACTAATCAGTGTGGTTACACAAGTCAAACAACCGCCACGCGCGTTTCACAAGTTTCGTTCATATATTACTTCAGACCTACATCTAAAGAGCATTTGACTGGATCAGGTGACGTTGAAAGGATTTCTTTAACAGCCCGTAAACACTTAACAGAGATTGACAAACGGAGTGGGTTAGGTCTGGCTTTTTCAGACGCTTCATTAGTGATTACCTATCAAAGCAGTCAGTTTCTAATTACTTCAGTTGTTACATAATCCAAACTATCATTTCGAACATCCACACAAGAGATTAGGTTGAAGAATTCTGAAACAGAAGATGTGTTTATTCCTTACATCGCCGAGGTGATGCCCTCCGTGGCTGCATTATCGGACTGCTATATTTCTCGTTGAGATCCTGTCAAAGTATCGAGTATCGAGCTTTGGGCGGACGCAGCCTTGTCGCTGACGTCACGGCGCTCAAAATGAAATCAACAAACTCTACTCGCCGTTCCGCCAGCCGGCTCTAAGGAGCAACTTGTTAAATCAAATCAAATCAAATCATTTATTATTTGTAAAACATAGGTAACAAAGAAATACAGATCTTATAGACAAAATATATAGTGCGCTATGTTTTGTCTTTGGTGAGACATACAAATATGATATAGTTAGGTATAGTTTTAAAGTTCACAAAAATAAAAAAATAAAAATTGAATGTCAAAAAATTAGTACAGAAATTAGAAAAACTTAATCGTTCAAGAACTCGTCAACCGTGTAATAACATTTGTCAATTAAAATTATTTGCAAAGTTTTCTTGAACTTGGGAACAGGTAATGTTTTTATCTGATCAGGTATTTTATTATATATTCTTGGAGCGATCCCAAAGAAACTTTTGTACATTAGAGCTGTTTTACATTTTGTGTGACACAACTGATTTAAATATTTAGCACGCATTGGAGTTTTTTTAACGTCTGATAATTTGACAAATAAGTGCAAATTACTCTTCACAAATAATGCTGTTTCCAAAATATACAGTGATGGCAGTGTAAGTATTTTTAGAGATTTAAAGGCAGGTACACAACTATCGGTTACTTTAATGTTACACATTGCCCTTATACATCGCTTTTGCATTTTGAAAACCAGATCTCTATTAGTGGCCTGCCCCCAAAAAACAAGCCCATATCGTAAAAGTGAACCGACTAGTCCATGATATGCTGTTAATAAAGTTTCTACGTTTACTTTTTTTGACAACTGGGAGAGTGCATATGCAGACTGGCTGAGTCGTTTGCATAATTCTTCTGTATGAGGCTTCCACGTAAGTTTATTGTCAATCGTAATACCTAAGAACTTGACATGCCTAACTTCTTCTATTTCATTACTCCTGTATGAAATCTTTACAGTAGGGTTTTCTCGCCGCTGATAAAAATGCATTACCTTTGTCTTGTTCAAGTTTATAACAAGGTTGTTATTATTAAGCCAATCAATGATATCAGAAAGAGAATTTTTAATATCATTTTGATAATTTTGTGGATTATCGCATTCAATTAAGGCAGTACTGTCGTCTGCGAAAAGGACCATTTTTTGACGTGTGGTTTTTGGAAGATCGTTGATGTATATTAAAAAAAGCAATGGTCCTAAGACGCTTCCTTGAGGCACGCCATAATTTATACGTCTTGGTTCTGATACCTACTGGTACTTCTGCTGCAGTACTAATAATAAACTAGACCTTCGAGTTTCTCTTAGGAAATAAATGAATGGAATTGCTCTACGAAACACGATTTAAAAAAGAGACTTTCCTTTAAACGAATGCCCCGATGTTTTGCCTGCATAATTTTCGTTCCCGTGAGAATATCGAGGTAAAAATTATTTCTTTCTTATTATTTCGTCGTTTTTGCGTCGATGAGTAAATTCCATCCATTCATAGAAATGTTCCCGTTTAAAAACTTATAATTAGTAGGAAGTAGGATATATCAGAGATCTGTATGAAGACATGCGATCATGCTTTGTTAATGACCTATCTACCTATTTCATATTGTTGTCAAAGTTTTTCAGTGTCTTTCACTGGCATTGTAAAAAGTTAGGTTATGTATGTTAGTTAAAGGATTCCATATATAGAAAGAAATGTATATGCAATTACAATTTGACTTCCAATATTCACATCAATGAATTCGCGTACACAACCTAGTTTATTAACAACCTATTTATATAATAAGTCCCCACTGACGGCGCCTGGGTCAGCACTATTTATCTCACCCATTTTGAAGGGAACTTAATGATCCAACACACACAAGACCATCAGCGAGTCAGCAGTCATGCTTACCGTATCTAAGCATGACATATTCTCCACCGCTAGAGCACATCTGATAAGTTGCATCTATATAATGCAAATACAATTATACAACGTGCCGCGATAATGGTGACATTAACTAAAAACATATATACTTTGTTACATTTTGGCTTCATGAAGAGATTTTATTTTCATAAAATGTTATTACCATTTATAGCAACCTGTATTTAGAGAACTGTCGCGCAGCGGTCATTTGCCGGGGTCATGGATCATAACATTTCATCAATGAAATTAAAATGAATACATTCTTGCAGAAAAGAGTTAGGTAAATATTCTCTTTGTCGGCGATGGACGCAAGCGACACCACCTCCTTTCGGCCCCTCCCGGTACACCGCGCGCCTCCATAAATTATTAAATATTTATTTTTTGTTCTTTAGTGCTAGCCGAACCCGTGACCTTGACACGCTTATTATCGGCTGTATGCATAACTTCGTCGAATATAATTTTTGTAAATGTTTTTGTGGAAAAGACGCTTACCTATTGTTTTATTAATTATTTTTTGTGTAATTAGGATAGGAATTAGATTATGGCACTAAAGCGATAAAGACGCTTTGTTTTATTTTAGTTTGGTCGTTTTACTTCTCTTGTGTTACGAACGTTTTTTGTGTTCTTTTATTTATTAGTGCTTGTGTAAACTTGTGTCTATGATGGTGAGTACACATCCCAAGTACACAGCAGCTGAATATATGGACATGATTCTAATTTACGGAGAATGTCATCGAAATGCCGCCCTTGCAATAAGGACATATCGCGAGAGATATGGCGATCCCAGACAATGCCCTACTAATCCTCGCACTATTGTAGGAGCTCTTTAGCGCATCTGTGAAAACTGGCCAGTGGATCCTAGGTCTCAACGCCCTAATCGGCCACCTACACGTCAAACCCCGATTCGACTAATTGAAAATGTGCTACAACATTTTGAAAACTAGCCGAAAACTAGCCTCCACCAGAGCGCTAGGCATTTTCAGGTTCATCACAGAACCATACACCGGGTTTTAAAACGGGAAAAGTGGCATCCGTTTAAGTTTCGAAAAGTACATTCTCTGTTATCGCGTGATAAATTAATTAGAGTGGAATATTGTCAGTGGTTACTGCGTAAAGTTGAAGAGGACAGTGACTTACTTTCCCAAATTTGTTGGACTGACGAAAGCACGTTTACGAGAAACGGCATGTGGAACTAGCACAATCTGCACCATTGGGCACTCAAAAGCCAAAACCCATGCGTTTGGCAGGAGACAGCCCATCAGTACAGATTTTCAGGAAATGTCTGGGCAGCTATTCACGGTTATAACATCATCGGACCCGTGTTCATTGATGGGACTTTGAACGGGGAAAGGTTTGTTGATTTAATAAATGATGCGGTGTCAGAATACACAAACAACTACAACTTAAACGTCCGTCAATACCATCGAATATGGTATCAATTAGATGGCGCGCCAGCTCACTCCGTAACAGCAGCCAGGCAGTGGCTAAATAACACGTTTGGCGCCCAATGGATAGGCAGATTCGGACCTCGTAGGTGGCCAGCAAGATCGCCAGACCTCACGTCACTCGATTTTTTTTTGTGGGGGTGCGTCAAAGACCATATTTACGCGGAGAACGTTTATTCGATGGAACAATTACGCCATCGAATAACAAACGCGTTTGAAAAAGTGAGGGAAATGACTTTACACTATAATATATTATCAAACGTGCGGGAAAACATGAAACGTCGTTTAGCTCTCTGTGTCCACCAATAAGGTGGATTCATTGAACACAAGAAAATTTAAAATAAATGCAGTGACTAGTGATGAACTGATGATAGTTACTTATAAGTAACTAGCGACCCACCCCGGCTTCGCATGGGTTCATGTATTATACATATAAACCTTCCTCTTGAATCATTCTATCTATTTTAAAAAATCGCATCAGAATCCGTTGCGTAGTTTTAAAGATTTGAGGATCAGATTAAGACAGATTAGAACATTTTATTGTTCTATCCTTTATGGTTTAGGCAGCGTACGCAAAATAAGTGACTTTTCTGGTTGATTTTTTACACCTTGTGTTCAAAAAACCCAAGTATCTTACGGAACTCTATTTTTTTCCAAAATATAAATTAGCCTATGTTACTCAGTGATAATTTAGCTTTCTAATGAAAAAAAAAAGAATTATTAAAATCGGTCTAGTACTTTTTGAGTTTATTCGTTACATACAAAAATACAAATCTTTCCTCTTTATAATATTAGTGTAGATAATAACAGTTAAGTGGGATATGATTAGTGTTTGACTATAACTAGCTCCGCTGTAGGTACCATTAGTGCAAAGAGCGCGCGCGCCGCCACATTCATTGATAAAAGCCGTCAAAGAATCATATTAGCGATTACGAATACGTAGGTACGGACGACAGCAGGTCAAGCTACCAGAAACTGTCTGATATTCCCAATCAACCTTGAGCCTTAATGCTTTAGTGATAAAGTTGAAAATCGGATAAAGAAATCTGACAGATTGTAGACTTAGCTTGATGTGCTGTCGTCTGTACGATTTACGCTTGTATGCCAGCCCGCTAACAAGTTCGGTACGCGAAGAGACGCATTCCAGCTCCGAGCACCTCCGAGAGTAATTACATGAATGAATTTTTGCAAGGGTGATCGTAATTTTGGTTAATATTATATTATTTTTTTGTTTGAAAAAAAAAAATATTTTTCATTTTTCTAGTTAATAATAAAAATAATAATCTTATAATATCAAAGTAATATCAATTTTGGGCACTAGCTCTACTCGTGTGTTAATTTAATGTTACCATTGGGGCGCCACGTTGTATAGTTTTCTCCAATGGTAGCAGTTCTAACAATATTTCCAAATTTTAAATAGTTTATACTCCCCTGTGGAGTAGGACCAGCGTTGAAAAAAGTATTTTTGTCTGCAATGTGATCCCCTAACTTGTAATATGCTTGGCTACATAGTGAGCGTTTACTAATTAGTGTCTATTTCTATGATAGTGTCTTTCACCTCTTTTACTGCAAAGATTTAATTTTTTCTTGTATTAATTTGTATTGACAAGGTACCGTCATAATGTTAATATCTTTAAACAATCCCCTTAGAGAATCTCGCCTGCGGAGGCAATATATCGCTCTGATGGCTCTTTTCTGTAGAATAACAATGGACATAGGTGGTAGCAGTAACAATAGCCTCGGACATTCGTAACTATGTAAAGTAATGGCGTTGCTCTTGGAGAAGAGAATATGCTGTGACTATTAGAACTCTACAAACCAATCGATATGAACACCTGTTGCCGCTTATAGGTATAGTTCATGTTATAGGGAGCGAGCTTATGTCAAACATATAAACAATTCTAGACTTCAGGCAGTACAGTACAGCAAATCTGTATGAGTTTGAGATCGAGCAAGATTCCGAAGAAGTTGAAAAAAGAAAAAGAACCAAAAAGTCAGTCAAAGACAAGTGGAGTGTCCGTCCGTCCTATTGTCGTGAAACGGCGCTTATTTCCCAACGGAGCCGCGCGTGGGCGCCACAATCACACACATGTTTAGATAACAATATATTCTCGACCCAAAGTCAACGTCATTAAAGGTTTTCTCATTTGTGTTGTGGTGACAGCGTCTTACTCGACAGTTAGCGGTCTTGTCCTGTTAGGTTACTTTAGCTCTAAATAGAATTTCCCGAGTCTTCATCCAGTCTAACTGTACATATGAACCTGGATAAAACTTAAAAAAAAAAAACTGGCTTCAAAGAAAAAACAAAAAAATACAAATATTGGAAGTCGGTGTCGAGTGGGTCAGAGTCGGAGTGTCGGTTTTTGTGGATTAACTTTTTGCCACCGATTCCCGAAATTATTTATTTTCCACACACACATCAGACTTTTCTTTACTGAAAAAGTTTTTATTTTACTCTTTTAATTGTGTTTTTGTAGTTTTTATTACAAAATAATCTTAAAATTTTAACAATTACATATTACACAAGAATATCTAATTAAGAAAACACTACTAGAGCACTAAGTAAAGTTACTTATGTTGAGTGTCATATTTTTATACAATTTTTGAGAAACTACATAATTATCTATTATACTTATCTAATAGTTTTACCGATTCAGCGGATTCCCTTGTAAATGTTGACGAGAGAGGGCGATGGTTAGGTGTATGAAACGACTCATTTACGAGGCAGTAGGGCCAGTCCTGGGATCTGACTGAGGCTCTTTTAGTGTAATGACTCCTACGACATCTTTAGATATTTTAGACTAATTTTGAATAGAATCCTCCAGTTATCCCTCTACAACCACATCGGACTTCCAGCCATGGCTCTCAAAAGACAGGAGATCAGCACCCCAATCGGCCAAACGTTTGACTGAAGTTGGTCGGAAACAATGGCCTGTGTAGAACGTGTAGAACGTGGGTTTCAGAAGTTTAAGAAAAGTTGCTACTTTTCGAGGGACACTGCCAATTTTATTGGCACCCACATGTGTCTGACACAGTTTTCGTAGTGATACAATAGAAAAAATCGGCCAAGTGCGTGTCGGACTCACACAAAAAGGGTTCCGTATCATTGATTTATGAAATTAAAAGATTTAATTTACTTGTATGAAAGATTGCGCGGTTACGTTAAGCGGTTTACGATATACGAGTTATTAAAAAAAACTACTTAGTAGATCTTGTTCAAAATAATTTTCGTTGGTAGTTTTTATAGTAATGTACATCATATGTTTTTTTAGATTTTTCATTTTTATTTTCGTTAGATTACTTTTTTCCTCTTAGGGAGCGTCTGTCACGCAAACTATTCGGTTTAGAAAAAAAATATTTAAGAAACCTCGATATCATTTTTGAAGACCTATCCATAGATACCCCACACGTATGTGTTTGATGAAAAAAAAAAAAATTGTGTTTCAGTTCTAAGTATGGGGGCCCCCAATATGTTTTTTTTTTAATAATTATAAACTGGCGCTTGACCGCAATCCCGCCTGATGGTAAGCAGTGATGCGATCGTTGATGGTAAATCGCGCTAGTTTATTAAGAGCCTATTCACTCAGAAAAACTGAGCGAATAGGAAGGAAGACGGCAGTTGAGCGAGGTGATGCAATGTTAAACCCAACAACACGATCAACGATGCTGCGCCAAAGGGAGATTGATCTGAAGACCCTCCACGGCCAAACTCCCAACACAACAAAATTAGGCGCATCGTACCCGGCACACATCGCAACACAACTGCTCAGACCCGTCCTCCGTACGGCTTCACCAGACATCATGCCGGAACACGACAAATCGCTTGGCGGCAAGGCTTTGCCTGGTGGGTGGTAACTACTGCCGGCGGCCGATGTTATGGCCTACCACCGAGAAATATTTATTGTTTTTTTTTATTTTTGCATCAAAATCTTAATGCGGTTCACAGAATATATCTACCTACCAAGTTTCAACAGTATAGCTCTTATAGTATCGACTGTGACATGCGGACGGACAGACGGATAGACAGACATGACGAATCTCTAAGGGTTCCGTTTTTTGACATTTGGCTACGGAACTCTAAAAAGTATTGTTCTGAATCAAAATCTTAGACAAATTAAAAAGTTGTATGAAATTCGGCACCAAGTAAAATGTGCGATACCAAGAACTTAGTGGGCATTATGTTATAATTTAAAATGACTTTATCTTCTAGCGGATAAAAGCGGTTTTTTTTTTAAATCGTAATGTTTTTTCTTATGTTGTTCGCGGATAACTTCCTAGTTTATGAACCGATTTTGAAAATTCTTTCTTTGTTGTAAAGAGGACATTTCCAAGGTAATCCCATTATAAGAACATCAGGGTTTGATGATGGTAAACCAGAGAAATCAAGAGGAACTTTCAAAACTTGTAAGGACGGCTAGTGTATTTGTAAGTTTTTTCATTAGGTACTTTAAAACATTAGAATTTAATAAGGGTCTGGAGTAGATTTGATGATGGAGCAGGGAGACAGGCGAGGGAACTCCTCAACGCTTCACAGTAGCTACCTTGTGTTTGTGCTTGAATAATTTGTATTGATAAGAACTTTACACATAACCCTTAATGACAGTCACAACCCATCGTGACTGTCATTAAGGGGCTGATGATGTAGAATTTGGACTCAGTTGATTTATATTAATGAGAAATTTGCATTAATGTGAGTTGTAATGAAGGTTTGCAATAGATCTGATGATGGATCCGAGAGACAGTCGAAGGAGCTCCTCAACGATTCAAAAAATTTATTATATTTAGTCCGTCATTCAGATTATAGAAAAATGTTGGATACGTATATTTTGTTTTATCAAATAAAAAAAAAAAATACAAATATAAAAGGCATCAAAGATCAGGAGTGGTGGCTGGTGACGTAACTGCTCGATAAAAAGTGTAGCGTGCAGTGATGTCACACGAGTTTTCAACGCACTGTGTCGTCTTCTTTTATTGTTAAATATGGAAAAAGAAAAAAATACGTGTCTAGTATTTTTATGAAATCTGACTGACGCACTAATTAGTTTTTTTTTTAGTCAACTACCTTATTACGGGTAAAAATTCAAATAAACAAAATGTTTGCTTGCTAGCCTATTCCCAACTATGTTGGCAGCAGCGGCCGGTCTGACCGGATGCAGCTGAACAATACTTTTTGCAACTAAAAATTGTAAAATAAAAACTTTAAAAGAATAACAACCGACTTCCCAAAAGAACACTACAAAGTGAAAAATAACTAATTTCGGAAGTCGGGTCTAAGGTCGCTATAACGAATATACAAAGACCAACGACACCATAACCTTCATGGTAATAATATATTCCTTTTAGCCACCGACTTCCGAAATTAGTTATTTTTCAGTTTGTAGTGTTTTTTTAGGAAGTCGGTTGTTTTTTTTTAAGATTTAAAGGCCTCTAATATCGACGAGCAAAAATACTCTTATGGAGATGGGGAGATGAAAATGTTTCATTTATGTATAAGATTCTTCATAAAGTTGGGCGCTGTTAGTGAAGTGTTTGAGCTTGTTCGAGCGGTACATTCAGCTCAGGTACACGCATTCATTAAACTGACACACTTCTCGCTTGTGCTCAAATGAAACTAAGTTACTGTTTACGAAGCTTACTTAAACTCATACCTTGCTATCTCAGTGAGAAGTTGTAATCTTGTTTGCGGTAAAAAACAAACGTTATATAAGTCTCATACAACAAACATACCGGATAGGGCCAACACGTATTAGGATAAAACTTTCTTAAAATAAATAGAGAAAAAGGAAACAAATATATAAATCCGACGACGTGACGTCATCGAGTGGTCGGTGCGGTGCTACGCGTTACGCGCTCGTAGACACGTAGCGCCGGTGCGGCGCCTACGCGCTACAAATTCCACCATACATCATAATATTCTCCCTTATCAATACCTTATTGATATAAATCGCTCGTCGCTATTTGCATGTAAATTAAATCGTTGTACAATGTAACTGTGCGTCGTATGTTGAAGCAATAAGGTCCAAAATACGTTGGTCACCTATCGCTGCCACCGAACGTGATAAAACGCTATAATAAGGAGATATGAAATTCTAGAGCGAACCCAAAGAGGTGAAGCCAACTGTGGTACATTTTAATTGCGCGACGGAATGTACTTCGTGCGGTATGCGTGACGTCATCAGATCACCAATGTCAAACACGGTGTATATGCGTGTGGCTATTGGTTTCGTTGTTACCAGCGCGATTGATTTTCGGCTGAATTCCCAGAATTGACATTCTGGGAATTGAATGCAGTCTCAGCTCAGAATTTCAATTCCCAGATCGGGAAAGTTTCAATGAGTTTTATCATTACAATTAGTCAATAACAATTAATCGAAGATTGAAAGTTGGTGGTTTGATACCTCCTTGCTCGGAAAGTACCTACGTCTCTCGTCAGAGTCGTTTCGGATAACCGTCCTATACGACTTTGACAGTGAGGGAACACAGAGTGTGCGCACACATTTTACAGTATACGAGTATTATCTCCCGCATTGATTACAAATCACCATTGAGATTGCTATTGCCTGTGGTCGGAGTAACTTTTAAGCCCTATAACTCGAGATCTGGACATTGTTGACGTACCGTATAAAAATGCATTGCTATTGCATTGCAGGGTGACCTATCGAATGGTACAGGTCCCAACAATTTTATCAGCAAAGTATCGATATCGAAATTTTCAGAAACTCTTCTCCGGTGAATTACCATAGGTACCTACTGAATGTACTCGAAGTTATGCGCTATTATTATTACCTCTATACGAATCTGGAATGTTCAATCAGCTGACCTATATATAGCGCCGTGACGACAGCGCAGAGTAAGTCTGCATTCGACTAGCGATACGAAAACAAGCGACAGTTAAGAAACGCTCTTTGAGAATACCTACTGCGACAACTGTAACGAGAACTTTGAGTACTACGTGAAGTAACATCTTTGGTGTTATTGTGTATTTACGACACGGTCTTCGTGGACGTAAGGTAAGACTTTGATGCGACATCAGCTATGTTCTACTTGTCATTGCCTACTACAGACTGTACCTTCGTTGCCAATAAACTTCAAAGCCCTTAACCGGCATTTTAATACCCCTAGCCCGTAACAATATATATAATCTACTTACAGCCGTCAATCATGAGAGCTTCTACTGATTTTAAACAGCTCCAGACTTTCAAGACCGTTTAAAATCAGTCAGTAATCAATGAAGAGTAGCCAGCCTATCGGTGTTCTTATAGGATGCATTATTGAGAGTGTGCGCGAGAATTGCATGACTTAATTCCCCCATCTCCGTTCCATCATCGGAAGACCCGGACGTACGGCGAGTAAATCAAAATCAAAATCAAAAGTTATTTATTCAAATTAGGCTGAGAATCAGCACTTTTTGAACGTCAATATTACATATGACAGTCCCCCAAAAACGCCCACCCATCGACACTTCCTAGTGCTTTCGCTGGGAAGAAGAAGTGGCGGAACAAACTCCCCAGCAGCACAGCTGTCTGTTCATTTTTAAAAAAACATGTCTTTATACAATACTATGTATAGTGATGAACACGATAAAATACAATAACAATGAAATTATTTACCATATGCCAGCTACCACGCCAAAATACCAGCAAAGCAAAACAATATATTTATATTCAAATGAAAATGTAATTAACTAAAACTTGTTACTTAACTAAGAAGCCCCAGGCATAAAGGGCGTATCCACCCTTACGTTGTTGACACCACTACGATCCGGACGAAGCATTTAAAGGTCTCTTCTTTGATCCGGAGATCCGCAGCTCTGTGGGCACGAGCGTTAACCCAGGTGACAAATGCCGTATGATAACGATGTCCAGCCGAGCCACCGACGGGTACTTCACTGAAGGAAATAAAGTACTCCATAGTTTGAGGCACCACATCGGATATATCGTCAGCATAGTTGACAGATTGACAGAAGAGAAGCAGACCTACTGTCAAGGATAATACGTAAAGAAGTGGCGCATCTCATCCCAATCTGCTGACTTGTATCGTCATATTTGCCGTTTACCACGCGAGTCGCAATCTGGGTGGGAAAAGGACGATACAGCTAAGTTAGACTTCACCAGACAGTGGTCTGAAGTGCCGAAGTGCCCAACGGTGATGAATGTGTTACAACGCATCTGTCCGGATCAGTGGTTAGCAATAGGTCCAGGCAATTGGCGGTACGACCAACTTCATCAGGCACCCTAGTCGCTTGTTATACCAGCTGGGAAAGGACCTTAGATCCACCTTGCAGTTGTACATATCATTTAATATTATCCAAAGAAGCCGTGCCCTTGCCATTACACATACAAAAATAACTCGCCGACTGCATAACTTAACCTTAGATCGACCCGTGCAGTTGTACATATCATTTGGTATTATACAAAGAAGCCGTGCCCTTGCCATTACACCTACAAAAATAACTCGCCGACTGCATAACTTAACCTTAGATCGACCCGTGTAGTTGTACATATCATTTGGTATTATACAAAGAAGCCGTGCCCTTACCATTACACATACAAAAATAACTCGCCTACTGCATACCTTAACCTTAAATCGACCCGTGCAGTTGTACATATCATTTGGTATTATACAAAGAAGCCGTGCCCTTGCCATTACACCTACAAAAATAACTCGCCGACTGCATAACTTAACCTTAGATCGACCCGTGTAGTTGTACATATCATTTGGTATTATACAAAGAAGCTGTGCCCTTACCATTACACATACAAAAATAACTCGTCGACTGCATAACGTTTTGAGGTCGAGAAGATTCAAGACAGGAACAAGAATTTCCCTGAGATTCTTTAATGAATATATAAATATTCGTCGCTAAGCTTCGTCTTATCTTTTTACGACTCTGCTCATTATATTTCTATTGTGTTAGAAATATTAAAAAACCTCAGGGTTTTAGGACAAAGACAGTGCCGATAATGCCTGAAAACGTTAAGAGTGAGTGTGCAGATTATAATTAAAGTGTGTCTTTCATTGTGTACGGAAATAAATAAGACATTACTTTTATCATGGATGGTGTAATCTAATGTTATTATTAAAAGGTATAAATATCACTAGGTTTCACTGGATTGTTGACCAAAACTATTTCTCTCATTGGGGCTGCTCATCCACAGAGATGACGCTCTACAATTGAGAATTTTTATTAAAAGGTATGCCACGTTGATGGCAATCTGCTGTACTGATTGCACTACGTATCATATTGATCATGATCATCATCAACACTTATGTTATAAATAGTTAACGTTTTATAGTTTGGATGTAAAATCGATTCGAGATCTCCGAAATAGCGAGTATTAGCGAGTCTAATATACTAATAGGTTTGTATGTTAAAATACGCAGATATTTAGTAGGTAAATTAGTAGGTAGGTAGGTTTTGTTTATGTAACCAAGGTATTTGTTGTAAATAAATTATTTTCGTAAACTTAACGATTGGCATCAATTTAAAGTAGTTACTAATTCGGAACACGTGCAGATATAATTGTGTCGGTGTCAGAGATAAATACAAATTCAAACTTTGAATATATTTTAGACCTGGAGCTTCATCTAAGTAGTGTTAGTATGAACTTATAATATGTAAGTAGATACAAAATACAATTATTTAAAGAAATGTTCTAATTGGCAAAATTTACCGTGGACTTCCTCCGCCAGTGCAGCTAAAATATTGTTAATGTTGTTCTGTTCCGTGCACTGTTCTCTTCAGTTCTTCTGTTACAGACTGGCTTTTGTTATTCCGGAATTAGGACTCAAATACTTTTGTGCAACACCGATCACTCTGAGAACTAATTCACTAGGATCACTTGACGATTTCTTACTTTGAAATCAACTCAGTATCTATAACGTAGTAAACGCCAGTCTCGCGATTATTTTGCGCGGATTTGATTATTATGTCTTAGAGAATAAGGCCCCTAAACGGGACCGTGTATCCGCTGGCGCGTAAGTATGTATGTACATATCGTACTTGAAGAGCGATTTATGAAAATAATAATGTTGTTACTCTCAGTTCACCGCATACTTAATCGTCTCCGCTGCGTATCGGTGAAGCTGCCTCATAAATAATATGGCGTCAGATTATGAACAAAGCTGTCACGTTTCTGATATGATTTGATCATAACATATTATTGATGTCTATGATAAACTGTGTAACATTAGCTTCAAATGCGTCACAGAATTAGAATAAAATAATAAAATGACGCACAGGGAAGTGAAGGAACACGGGTGGGTTTAGTCAGTAAAAGTCTGACACGCCCTACCGCCCTGTCCAGAACGGGAGAGATCATGATGATTTAACATCCGCAAAAAAGGAGGAAAAAAGGCCTTAATTGCTGACTACATAATAGTGTAGCTATTTTTTACTAACTAGTTAGGGTATTGGTTATATTGAGCCGAGGACATTCATGTTGGAGACGAAACATGACTTGTGTCTGCGCGAGCCGACGAATTCTATGTATTATATTATTTATGTGAACCACATAATGCGAGGAAACCAGTCCAGATCTATTTCAAGAGGAACAGATATACTCGAGGACAAAACTATAAAAGTAAAGTACCTAAGTACAATCGAGCTGGCTCTTGATTGCTCGCTCGTCATATCATCGGGACGTACTCGTACTTTTATATTTTTTCAGATGTTTTCGTGAAGGCTCACCAGTCTTGACTGGTTGTGTAACAAAAAATACTGAGTAGGTTTAAGGTCCGTGAACAACCCGTTCACCACACACTGAGACTACTGCAGCAACTACCGTCGTAACTAGCGTGATGTTATTATAGTGACATCAGTAAAACAATGAGATTACTTTAAACGTTGTATATTGAGACTACATTCGCTTGACACATTCGTGACCCTAGTAAACATCGGAGACTTTTGACACCGCGATGCAGGATTCAACACGAATGCTACAGCGCCATCTATTGGCACATTTGTTAACTAATAATTCAAACATGCCGTATTCCAAAAGGAAACTCAAGCATTGATCTCTGCTTAAACATTACTTAAAACTAGTTTCAACCAAACAAGTGTCTTGAATCGAGACTTAAGTAATGCTTGAGTTTTGAGTGACGTTCTGTAATACGCACCTAAGAGTCGCAAGGATGTCCACTGGTAACGATGGTATTGTTTTGTATATGTTGCTCAATTATTTATATAAAATATTGAATTGCGTGTCTCGTGAATAGCAGTTAAAATTATAGCTCACTTATGATAAGTGTTAAACCCGTTATATACAGATAATAATAGTAGTTTATGAAACTGTTACATAATGAGGGATATTATGCACGAGTGTGAGTTTAAGAAAACGAGCGAAGCGAGTTTTTTAATAGTACCTATCACACGAGTGTGTAATACCTAATTATGTACAGCTTCATACACTACTTTATCTAATTTCATACATTTTAAGAAACAATAATAATCAATTATGTGTCCAGCGAAACACAACAACGACTCGCAATGCAAAGAAACGTATTTGGCGCCAAAATTCTGCACCCTGCATCAAGGCGCACGCGCCAAAGCGCGCGCAGCCACAGATAAAAAATGAAATAGTGCTATCTATGGTTTGTAATCTGTACGGTAATGAAAAAAATAGTAGTTTATGAAACTGTTAAATATTGAGGGATATTATGCACTAGTGTGAGTCTAAAAAACGAGCGAAGCGAGTTTTTTAATAGTATCACACGAGTGTGTAATACCTAATTATGTACAGTTTCATACACTACTATCTAATGTCATCTATGGTTTGTTATCTGTACGGTAATGAAAAAAAAATTATTATAACATTATTTTGTTAGAGAAATAATGTAATAATTTAATTTTTTAATTTCCTTTCGATATACTATGGGTAAAGTACGTCAATATAAACTCCTTTTTAGTTTTATATTTTTGATTTTTTGATATGAGAGTAGATAAAAAATATTATAACATTATTTTGTTAGAGAAATAATGTTATAATTTAACTTTTTTATTTGTTTTCGATATACTATGGGTAAAGTACGTCAATACAAACTCCTTTTTAGTTTTATATTTTTAATTTTTGATATGAGAGTAGATAAATAGTTTTATTTTACATTTATAGCGAACGTAAGATAAGTGTCAAATTCGTTGCACATCGTAATAGTTTATTTTACAGTTGCTTCTCCCTGCAACCTGGCAGGCGTGATACTTTCTGTGCACCGAACCAATTCACGCTTTTAGTTCGTTTTCGCTTAGTATTATGTATTGCTGACTTTTTTTGTCTTTCAGTTTCATGAATCTTCCTCAAGAATTTGGCTATCAAATGCAATTAAAATTATCTCTTTATAATATTAGTATAGCATTCCATTCCATCAACACACAAATATTACATGTGGTCTTTAATAAGTAGATAAGTATTATCTTGTTATATTCGGAACATAAAAACTCTTTCTGTGAATTTATCTTTTCCGGCAATCAGCTAATACCAGCACAGTCTGGCTCAGCGTTTCTTAAAAAAATATCTGAAGTACAAAAAGGCAAATGTTCGCAATAGATTGGCGGGCCGCTTTATGTGTGTGTCGGTCACGAGGCTACTCGTCGGGTAATGGATTGGAATGTAAATCACCACTCAGAAGGCAAGAGTCAGCTCTAATTATTTTACGTGCTTATTGTTTGAGAATAAGGCCCAAATTAACACATCATGGCTGCTGCTGTGTTTTTACGAGCACTATACTACAACAATACACAGGTACAATACAAATACATTAGGTATATTTCATATCGTAGTTATTAAAGAAGTAGGTAGATGCAGTTAATTAAGTACGTTCCTTTGTCATTTACATCAGGTAGTATTATATTATATTACTAGCCGAGTTGAAAAGGGTACTATAATCTGAAATTGGCTAACAGTAAACAAAAGCGAGTTCTTAGTCCACTTTCTAATTCAGAAAAGAACATTATCATAAGTTAGTTTTTCAGTTACTTTACACATTTGTGTAAAGAATAGCTAAGATTATTTAGTTTATATCCGGTATGAAGCCGCGCACGCCTATTTTTTTTTTTTTTAATAATTATAAACTAGCGCTTGACCGCAATCCCGCTTGGTAAGCAGTGATGCGATCATTGATGGTAAAGCGCGCTAGTTTATTAAGAGCTTATTCACTCAGAAAAACAGAGCGAATAGGAAGGAAGACGGCAGTTGAGCGAGGTGATGCAATGTTAAACCCACCAACACGACCAACGATGCTGCGCCAAAGGGAGATTGATCTGAAGACCCTCCACGACCAAACTCCCAACACAACAACATTAGGCGTATCGTACACGGCACACATCGCAACACAACTTCTCAGACCCGTCCTCCGTACGGCTTCACTAGACATCATGCCGGAACACGACAAATCGTTTGGCGGCAAGGCTTTGTCTGGTATAATAAACTGTTGCAGTCACAATCAGACCACAAGAACACGAAGGATAATATGTTGGAGATTATGTTAAAGAAGATTCATTTCTGATTGGTTTCTTCTTTAGACGACGCGTTACGTCACAAAGTACTTACAAAAGATGATGCTTAGTGAAAGCAGCGGATAAAACTCCTAGAGTAGAGCAGTGTACAGCGAGTCTTAGTAATAGGGTCTTGGGTTTGTACTTTGCATACAGTCCCCTAAAATTCATCACTGGGCTCTTATCTGTCGTACCCTAAAAGTGCTAAATGCCCTTCTGATGGCCAACCCTGAATGTGACGTGTTTGCGGATGAATGGAATAAACTTATGTGTGTATGTTTAGTCTTCTGTGAAAGAAAGTATGCGAGTGAGTCCACTATTCCATGTTAGTTTCAGTAGTAGTTTTTAAGCCAATTAATGTAATTTTTAAGTTAATTAATGTACCTAATTGTTAGTCTCCGTGTTGGTTAATGAGATTGGTTTTTGTACCGTTTTATCCAGCTATAAATAAATAAACAAATCACGTGATTCTAAGATTGCTAATTATAATAACATACTACGTTTGCGTCTCAAATTAATTAACTAGGCTAGTTTATTTGAGACGTAACTAGAGTAGTGTGTTGACGGCTTTTACTTAATTCTTACAGTCCCTGAACCCAAGAAATCTTTGCTCTAATTCACACATTAATTTGAATAATATTGCTAATCCATTGCTTCATTTGTTCGAGAAATGTGTCTGCTCAACAACGTATTCAACGCATATAATACACACATCAAAAGTGTCTAGGGATCAACATATATTTTTGCAATAAGTTTTCTCCTGATTGATATTAATTAAAATTTTCTTTAAGGATTCATCAAATAAAGTGTTTTCGTTTGTCACAGTAACGATAAACCAAGTCACCTTTGCATTAATAAAGAAATTTGCCATTTTCCTAATAAAGGGATATTTGACATTTGAACCACTAACACAAAAGTTCAAAAAAAAAAACTGAAATAACAGTTTTCTCTAAAATTTTATTGGGTAACTTAAACAATTAATAATCCGTGTTTCTACCGCGAACACTAACAACACAAGAACATCGGTTTGGCATACTCAAAATGAGTTCATCCAAATCACGCTGTGGAATGGCCGCCCATGTTCGTTGCAACAACAAAAAAAGGTCTTCTTGCGACTGGATACCCTCCATATTCGGCAGAGCTCTTCTCTGTAGCATATCCCATGCATGCTCAATCGGGTTCAAGTCTGGCGACTGAGCAGGCTAGGGCAGGACATTGATGTTAGCTGCGGCGAGAGTCTGTCTTACAACTCTTGCGGTGTGCGGTCGTGCATTATCATGCATTACCCGAAATAAGGGACCGATTTGCACTTGTAGAGGAACGATGACGTCTGATACAATCGTCTCAGCATAAATTAGAGCGTTGAGGTTGCCTCTGATCCAAATCAACTCAGTTCTTCCGCCGATCCAAATACCCGCCCATACCATGGTGGTTCCACCACTATAAGGATGGACTTTCTGGCAGGATTTTAATCGCTGTTAGCGTCCAGGGGTTCTCCAGTGTCGTATACGTCTTGTATCCGGTCTCATACCAAAACGAGACTCATCAGAAAAGCACACGAAACGCCATTGTTCTTCTGCCCAATTTCTGTGTTCAAGAGCCCATTGATATCGAATCCTACGATTGTGCATTGCTATAGGTGGTACCCGTAGCGGTCTTCGGGAATGAAGGTTCACTTCATGCAAGCGGTTTCTGACTGTTTGGTCGCTAATTAAGGTCCCTGAAGAGTGATGAAGCCTCACGGCTAACATCATGGCGGTTATTGTTGGAGCTCTTCGAGTTAAGATTTGAATGTATCGGTCTTGTCTCCGTGTGGTACAGCGATACCGTCCTCCATGGCGCTCAGCCACGGTACCAGTGCTTCGGTAACGTGTCCAAAGTCGACTGATAACACTCTGAGTTGTATTCAGAGCTAAAGCCACAGTACGTTGCCGGGAACCAGCTTCTATCATTCCCACGGCTCTGAGCATTTCTTCCCTGCTTAAATGACGTCGCCGCTCCATAATAACGTTGGTTTTAATCAGTAGTAGGGAAACAGTAGCACTAATAATGTCTTCAATGCGTTGTATGTTTTTATAGGGAAAATATTGACAGATGATTTTCATCTTTTACTCGAATTTGATTCACAGTTCCTGATTCAAATTATGAAATGCACCAAAAAGGATCCATATAAATTTATAAAATCATAAATTTATTACAAAGCCACATCTCAATCTCAAGAAATCCGCATAAAAATGCTTGATCCCTAGACACTTTTGATGTGTGTATTTTGGAACTTTCATAGTGACAGTTTCAGTTTGACAGTTTGTAAAGAAATAATCACGCCATGTATGATTCACCACAATCCGTTCCATGAAGCTACCACCATCTCTGCCTTGTTTCGCAAGACCTCCCGAACATCGAGCGCTACCGAGAAATATCATACCGTGGGGTCCAACCTGTGATTCACTGATTGCGTTATATCGTTCGATTTAATTTAGATGAGTTATAATGTAGACTTACGAGCTTCACTTTTTGTTCTAACATCGAACAGATTGTCGCGTCTTAGAAATAACTAATTGTATTTAAACACATAAGTAAATCCGTTTCGGTTTCATTCTGCATCCTCAACGATTCAATAATGTTTTTGAACTAATAACGTAGGGCTGCCTACGTCATTAGTTCAATAACATTATGGGTCGTATTGTTATTGATAGTGTGTTTCGCACCCCGTAGGTTGAAGTCGGTACTTCTAAATCTGTGGAAGGTAAACAAATCCTCATTACGGCTAAATCTGGACTTCATAATATTCTTAAACAAAAACAGGTAACCGAGATCAAAGAATCTCTTCACGTAAAATGATATAAAACTTTATTATGAGGTTATTAGCAGTTTGGGTATTTGGCAATTTGCCGACAAACCGCTAATAAGTAAAATTATTTACGAGTATGTGACGTTTATAATATTTTAGATATTATCTACTGGTTTGCCTTCTAAACGAATAGGTCATAATTATTACGACTTATTGGGCGCTGAAATTCAAGAAGAAGCAATCCGTTGTTAGGTCCTGGCTCGATCTAGTATGTCATGTTAGTCAGTCTTTCCTGCAAGGTGGTCGGGACATCGACGCGTAACCAGGGGCCCTAGTCCGTAACAATCCAACACTATTTTATTGTCATTGTGCTTAAAAGTTCGTGTGTGGAGTACTGTAACCACATTTTGACTGATGCTGCAAAGTGCCATCGGCTATTTTGGATTCAGTGGAGAATTGGAGAGGCGTGCGCAGAGGCTAATTGGCGACCCAGATTTAGCTCAAAACGGTCTCCAATGCGTGGAGCTCAGGCGAAGAGTAGCCAGCCTGTCGGTGTTCTATAGGATGCATTTTGGAGAGTGTGCGAGGGATTTTCATGATCTAATAGGCTATTTGACAGATTTATGATTTCTATCTTGAATTACTTGGTTGCGGTTAAGAAGTTCAACGAAAGTATTTTTTTTATTATAAATACGTATTTTGTAAGAAACATGCAAATAAAAATTCCAATTTCAAATAAGCCTTTATTCAGCAATATGGCGTCGCGCTTTGTAAGTGACGTCACAAGCATATAAACGATTTTCGGTTCCGCAGTGGTGTTTATGTAAATAGTACACTGTAGACTACCTACACTATTTCTCTCTCCTTCCCTTTAGTATTTCATCCAAAGGTTGTCTGTAAATGATCGCTCTTAGCGATAAGACCGCCCATTGTGTCACCCTTTGTAAAATCTTAATATTTGTTCTGTAATCTATATGGTGTACATAATAAAGAGTATTCTATTCTATTCTACAATTGTTTAAAAGTGGTGTGCTGTATTGGGTTGTACAAATACATCGATAAAAACCACCGACAAACTGTTTATAAGTTTGCCAAAAAAATCAGAAAATTCGTAAAAAGTGGATGCAGCTTTCTCGCAGAAATCCTAGAGATATTTCGGATAAAACAACTCCTTTTTCTGTGAAAACCACTTCTGTGTAAGTAAACATGCTATAAAATCGTACTAGAGACAAAAATATTATATTAATTCATGTAATAAAATGACAAAAAGTTATTTTATATAGTAGTTGTTTTCAAAAACTCTGTATGTAACCTCCACGACTGAACTGGTTGGAACTTCAACTACTTTTCTAAATTTTTGTCTGTGTCTTTTCGGCCAAAAACTCTGATAGCGTGATTTAGAACTTTCCTTGATAATTTCATTATTACGATGTTAACATCAACAAAAAGTCGTGGTGGCCTAGTGGTTAAAACACCAGCCTCTCAAGTATGAGTGCGCGGGTTCGATTCCAGGTCAGGCAAGTACTAATGTAACTTTTCTAAAGTTATATGTATTTTCTAAGTATATCTTGGACACCAATGACTGAAGGTAAAGGGAAACATCTTGAGGAAACCTGGACTTTATAAGTCTGAAATCGTCAACCCGCGTTGAGCAAGCGTGGTGATTACGCTCAATCCTTCTCTGTATGAGAGGAGACCTGCGCCCAGCAGTGGGATGATAAAAATGTTGTTGTTGATGATGATGATGTTAACATATCCATTTTTATAAAATAACATTTACTAATGATATAACTTTACTACCTATTTATTTCTGAAATACATAACAGTCTAAATTCAATAGGGAAAGAATAAAATAACTTGAAGCGAAACTTTTCAACCGTCAGCGCCATCTAGTTTGTACGTTCAACACTAATGTTCTCAACAAAAAGCTGTTGTTATGTTGTTGGACTGTTATATATTATATTTGAGTATAGTTTAGATTTTTTGCAGTAGCATTCTATCTCTGTGCAGGAAGGCTCCTCACTTCTTCTGTGAGACCACATAAACATGTCGACCGAATAGCATCTACTTTAGGCAGGTTTCTACTGTCTGCTTTAATAAAATTGCTCTCCATTTCGAAAAATAAACTCGGAAAACAAATATCAGAAAACAAAAAAATATCACAAATCGCTCCAAATATAGTTACAAACCTTCTAAAAACACCAAAACACATAAAACCACAACAAGTGCTTATGCGCGCATGAAGTCATCGTGACATTAGCCAATCTGGATCGTTTCACAATATGAGGCACAAGAAACAAAAAGACAAACATATTTTTGTGTTTTGGATATATTAATTGTTATTATTTTTATTAAAACTCATGTAAATGACATAAAGAACGCTCATTTTATGCATTTAATGCAAAGAATCACAAAAAATTTCAAACTGTCAAATATCCTATTCCCCCATCTCCGTTCCATCATCGGACGACCCGTCGTACGGCGAGTTTCCATCCATACGTTATTGACACCACAACGATCCGAACGAAGCATTTCGCCACGTACATCGAGGGACTGGAACAATTTGCCATCGGCGGTGATTCCGTTAGACTACAATTTAAGTGTCTTTTTGAAGTGAAACTTCTTTACGCACGTTTGACTTGGGGAGTAAGCTGGCGAAAGCGTTACGAAAATTGATCGGCTAAGGCGAACGGAAATTAAGTGGGGGATATAAGCACAGAGGCGCCCGTGGCGTGAGCTTGGTACTACAAGGTCTACAACGAGTTTTTTTTTTTTTTTTCAATAAAAATAGAAGATCTATGCAATTTTTTGTTTTTTTTTTTTTTATTTTGAGACGAATATACTTATTTATTTACACTTAACACTATACATTAAATTTTATGTTGACTGACAACCATTAAGGGGGTCAGTTAACATAAAATTTGGTACCGCCTACTTCACAGTCCCTCCTGTATACCCCCTCCCTTACTCCCCCCCCCCCTCACCCCTTAATATCCCCACGAAACTACCCCCCCCCCCCGATCTTCCTCATTGATTACCTCACCCCCCCGTGCATTATCTCGGGAACCAGAGGTCGTGGACTACCCGAGTTTGGGGTCCCCTGATTCAGGAGGAAGAGCCCGACCTTTTGGCCCCGAGGGAATCCACTACCCGCTCCCCCCATCCCCACGAAACCTCCCCCCCCGACCCCCTTTAGTTACCTCACCTCCCCGTGGATTATCTCGAGAACCAGAGGTCGTGGACTACCCGAGTTTGGGGTCCTCTGATTCAGGAGGAAGAGCCCGACTTTTTGGCCCCGAGGGAATCCACTACCCCCTCCCCCCCATCCCCACGAAACCTCCCCCCCCCGACCCCCTTTAGTTACCTCACCTCCCCGTGGATTATCTCGGGAACCAGAGGTCGTGGACTACCCGAGTTTGGGGTCCCCTGAATCAGGAGGCAAAGCCCGACCTTTTGGCCCCGAGGGAATCCATTCCCCCCTCTCCCCCTCCCCCCGCAACCCCACGAAACCTATCCCCCCCCGACCCTCTTTAGTTACCTCACCCCCCCGTGGATTATCTCGGGAACCAGAGGTCGTGGACTACCCGAGTTTGAGGTCTCCTGATTCAGGAGGAAGAGCCCGACCTTTTGGCCCCGAGGGAATCACTCCCCCCTCCCCCTCCCCCCGCATCCCCACGAAACCTATCCCCCCTCCCGACCCCCTTTAGTTACCTCACCCCCCGTGGATTATCTCGGGAACCAGAGGTCGTGGACTATCCGAGTTTGGGGTCCCCTGAATCAGGAGGAAGAGCCCGACCTTTTGGCCCCGAGGGAATCCACTCCCCCCCCGTCTTGCCCTATCCTACTGACTCACCTGGTGCTGCGCACTCAATCGTTGGCGAGCAGGCCGTGTCTTATATGTAGGTTAGTTAGGTTAAGAATTGTGTGTGTTGTGCTGTTATCGTCTCCCTATTGGGACGCATAATTTTAATTCTAGTTTAAGTAAGTCTTTTGACCGCCACCCCTATTGGTGGCGTAGATTTTAATTATTAGTAATTATTGAAGTGAAACTTCTTTACGCACGCTTGACTTGGGGAGTAAGCTGGCGAACGCGTGACGTAAGCGTTACGAAAAGTGATCAGGCAAGGCGAACGGAAGTTAAGTGGGGGATATAAGCACAGAGGCGCCCGTGGCGCGAGCTTGGTACTACATGGTCTACAACGAGTTTTTTTTTTTTCAATAAAAATAGAAGATCTATGCAAAAATATTAATTTACCAATGAAACCATGAAATAAATTTAAATATTTATAGAAAATTAATATATGTATATGTGTATACATGTATACATATATTGTACACACATATATATATATATATATATATACATACAGATGGAGCGAAAGAAGTTTCACTTCAGTCGTGTGGTCATAAGCACACTCGTATTTTTTTTTTTTGTTGGATTCGGAAATCATCAAATGACTTCTCCCGCTCTGTGCGGAGCGGAAGGGCGTGTCAGACTTTTACTGACTAAAACCCATCCGTATTTCTTCTCTTGCCTGTGCGACGGCCAGGGCCACGGTTTCTTGTTTAACCAACCCGCAACCCTGACCCAATTGAAGTGTCTTCAAGGCTAGAGTGAATAGGTTCTTAAAAAAATAATAGCGCGCTTTACCATCAACGATTGCATCACTGCTTACCATCAGGCGGAATTGCGATCAAGCACTAGTTTATAATTTATAATAGAAACCTGCTAAAATCATAATGATCGATCAATTATCTTAGTCGTCTCGCAATGGAATGGAGATAGGATGAGATTGCCGTATTACCATTAATATAAAACCCAGAAATGATTATCTAAAAAGTAATACCAATTTGAACATATTTTATTAATATGGAGTGGATTGTCAGAGATTGACTACTGGAAACTCATAATGACACCATTTTGTTAGTGGATTACGAAACTTGTCAAAATCGATCATTATGAGATACCATTACTACTACTACTACTAGATCTACCATTCTGACACTATTGTAATTGCAGACTAGGGCCCTAATTAGCATGATGATGAAGACCGCCGTATGCAAACTGTTCCATTCCTTCCACGTACGCAGTCGGTATAAAAAACGAGGCGAAACGCTTCGTCCGTATCGTAGCGGTGTCAACTATGGAATACATATTGTAATGTGTCAACAACGTAACGGTACTCGCCGAACGGTGATGGCGGAATTAAGTCATTAAATTCCTGCGCACACTGTCCAGAATGCATCCTATAGAATACCGAAAGGAATGCTACTGCATTGAAATTTTTACTCCGTTATTAAATGTATAATAAAACCGAGTATACTATACATACTTTTGTATAAAGCCGAGTGTATCCTTACTCTGTCATACCTCCATACGATCATTAGTGTCAAGCACGTCTTGCAGTTATCTTATCACAAGGAGAGCGGGTGAGGTCTTTGTCAACCGCGACTACATCTCAATGTATCACCACGTCGGCTTCTAGGAAATATTCCCTTAGACTGCGAATCCCATCGCCATCTTGTCTGCCGCCAAAAAGCAGCTGTAACTTATTTTGCGAGTCAGTATCTAAAACTAATCTAGGACAATTCACCGACCTCCCGAGACTCTGCAATCGGTACAATCAGTTAGCAATACGTTGTTAGCTGGACATTACCCTGCCCATTTCAAAATACAAAACCGGTCGAGGAGCTTGTCCAGCCACGCTCAGTGTAGGGTTCTGTAGTTTCCCGTCCGTCACAATAAATATCCACACACATATTAAGTACAGAATCCTATATTTGAATCTATAGGCCACGAAGGACGGTGATAACTTAAGAAAGAGTTATAGGATCCCTTACCTTACACATGCAGACATATCATCTCTCACTTACAAATTGCACATACATATCGATAGCGGTTTATCGACATTATTATATCGATATGGCACTGTCGACATGGCACCGTCCCTATTACCACGTAAGTATATATAACTACATATACTCCGAAACTACTACTATCTATTACTACTACTATCCGGGACTACAACTCCTTCGAGATTCTTGTCATATTTTTTAAATTTATGGTCCAGAAATTAGAGGGGGACGCATTTTTTTTATTTTTGAAGCGATTATTTCTGAAAATGTTAACATTATAAAAAAATGATTTAAGTAAACCCCTATCCATTTTTTATCCAACAGTCAAAAGATGTTGTCCGATGAAGGCCAGCCCGCGCCGCAGCTGAGCCTGTAAATATAATTTCACAACTATGACCTCTGAGTTTGTTTCGGACGTTTCTTCTAAGAGCTAGTACTAGGAAATACCGCGGTCATCAAACCGAATTAAAACAAAAATTCGATCCAGCCGTCCCTTGCTGTTCTCTCCAGCGACGCCGTAAGCCCTTAGCCCTTAGCGTGTAGTCGCTTAGTTTTTAGTCGCCCTGGCTGGAGGCTTTAAATTCATTCAGACCCTTCAAGGTCAACTACGAGATGCCATATTAAATTAAAAAAAAAAGATTCTTTCAAAAGAAAAAAAGTATTACCAAAATCGGTTCACGTAACTAATCAAAAATTACCACTGAAAATCCTACATACTTACGCTCTACTTTGGGGTAATTCGCGCTGTTAAGACTTTTCCTGAGTTGATGGGGTCAGTATAGGTATGAGCCATACAATAAGTAGTTGGAATCTATTATTCTTCCTTAGTTACTATAGAGATGTTTATTTCTTGACGAGGATTTATAGCCTCTAAGAACATCCGCTCCGAGCGTTTAAAAAGCCTCGTCCTCCACATGCAGTAATTATGTATATACAATATACATACTAACATACCTACCCTCATTACCGATCACCGTGAGTAATGCATTAGATTTGCAGTCAGCAGCGTCGACGGACCGTCCTATCCAGGGCACCAGGTTCAGTCTAAGTCCATCGGAGTATACCGAAAGACTACTTTGGAAACTGCCATAACCCAAATGTTGAAGGCGCGCACCTTGTTTCTTCCTGACAGAAACTATTAAGTACTTAAGAATTTTTTTATTATAAAGTACTATAGAATTTTTTTATATTAAGTTTTTAAGAATACTAATTAAGAAGCGGTTTTTCAATTATTGCTTCATGTCAGTAACATTGATGTCCAGCGCTTTCGTCATTTCGTTTCGGGTGCGGAGAGATCTCTAATGGCTCGTCTGCACGCTCCGTCTTGCCCGCGCAGTCCAGCCCTGTGCAGTCATGACTGTACAAAAATTCAGGAAGGCTTTAGGCTATCTAACATTACGCTGCGACCAATAAGAGCGGAGTATAACTAACTCCACGCGAACGAAGTCGCTGGCGGCCGCTATTATAAATAAAATAGATAAATGAGTTTTATTTTCAAATGTATTCGTTTTATTTTCTCATAGAAAATAATTCGACATCATCACCATCAACTCGGCATTAATGCCAGTCGCATCCGAAGGTTTTGGAGTTTGGGGTCCGCTTTACCAGTCTAACTGCTGATTTTGGCTTAATTTCGATATTTTCCGTGAAGCGACTGCCGTCTGACCTCCACAACCCAAAGGCGATATCGAAGCATTACAGTTTAATCAATTATTGGACTTTTGAGGTCTCCAATAACCCGTAACGACTGCCATTAGATGTTCGTATCGCAACCGGGACCAACGGCTTAACGTGCTTTCCGAGGTACGACCAGATTAGCGCAAATATTCATATTCATGCATACAAATATCTGACCCTAGGAATGGTTGATTGATTGATTATCTTGATTCTAGGATTTATTGTTTTATTTTAACTTATAGAATATAATCCCGGCGTTCGGGATTAAAACATACTGTAAGTATAAATCTCAGGTGCCCTCACATAACTTCAGCTGGTAAATCTATACTTATATATAAAACTGAAGAGTTTGTTTGTTTGAACGCGCTAATCTCGAGAACTACGGGTCCGATTTGAACAATTCTTTTTGCATTGGATAGCTCATTAATCAAGGAAGACTTTAGGCAGTATAACATCACGTTGCGACCAATAGAAGTGGAACATTTAATAAAAAATATCGAAATCTACCCGAGTGAAACCGCGCGGCGCAGCTTTTTAAATTATATGCTTAATTTTTTTTTTTGTTTCTGTCTGAGTATTCCTCGCTTTTTATTTTCCACAACACTGGCAACGATTTGTACAATGGGGTACATGCATTAAACTTATAATTTGATATTATATTGATATTCAAATTCAACAAGATATGATATTGCTAAACTGGAAGGTTTATAAGAAAAAAATGCTATTTTTACTTAATATTTTAAGTATAAATTACGTGAAATGGAACTTAATTTGAAACACCAATCAGGGAGCAGTGACGTCACTACATCGATTTCGGATTGTTTTGGATTGTATTTAGGTGTTAGCGAAAATAATAAATATGGATATAGGCTTTATTAAAGCAGATTCGAGAAATCTTCCGAAGGTAGACATGGATATGGTGAGGTTTTTCTTCATGGCAAATAAAAACTATACGGGTGTGGAGATGAAAGGGCAAAAACTTGCGCGGTGAGTTGAATTGAGGTTATGTTACTTTAGATGTTTGTTTAAAGTAAAAACACAAAATAATCGTCGAAGGGCAATCCATTTTGGGAGTTCCGTATTAATGTTTTATAAGATTAATCACAGATCACATGAGATTAATTTAATATTCAGACTTTTAATAAATCTGCTAACCATAACCTTTGATAAAACAAAATCGATGCAGTGACGTCATGTCACGTGACTTGGCGTTATGGAGCGAAATTTGAAAAATCATATTTTGCACGCGGTTATTAAAATAAATATAGCATTTTTCTAAATTTGAGTTTTAAAATTATTTAAGTAAAGCCCAGATCTTTGCTTTGCACCAAAAAAATAATCAAGTGCAAGTTCCCTATTCTATGAATCGTGTTAAAATTCCTTAGAAAAACTCCTAACATCAGTCATTTTTGGATTTGTGACGCGTACCTACTTTGTCGTAAAATAATTCGTAGGACTGAAGCGCGGCTTGAATGACCGGCCACACGTGCAAGTGCAGGCCAAGTTTGCGCAGTCCAAATCTTCAGCATGTTAACGATTGCACAAGCCGCGCTTTCGGGACTGCGCGCGCTACCATCTTGCCGTCCACACACACGCGCTTACCTGCGCAAACTGGTTTGCACAGGCATGCTCACAGATAAGGCGGAGCGTGTAGACGGGGCATAAGATTTGGTGGGGAGAGGGGGGGGGGGAGATTGTGGAACCCAACTCTTGGATTCCACAATCTCCCCCCCCCCCCCCTCTCCCCACCAAATATTCCACACTGATGGAGCAACTGAAAGTTTCAGTTTATTATTATTATTAATTTATGCAAGAATAACTTCAATCCCTACTCAATAAAGACATTAGATTACATTTGTCGTCCTCAGTGGCGCAGCGGTCAACATGCCTGCCTGCGACGTGGAGGCCCCGGGTTCGATCCCCGGCCAGGTCATGATGGAAAACGATCTTTTCCTGATTGGCCTGTACAGTATCGTTGAGTTAGTATCCCATAACACAAGTTTCGAACTTACTTTGGGGCTAGCTCAATCTGTGTGATTTGTCCGTATATATTTATTATTATATTAAAATAAAATGGGGAAAACTTGAAATGTTGTGGAGGTATGTTGCACCGCGTACTTTTACTATACACATACATATAGTGTACCCATCGTTAATTCCTGTGATCATGTACTACACGTATGTTGTTTCACAGAAGCTCCGGTATTGGGCGCAACGGTCAGAAATGACGGTATTATGGCCCGTCTACACGCTCCGTCTTACCTGCTGCTAGCATGCATGTATACCGTGTCTATAAAGTCGTGAAAATGGATCTTTCTGAAATTAACAATTTTAAAAGTAGGGCAACACTAAATCTTAGTAAATACAAGTAGTAGTAGTATACATCGAATTGTTTTGTGACTTGTTATTTATTGAAATTTATATTAATTTTCAATTCTATTTAAACAAAACATCGAAGAAATGTATTAAACATGAGAAAAAGAAACCGGAGTGGAGCTCGTGAAATTATTTTTAAAGTTTGTCATCAAAGTTTGTTAGTACATCAAGCTGAACAAATTTTATTAAATATGGACGATATTTATGCTTGAATAGTTGCTATGTAATGCAGGTATGTAATCAAGTTAGTGTTTGTTTTTATCTACTAGAAGTTTCAAATTTACAATGTTTCAGATTTTAAGACTATAATGAGGATCGTTTAGGTACATTGCGCATTTATAGGTTATATTCCAAATGTGTTTGTGTATGATTTGCAAATATTGATACTTTAAGTGATTTAATTTAACAGTCTCCGAATGGGGCAATGCCAATCTTGTAGCATTCAATGCCGCCAAAACGCAGGCGTGTCTTTTCACCGCCAAAAGGAGCCCGTTCACCTTGGCTCCTACTTTTCGGAATGTATCCTTGGAGTGTACCGACCGCCTTCAGCTTTTAGGTGTTGAGATCTCCTCGAACCTAAACTTTGGGCGGTTCATTGAGTCCAAGGCCAAGGTGACTGCCAGAAAACTTGGCGTTATCGCAAAGGTCCGGCAGTACTTCACACCAGGGCAGCTTCTGTTGTACAAAGCACAGGTCCGTTCGTGTGTGGAGTACTGCAGCCACATTTGGGCTGGTACTGCTAAGTGTCAACTGGCCACTTTGGATTCAGTGGAGAGGCGTGCGAAGAGGCTGATTGGTGACCCTGATTTAACTCGAGTTGGTCTCCAAAGCCTAGAGCACAGGCGTAGAGTAGCCAGCTTTTCGGTGTTCTATAGGATACATTCTGGAGAGTGTGCGAGGGAATTGCACGATTTAATTCCCCCATCTCCGTTCCACCATCGGACGACCCGTCGTACGGCGAGTTTCCACCCTTATGTTGTTAACACCTTTACGATCCGGACGAAGCGTTTCGCCTCCTCCTTTATACCACGTACATCGAGGGACTGGAACAATCTGCCGGCGGCGGTTTCCGTCGGACTACAATTTGAGTGTCTTCAAGGCTGGAGTGAATAGGCTCTTAATAAACTAGTGCGCTTTACCATCAACGATTGCGTCACTGCTTACCATCTGGCGGGATTGCGGTCAAGCGCTGGTTTATATTTTAATAAAAAAATAAAAAAAAATATCTCCCCATATAAAAATGCTGTCTTTATATGAAAACTGCTTCAACTTTAAACCCTTCTGCGCAGCTATTGAAAGTAATAATCTGACACTAGTAGTATTTACCACTGGACTATAAGTTTCTTTATAATCAATATTATATTTTTGTATAAATCCTCTAGTCACTAATCTTGCTTTGTATCTCCCTCCCGATTTCACTGTAAAAAGCTACTTACTAGTAATTAATCTTCTATTTTTTCTATTTTCTTTTTCTTTTACCTCTTTTAAATTTTCAATCATTAAATGATCTCTGGTGAAGCCGTACGGAGGACGGGTCTGAGCAGTTGTGTTGCGAGGTGTGCTGGTTATAACCCGCCAAATGTTGTTGTGTCGGGAGTTTGGTTGTGGAGGATCTCCAGATCAATCTCCCTGTGGCGCAGCATCGTTGGTCGTGTTGACTTTAACATTGCATCACCTTGCTCAACTGAACGGTGGACGGGCTCCTTTTGGCGGTGAAAAGACACGCCTGCGTTTTGGCGGCATTGAATGCTACAAGATTGGCATTGCCCCATTCGGAGACTGCCTGAAGTGCAACACTCGTTCGCTCTACCATGGCCTCTCTTTCGGACCGGATTGATTCCCTACTAGCCCGAGCATCCGGCAGGTATCTCTCCACAACTGTGATCAGCAGATCGTTAATATGCAGCAGAAACAGAGTTGCAGAGAGAACAGACCCCTGAGGTACACCGGCATTAGTCGACATGGGCTCAGATGCGCATCCGTCGACAAGAACTCGGAGGGACCGTTCAGTCAGGAAGTCTTTTACCCAGCCAGTCAGGCTAGGGGAAATGCCGTACGCTAGAAGCTTACTCAAAAGGCCAGCGTGCCATACCCGGTCGAAGGCCTTCGAGACATCAAGGGAGACAGCAATCGCTTCCCCATTTCTCTCGAAAGCCTCGCCCCACAAGTGAGTGGCATACACTAGTAGGTCCCCAGTTGACCGATTGCGGCGAAACCCGTACTGTCGGTCACTGAGGAGATCGTTACCTTCCAGGTATGCCAAGAGGCGCGAGTTCAATACACGCTCCATAATTTTGCAAAGTATGGAGGTGATCGAAATCGGCCGATAGTTGGAAGGATCGGCACGACTACCCTTTTTGGGCACGGGCTGCACGTTGGCAAGCTTCGAGGACTTGGGCACTATACCAGTCCCTAATGAGAGGCGATACAAGCGTGTCAATACAGGAGACAACTCAGGCGCACATGCTTTTAGAACAATCGCTGGTATACCATCCGGACCACTAGCCTTATTCACGTCCAGACGACACAGTGCTCTCAGATCCTCCTTGTTCCGAATGCGAACCTCAGGCATTGAAGTACCGCAGTGGGGTAAAATAGGTGGACTAGCACTGCCAGTATCAAGACGCGAATTATGGGCAAAGAGAGATGCAAAGAGACCTGCTTTCTGTCTCGCCGTATGAGCCAGTGTTCCATCAGGCCTAACCAGCGGAGGCAGTGAGGGCCGACAGAAGTTCGCCTCGACCGGTTTGGCAAGGGACCAAAAAGATCTGCTACCGGAAGGCTGCGCAGATAATTTGTTGCCAATATGGGTAATACGGTCGAAGCGAGCCTTCTTTAGCGCCTTTTTGTAGGACTTGGCAGCACGGTTAAAGGCTCTCTTCTTTGAGCTTAGATCCGAAGCTCCGCGGTCACGAGCGTCAACCCAGGTGAGAAATGCCGAGTGCTTACGCTGTTTGGCTTGGGCACAATCGGCATTGAACCATGGGCGAGCCGAGCCACCGACGGACACGTCATTATAGGGAATAAAATATTCCATAGCTTGACGCACCACATCGGTTATAGCATCCGCACAGCTCGACGGATTGCTAGAAGAGAAGCAGACCTGCTGCCAAGGATAAGACGCAAAGAAATGGCGCATCTCATCCCAGTCTGCTGACCTGTATCGCCACATTCGCCGTTCACCACGAGAGTCGTGATCTGGTGGGGAGAAGGTCGACACAGACTTCACCAGACAGTGGTCTGAAGTTCCCAACGGTGAGGAAACTGTTACAACACACCTGTCCGGATCAGTGGTCAGCAGAAGGTCCAGACAATTGGCAGTATGACCTACTACATCAGGCACCCTAGTCGCTTGCTTTACCAGCTGGGAAAGGCCCATTGAAAGCGCGAAGTTTCGCGCTTCTCTCCCAGCGTGGTCGGTCCTCTGGTACGGGAAAAGCCAGTCCTGATGGCAGGCATTGAAGTCCCCCAGAGCGACGAAGTGTGCGTCAGGGTGCCGGTGCAGTGCATTGTCAGCAGCCTCACTGAGGTGGTCAAATAATCGAGTTGTCTCCTGATCATCGCTCTGCGATCGGTAGACACAAGTGTAAACAATTTTTTCCACACCAGTGTCAACCAACAGCCATAGGGACGAGAAATGAGGGTCTTCGAGGTGACGGAGGCGCCGGCAACAGATGTCATTGCGGACATACATACAGACTCCGGCACGCTCCAGGAAATGGTGCTCCAATGCGTATCCCGGGTAGCTGAGGTATGCCGCATCAGACGGACATCTGATCTGGGTCTTCGTCAAGAAAAGTAAATGGGGCTTCTCAGTCTCAAGGTGGTGATGTACTGCAATGATATTGGAGTGCCGACCTCGAATATTAGGGAGGTGCACTTTGAAAGAGAGGACGTGCGCCCGCTGTACACACCTACTTTTCTTTTTAGACCTTATCATTTAGAAAAAAATTGAGTGAATAGGAAGGAAGACGGCAGTTGATTGAGGTGATGCAATGTTAATCCCAACAATGCGACCAACGATGCTGGGCCAGAGGGAGATTGATCTGGAGACTGCAGGGACGCCCCAACATCCCCAGAGGAACATCCAAAGAGGACCCGATGGCGATCCCGCCATCGGGTCCTCTCGTCCGGTCGCCAACCGGCACGATGGGGCCACCCTGGGATTTTTCGCAGTTGGCGGGGCAGCCTTTCGTATGTGGCTGGCACACTACTTGGGCCCCCAACTACCTGACTTCATTTCATTTCATTTCATTTCATTTCATTTCATTCCTGCGGTCGGCCAACGGAGCACCGTGCTTCGGATCCCGCTACCCTCCACGACCAAACTCCCGACACGACAATAATTGGCGCATCGTACCCGGCACACATCGCAACACAACTGCTCAGACCCGCCCTCCAAACGGCTTCACCAGACATCATGCCGGAACACGACGAATCGCTTGGCGGCATGACTTTGTCTGGTGGGTGGTAACTACGCCGGCGGCCGATGTTGTGGCCTACCACCGAGAAATGAAGACATTTTTATGGAAATACCGTTGGGATACAATTTTGGTGAAAATAAAGTATATAAATTAAAGAAAAGTGTTTATGGACTAAAACGAGCACCGCTTATGTGGAATATGCGGTTTACTGAATATTTAAAGAAACTAGGGTTAGCAATATATTTTGATGATGAAATTCTAATTGGAAATTCTTGAAATTAGAAAAAGAATTAAATAAGATAACTGAAGGACTTGAAAAAGAATTTGAAATTAGAAGATTTGATAAAATATAAAAATTTATTGGAATTGATATAAGGGTTGGAGAAAATGATTTGAAAATTTATCAGAAATCTTATACTGAACAATTAATGAAGAATTTTGGAACTTAAAAGAAAATGCATTTCCAAACATTTTAATTGATGCACATCAAGAGGGGAAGAGTATTAGTAGTGATGTGCATAATTATAGGCAATTGATAGGATCTTTATTATATTATATTTTAAAAATGAACAGACAGCTGTGCTGCTGGGGAGTTTGTTCCGCCACTTCTTCTTCCCAGCGAAAGCACTAGGAAGTGTCGATGGGTGGGCGTTTTTGGGGGACTGTCTTATGTAATATTGACGTTCAAAAAGTGCTGATTCTCAGCCTAATTTGAATAAATGACTTTTGATTTTGATTGATTTGGTAAATAAAACTAGAGCAGATGTTTCATTTCATGTTGGCTGTTGTAGTAGACATCAAGAGTGTCAAAATTTAAATGATTTTGCAAATATTAAAAACATATTTAGGTATTCAGTACCTACGTGGAAATAGTTTAGTGTTGACAGCATACTGTGGTGCAGACTTTGCAGGTAACTCAGATACTAGGAAAAGTACAACTGGTTTTGGAGTGTTGTGTAGTGGTGCTCCTATATATTGGTGCTCCCGTAAACAGTCTGTCACTGCTCTCTCCAGCACGGAAGCAGAATATATTTCTGCTGCTGAATGTATCAAAGATTTAATGTATGTCCAAAGTCTGATTAAATAAATCACAGGGCATACACCAAAAACACAACTATTTGTTGACAATCAATCGGCTATTGTTTTAATTAAAAACGGAATTCTAAATAGAAGAAGCAAACACATTGATGTAAAATGATGTCTGGTGAAGCCGTTTGGGGGGCGGGTCTGAGCAGTTGTGTTGCGATGTGTGCCGGGTGCGATGCGCCAATTGTTGTCGTGTCGGGAGTTTGGTCGTGGAGGGTAGCGGGATCCGAAGCACGGTGCTCCGCTGGCCGACCGCAGGTAGTTGGGGGCCCAAGTAGTGTGCCAGTCACATACGAAAGGCTGCCCCGCCAACTGCGAAAAATCCCAGGGTGGCCCCATCGTGCCGGTTGGCGACCGGACGAGAGGACCCGATGGCGATCCCTGGGGGGGTTCGGGCGTCCCCGCAGTCTCCAGATCAATCTCCCTCTGGCCCGGCATCGTTGGTCGCATTGTTGCAAAAGGTCCAAAAAGAAAAGTAGGTGTGTACAGCGGGCGCACGTCCTCTCTTTCAAAGTGCACCTCTCTAATATTCGAGGTCTGCACTCCAATCTCATTGCAGTACATCACCACCTTGAGACTAAAAGCCCCATCGACTTTTCTTGACGGAGACCCAGATCAGATGTCCGTCTGATGCGGCATACCTCAATTACCCGGGATACGCATTGGAGCACCATTTCCTGCAGCGTGCCGGGGTCTGTGTGTATGTCCGCAATGACATTTGTTGCCGGCGCCTCCGTCACCTCGAAGACCCTCATTTCTCGTCTCTATGGCTGTTGGTTGACACTGGTGTGGACAAAATTGTTTACACTTGTGTCTACCGATCGCACAGCGGTGATCAGGAGACAACTCGATTATTTGACCACCTCAGTGAGGCTGCTGACAATGCACTGCACCGGCACCCTGACGCACACTTCGTCGCTCTGGGGGACTTCAATGCCTGCCATCAGGACTGGCTTTTCCCGTACCAGAGGACCGACCACGCTGGGAGAGAAGCGCGAAACTTCGCGCTTTCAATGGGCCTTTCCCAGCTGGTAAAGCAAGCGACTAGGGTACCTGATGTAGTTGGTCATTCTGCCAATTGTCTGGACCTTCTGCTGACCACTGATCCGGACAGGTGTGTTATAACAGTTTCCTCACCTTTGGGAACTTCAGACCACTGTCTGGTGAAGTCTGTGTCGACCTTCTCCCCACCAGATCAGACCAGACTCTCGTGGTGAACGGCGAATGTGGCGATACAGGTCAGCAGACTGGGATGAGATGCGCCATTTCTTTGCGTCTTATCCTTTGCAGCAGGTCTGCTTCTCTTCTAGCAATCCGTCGAGCTGTGCGGATGCTATAACCGATGTGGTGCGTCAAGCTATGGAATATTTTATTCCCTATAATGACGTGCCCGTCGGTGGCTCGGCTCGCCCATGGTTCAATGCCGATTGTGCCCAAGCCGAACAGCGTAAGCACACGGCATTTCTCACCTGGGTTGACGCTCGTGACCGCGGAGCTCCGGATCTAAGCTCAAAGAAGAGAGCCTTTAACCGTGCTGCCAAGTCCTACAAAAAGGCGCCAAAGGAGGCTCGCTTCGACTGTATTTCCCATATTGGGAACAAGTTATCTGCGCAGCCTTCCGGTAGCAGATCTTTTTGGTCCCTTGCCAAATCGGTCGAGGCGAACTTCTGTCGGCCCTCATGCCTCCGCTGGTTAGGCCTGATGGAACACTGGCTCATACGGCGAGAGAGAAAGCAGGTCTCTTTGCATCTCTCTTCGCCCATAATTCGCGTCTTGATACTGGCAGTGCTACTCCACCTATTTTACCCCATTGCGGTACTTCAATGCCTAAGGTTCGCATTCTGAACAAGGAGGTTCTGAGAGCACTGTGTCGTCTGGACGTGAATAAGGCTAGTGGTCCGGATGGTATACCAGCGATTGTTCTAAAAGCATGTGCGCCCGAGTTGTCTCCTGTATTGACACGCTTGTACCGCCTCTCATTTGGGACTGGTATAGTGCCCAAGTCCTGGAAGCTTGCCAACATGCAGCCCGTGCCCAAAAAGGGTAGTCGTGCCGATCCTACCAACTATCGGCCGATTTCGATCACCTCCATACTTTGCAAAATTATGGAGCGTGTATTGAACTCGCGCCTCTTGGCATACCTGGAAGGTAACGATCTCCTCAGTGACCGACAGTACGGGTTTCGCCGCAATCGGTCAACTGGGGACCTACTAGTGTATGCCACTCACTTGTGGGGCGAGGCCCTCGAGAGAAATGGGGAAGCGATTGCTGTCTCCCTCGATGTCTCGAAGGCCTTCGACCGGGTATGGCACGCTGGCCTTTTGAGTAAGCTTCCAGCGTACGGCATTTCCCCTAGCCTGACTGGCTGGGTAAAAGACTTCCTGACTGAACGATCCCTCCGAGTTGTTGTCGACGGATGCTCATCTGAGCCCATGTCGACTAATGCCGGTGTTCCTCAGGGGTCTGTTCTCTCTGCAACTCTGTTTCTGCTGCATATTAACGATCTGCTGATGCCCGGTATCTATGGGTATGCAGATGACAGCACAGTTGTGGAGAGATACCTGCCGGATGCTCGGGCTAGTAGGGAATCAATCCGGTCCGAAAGAGAGGCCATGGTAGAGCGAACGAGTGTTGCACTTCAGGCAGTCTCCGAATGGGGCAATGCCAATCTTGTAGCATTCAATGCCGCCAAAACGCAGGCGTGTCTTTTCACCGCCAAAAGGAGCCCGTTCACCTTGGCTCCTACTTTTCGGAATGTATCCTTGGAGTGTACCGACCGCCTTCAGCTTTTGGGTGTTGAGATTTCCTCGAACCTAAACTTTGGGCGGTTCATTGAGTCCAAGGCCAAGGTGGCTGCCAGAAAACTTTTTTTTTTTTTTTTTTTTTTTTTTTATAAATTATAAACCAGCGCTTGACCGCAATCCCGCCTGATGGTAAGCAGTGACGCGATCGTTGATGGTAAAGCGCGCTAGTTTATTAAGAGCCTATTCACTCTAGCCTTGAAGACACTCAAATCGTAATGTGACGGAAACACCGACGCCGGCAAATTGTTCCAATCCCTCGATGTACGCGGTATAAAGGAGGAAGCAAAACGCTTCGTCCGGATCGCAGTGGTGTCAACAACGTAAGGGTGGAAACTCGCCGTACGACGGGTCGTCCGATGATGGAACGGAGATGGGGGAATTAAATCATGCAATTCCCTTGCACACTCACCAGAATGCATCCTATAGAAGACCGAAAGGCTGGCTACTCTACGCCTGTGCTCCAGGCTTTGGAGACCGTTTCGAGTTAAGTCTGGGTCGCCAATCAGCCTCTTCGCACGCCTCTCCACCGAATCCAAAGCGGCAAGGTGACACTTCGCAGCACCAGCCCAAATGTGGCTGCAGTACTCCACACACGAGCGGACCTGTGCTTTGTATAAAATTAGAAGCTGCCCTGGTGTGAAGTACCGCCGGACCTTCGCGATGACGCCTAGTTTTCTGGCAGCCACCCCGGCCTTGGACTCAATGAACCGCCCAAAGTTAAGGCTCGAGGAAATCTCAACTCCCAAAAGCTGAAGGCGGTCGGTACACTCCAAGGATACATTCTGAAAAGTAGGAGCCAAGGTAAACGGGCTCCTTTTGGCGGTGAAAAGACACGCCTGTGTTTTGGCGGCATTGAATGCTACAAGATTGGCATTGCCCCATTCGGAGACTGCCTGCAGTGCAGCACTCACACGCTCTACCATGGCCTCTCTTTCGGACCGGATAGTTTCCTTACTAGCCCGAGCTTCCGGCAGGTATCTCTCCACAACTGTGCTGTCATCTGCATACCCATAGATACCGGGCATCAGCAGATCGTTAATATGCAGCAGGAACAGAGTTGCAGAGAGAACAGACCCCTGAGGAACACCGGCATTGGTCGACATGGGCTCAGATGAACATCCGTCGACAACAACTCGGAGGGACCGTTCAGTCAGGAAGTCTTTTACCCAGCCAGTCAGGCCAGCGGAAATGCCGTACGCTGGAAGCTTACTCAAAAGGCTAGCGTGCCATACCCGGTCGAAGGCCTTCGAGACATCAAGGGAGACGGCAATCGCTTCCCCATTTTTCTCGAGGGCCTCGCCCCACAAGTGAGTGGCATACACTAGTAGGTCCCCAGTTGACCGATTGCGTCGAAAACCGTACTGTCGGTCACTGAGGAGATCGTTACCTTCCAGGTATGCCAAGAGGCGCGAGTTCAATACACGCTCCATAATCTTGCAGAGTATGGAGGTTATTGAAATCGGCCGATAGTTGGTAGGATCGGCACGACTACCCTTTTTGGGCACGGGCTGCACGTTGGCAAGCTTCCAGGACTTGGGCACTATACCAGTCCTAAATGAGAGGCGATACAGGCGCGTCAATACAGGAGACAACTCAGGCGCACAAGCCTTAAGAACAATCGCTGGTATACCATCTGGACCACTAGCCTTATTCACGTCCAGACGACACAATACTCTCAGAACCTCCTTGTTTCTAATGCGAACCTCCGGCATTGAAGTTCCGCAATGAGGTAAATTAGGTGGAGTAGCATTGCCAGTGTCAAGACGCGAACTATGGGCAAAGAGAGATGCAAAGAGACCTGCTTTCTCTCTCGCCGTATGGGCCAGTGCTCCATCAGGCCTAACCAGCGGAGGCAGTGTGGGCCGACAGAAGTTCGCCTCGACCGATTTGGCTAGGGACCAGAAAGATCTGCTACCGGAAGGGTGCGCAGAGAGCTTGTTACCAATGTTAGTAATGCGGTCGAAGCGAGCCTTCTTAAGCGCCTTTTTGTAGGACTTGGCAGCACGGTTAAAGGCTCTCTTCTTTGAGCTTAGATCCAGAGCTCTGCGGTCACGAGCGTCAACCCAGGCGAGGAATGCCGCGTGCTTACGCTGTTCAGCTTGAACACAGTCGGCATTAAACCATGGGCGAGCCGAGCCACCGACGGGCACGTCACTGAAGGGGATAAAATACTCCATAGCTTGACGCACCACGTCGGTTATAGCGTCCGCACAGCTCGATGGATTGCTAGAAGAGAAGCAGACCTGCTGCCAAGGATAAGATGCAAAGAAGTGGCGCATCTCATCCCAATCTGCTGACTTGTAACGCCATATTCGCCGCTCACCACGCGAGTCGCAATCAGGTGGGGAGAAGGACGTCACAGACTTCACCAGACAGTGGTCTGAAGTTCCTAACGGAGAGGAAACTGTAACAACACATCTGTCCGGATCAGTGGTCAGCAGAAGGTCCAGACAATTGGCGGTATGACCAGCCACATCAGGCACCCTAGTCGCTTCTTCCACCAGCTGGGAAAGGCCCATTGATAGCGCAAAGTTTCGCGCTTCTCTCCCAGCGTGGTCGGTCCTCTGGTATGGGAAAAGCCAGTCTTGGTGGCAGGCATTAAAGTCCCCCAGAGCGACGAACTGTGCGTCAGGGTGCTGATGCAGCACATTATCAGCAGCCACACTGAGGTGGTCAAATAGTCGAGTTGTCTCCTGGTCACCGCTGTGCGATCGGTAGACACAGGTGTAGACAATTTTGTCCACACCAGTGTCAACCAACAGCCATAAGGACGATAGATGAGAGTCTTCGAGGTGACGGAGACGCCGGCAACAGATGTCATTGCGGACATACACACAGACCCCGGCACGCTGCAGGAAATGATGCTCCAAAGAGTATCCCGGGTAGTTGAGGTATGCCGCATCAGACGGACATCTGATCTGGGTCTCCGTCAAGAAAAGTAGGTGGGGCTTTTCAGTCTCAAGGTGGTGATGGACTGCATCGATATTGGAGTGCAGACCTCGAATGTTTGAGAGGTGCACTTTAAATGAGAGGACGTGCGCCCGCTGTGCACACCTACTTTTCTTTTTAAAACTTTTCATTTTAATATACTGAGTGAATAGGAAGGAAGACGGCAGTTGAGCGAGGTGATGCAATGATAAATCCAACAACACGACCAACGATGCTGCGCCAGTGGGAGATTGATCTGGAGACTGCGGGGACGCCCGAACCCCCCCAGGGATCGCCATCGGGTCCTCTCGTCCGGTCGCCAACCGGCACGATGGGGCCACCCTGGGATTTTTCGCAGTTGGCGGGGCAGCCTTTCGTGTGTGGCTGGCACACTACTTGGGCCCCCAACTACCTGCGGTCGGCCAGCGGAGCACCGTGCTTCGGATCCCGCTACCCTCCAGGACCAAGCTCCCGACACAACAACATTTGTCGCATCGAGCCCGGCACACATCGCAACACAACTGCTCAGACCCGTCCTCCATACGGCTTCACCAGACATCATGCCGGAACACGACGAATCGCTTGGCGGCATGACTTTGTCTGGTGGGTGGTAACTACGCCGGCGGCCGATGTTATGGCCTACCACCGAGGAAACTTGGTGTAATCGCAAAGGTCCGGCAGTACTTCACACCAGGGCAGCTTCTAATGTTGTACAAAGCACAGGTCCGTTCGTGTGTGGAGTACTGCAGCCACATTTGGGCTGGTGCTGCTAAGTGTCACCTGGCCACTTTGGATTCAGTGGAGAGGCGTGCGAAGAGGCTGATTGGTGACCCTGATTTAACTCGAGTTGGTCTCCAAAGCCTAGAGCACAGGCGTAGAGTAACCAGCCTTTCGGTGTTCTATAGGATACATTCTGGGGAGTGTGCGAGGGAATTGCACGATTTAATTCCCCCATCTCCGTTCCACCATCGGACGACCCGTCGTACGGCGAGTTTCCACCCTTATGTTGTTAACACCTCTACGATCCGGACGAAGCGTTTCGCCTCGTCCTTTATACCGCGTACATCGAGGGACTGGAACAATCTGCCGGCGGCGGTGTTTCCGTCGGACTACAATTTGAGTGTCTTCAAGGCTAGAGTGAATAGGCTCTTAATAAACTAGTGCGCTTTACCATCAACGATTGCGTCACTGCTTACCATCAGGCGGGATTGCGGTCAAGCGCTGGTTTATATTTTGATAAAAAAAAAAATATCACTTTATTAAAGAAAATATAAATCAAAATTTAATTGAAATTTTTTATTGTCCAACCAATTCTAACATTGCGGATTTTATAGTAGATATAAATATTTTCGAAATTTAGGTATTAATTATAATTTAATAATTATTAATTATAATTATTCTGTAATGTGTGTTATAATATTAAGGAGTCTCGGATATTAATTTGAAACTTATATTTAAGGGGTAGCTTTAATATATAGTATGTAGAATGTAATGATAGGTAGGGAATAATAATATGGGTTTTGTTGAAGTTATAGATACGAAGTTTGTTATAGATAGGAAGTGTAATGAAGTTATACAGTATGTTACGAAAACCCTGTCCGACCCGTGAAGGTGTTGTTAGGTATCGATAACTGATTCTACTAATGCATACAAAACCGGGCTTTACTTAAAAAAAAAATCCCCCTAAAAAAAATAAATATTATTTCGCAAAAGGAGGTAACTTATTAAATGTGCGTTGACCACCCTTCGCCTGCCGACCGCGGGGGGCGGGCGGCAGGACACGCGGCACGTCGCATCGCTATTCGCTCATAATAATACCGGTGTTGTCACTTTTTAAAAATTACCAAATTTCGGGGAAATTGGAATTAATTCGTTGGAAAAAAAGATTATTTCAAAATTCATTTGTATTGGTACTATGATGAATACGTAAAATTTTATATTATATTTGGTCATGTGTTTACCTAACCTCTATTATCCTTATGGGTCGGACAGGGTTTTCGTAACATACTGTATATAGGCTGTTTAAAATTATGTATTGAAGTTATACACAGGCTGTTTGAAAGTAATGTCTTGGAGTTTATACAGATGCTTAAAATTTTACCTTTTTTGAAACAATATAAAATTTAGAATGTTGAGGTTGAATTTTAATATTGTCTCTAAAAAAAAGAAAAAAGTTTATAAAGAAATTAATTATATTTAAGTTTGGAACACAGTTTCTGTAGACAGGTGAAAAATGTTTTGTTGTTTTATACTAGTTTGAAAAAAATTGTTGAAGTAATATCATTTTTATAGAGATATATTGAAAATGTAATACAGAATTAAACAACGAAATACATAACATGTGAGAATAAATAAAAAATTATTTATATTTTAATTTTGAAAAATTTATCACAGGATTCCAAAGGTACTGCATCCATTTATAATAAATTATAACAACACCTATGTATTACTTACATGTGTATTTACACGAGCTCAAAACATAACTAGGATTGCACAGTCCAGTTTGCACGAGCTTACCTGCACGTGGGGCCACTTTACGGTGTTCCGTCTTTTTGTACAGTCATGACTGCACAGGCCTGGACTGCGCAGGCAAGACGGAGCGTGCAGACAGGCCATTAGAGTAGCAGGTACCTAACCACATAGGTACATAAGTAATCAGAAAGACCTTCACTTACTCGCATTATTTTAATTAATTATTGTTCCTGGTAGTAATAATAATTTTCGGAAATCGTTAAACATTTCCTTTTATTTAGGAGCCTTTCGAGGAACTGGTTTTCCTTTGAATTATTAAGCAATTTGATACTTACTTAGAATTCTTCGATTTTTATTTAAATAAAATACTACATAAATGTTGTACTTACTTCATATTGAGTGGGATTGGAGTCATAAATTATGTTTTTATACGAGTAAGAATGCTGGTGATTCATTACAATAATATTCATGTTATAAGTATAAATAAAAAGAATCCATACGCGTGCGAAATATATTAAAACGGTAAAGTTAAATAGTCGAGGGTGGTCGTAGGGCAAATTAGTAGGTAGGTACTGTTTATTCGCAGTCAAAAGCTTTATAATTGCACTTACTATTGATCCCGTTTTAATATCTAACCAATAATAGGCAATACAGCTAGTTTCCGCTGCAATTCAATGAAACACAATACGCCCACACGACAAATACATTGAAAATAAAGCAGAAAGTATGTCCGCAGGTCGTTAGAGCTCGTTCACATAAAGGTCAGCTTTTTTAACAAGCAATTACCTACGTGTGCAACAAATGGTACAAATGAATGCTGCAGTCTGATTGGCTTTCCGTACCTACCTATTTGTACAATTTGTTAAATGTAGGTAGGTATATTGTTAATTATCAAACCAAATTAGGTAAGCGTTAATGAAAACATTAAAGTTGATGATTTCAATAACGTTTTAATTGTTCAAAAGCGAGCAACTTTAAGTAGATAGAAAGTTTGTCAGTGACATGCGCTAGATTAGATACATCATCATCATCATCAGCCTCTACTGCTGGAGATAGGCCTCTTCAATGGCACGTCGACAAGCTCGATCCTGAGCAGTTCTCCGCCAGCCACTACCAACCACCTTTTAGATGTCGTCGCTCCATCTCGCTCAAGGGCGTCCTACGTTACGTTTGCCGAGACGCGGTCGCCACTCGAGGACTCGTATACCCCAACGGTTGTCGGCCCTGTGGCATATGTGACCAGCCCATTGCCTTTTTGTGTAAAATGCTATTTGTGTAGAACGTTATCTATCAAGCATACCGCTGTTAATACGTTTGTCCCGGCGAGACTCTTTGTGGATAATTACAAAATCATTAAGACGGTCTTTATAGAAGAGCCCTAACACCTAGCGCCTACCTAAGCTTACTAATACCTAGCGCCTACCTACACTTACTAACACCTAGCGCCTACCTACACTTACTAACACCTAGCACCTACCTACACTTACTAACACCTAGCACCTACCTATACTTACTAACACCTAGCGCCTACCTACACTTACTAACACCTAGCACCTACCTACCGGTACCTACACTTACTAACACCTAGCACCTACCTACACTTACTAACACCTAGCGCCTACCTACACTTACTAACACCTAGCACCTACCTACACTTACTAACACCTAGCGCCTACCTACACATACTAACACCTAGCGCCGACCTACACTTACTAACACCTAGCACCTACCTACACTTACTACGCTTTATAAAAGTAAAACCTAAGTACAGACGACAACGCATCAAGCTACTACTATCGGTCAGATTTCTTTATTAGATTTTCAACATTATCTAAAAGCATTAAGGCTCGTGGTTAATTGGTTTTTTTTTAATAGTTTCGGGTAGGTTGACCTGCTGTCGTCCGTATCTACCTAATATAAAAAAAAAAACTCAATAACAAGTAAAATACCTAAATAAATTATGTCTATACTAATATATAAAGCTGAAGAGTTTGTTTGTTTCTTTGAACGCGCTAATTTCAGGAACTACTGGTCCGATTTGAAAAATTATTTCAAATTTGCGTTGGATAGATTTTTTATGTGATTTTTTGTGTGATTTTTTATGTATAAGACTAACTTATTTATTGCACGACGAAATATTTATCAGGGTTATAGATATTTTCATATATTTGCATAATAATAAAAAATACTTTATATTTTAGTTTTAGAACTATGCGTTACCTGTGTAACTTAGTTCCACAACTAATATTTAGTATGATAAAAATTGTTTGAAAATTAGTTGTAGAAATAAAACGAGATTGTATTTTTTTTTTCCAAAATTCTTTATTTTGGACTAATTTTGTTAATTATAATTTTTTAATTGAGTTAAAAATTCAATTGACGTTAAAAAACGAAAATTACTAATATTCTTATTATATTCTTACAATCATAATTATAAATTAACCAATCATAATGCTGTAATGGCACACAATAATCTTTAAAAATTTGGTACGTTACTTTTTCATTATTTTCTAAGAAGGTACTAAATAGCACGTCTATTATTAAGGTAAATCCGGTAGTACTACAAGGTAAACAATATTCATTATTTTAAAGAGACTATCACTATTATAAAATGCTTATCACGACTAAAATTAGAGATCAATTTTTTTTTTTTAAGTAATTATAAACTAGCGCTTGACCCCAATCCCGCCTGATGGTAAGCAGTGATGCGATCGTTGATGGTAAAGCGCGCTAGTTTATTAAGAGCCTATTCACTCAGTAAAACTGAGCGAATAGGAAGGAAGACGGCAGTTGAGCTAGGTGATGCGATGTTAGCAACATGTTAAACCCAACAACACGACCAACGATGTTGCGCCAAAGGGAGATTTATCTGAAGACCCTCCACGACCAAACTCCCAATACAACAACATGAGGCGCATCGTACCCGGCACACATCGCAACACAACTGCTCAGACCCGTCCTCCGGCTTCACCAGACATCATGCCGGAACACGACAAATCGCTTGGCGGCAAGGCTTTGTCTGGTGGGTGGTAACTTCTGCCGGCGGCCGATGTTATGGCCTACCACCGAGAAAATCAATAATAATCAATAATAGACACCATAGTTTTTTTTAACTTCTCGAAAACCAAGTGTTTGCTTGTAGCAGATAACTAATACTTAAGACTATGTTAATAACATAGGAGCCATAAAATAAAAAAAAAAAAAACATAAATATTGCAATAAAAACATAAAACATAGGTGTATTATTATAGTTTTACAGTCATATATTTTACTAATCACAACGTTAAAATGGCACACAATAGTCTTTAAAACTTTGGTAAAGAACTTTACCATTAACGTCTAAGAAGATACTCATAACACTTCTATTAATAAGGCAGGTACAGTAAAACTACGCTGTAAATAATATTCATAAAATACCTTTTTATATAAAATATAAACTAGTGCTTAACCGCAATCCCGTCTGATGGTAAGCAGTGATGCAATCGTTGATGGTAAAGCGCGCTAGTTTATTAAGAGACTATTCACTCTAGCCTTGAAGACACTCTAATTGTAGACTGGCGTAAACACCGCCGCTGGCAAACTGTTCCAGTCCCTCGATGTACGCGGTATAAAAGAGGAAGCGAAACGTTTCGTCCGGATTGTAGTGGTGTTAACAATGTAAGGGTGGAATCTCGCCGTACGACGAGTCCTCCGTCTCGACGCCTCCGATGATGGAACGGAGATGGGGGAATTAAATCATGCAGTTCCCTTGCACGCTCACCAAAATGCATCCTATAGGACACAGAAAGGCTGGCTACTCTACGCCTGTGCTTCAGGCTTTGGAGACCGTTTTGAATTAAAACTGGGTCGCCCATCAGCCTCTTCGCACGCCTCTCCACTGAATCCAAAACAGCTAGGTGACATTTCACAGCACTAGCCCAAATGTGGCTGCAGTACTCCACACACGAGCGGACCTGTGTTTTGTACAACATTAAGAGCTGCCCTGGTGTAAAGTACCGCCGGACCTTTGCGATGACGCTAAGTTTCCTGGCAGCCATCCTGGCCTTGGATTCAACGAACTACCCATAGTTTAGGTTCGAGGAAATCTCAATTTCCAAAAGCTGAAGGCGGTCGGTGACTCCAAGGATACATTCCGAAAAGTAGAAGCCAAGGTGAACGGGCTTCTTTTGGCGGTGAAAAGACACGACTATGTTTTGGTAGCATTGAATTTGAAAGCCAGTCTTGTAGGCTTTGCCCTATTCAGAGACTGCCTGTAGTGCAGCACTCGTACGCTCTACTATAGCCACTCTTTCGGACTGGATTGATTCCTTAGTAGCCCGAGCTACCGGCAGATATCTCTCCACAACTGTGCTGTCATCTGCATACCCATTGACACCGGGCATCAGCAGATTGTTAATATGCAGTAGGAACAGAGTTGCAGAGAGAACAGACCCCTGAGGAACACCGGCTTTGGACGACATGGGCTCCGTTGAGCATTCGTCGACAACAACTCGGAGGGACTGTTCAGTCAGGAAGTCTTTTACCTAGCTGTCAGGTCAGCGGAAATGCCGTACACTGGAAGATTGCTCAAAAGGCCAGCGTGCCATACCCGGTCGAAGGCCTTCGAGAGACATCAAGGGAGAAGGCAATCGCATCCCCATTTTACTCGAGGGCCTCGCACCACAAATGAGTGGCATACACTAGTTGGTCCCCAGTTGACCGATTGCGACGAAACCCATACTGTCGGTCACTGAGGAAATCGTTACCTTCCAGGTAAGCCAAGAGGCGCAAGTTCAACACACGCTTCATAATCTTGCAGAGTATGGAGGTTATTGAAATCGGCCGATAATTGGTAGGATCGGTACGACGACCGCTTTTGGGCATGGGCTGCACGTTGGCAAGCTTCCAGGACTTGGGCAATATCAGTCCTAAATGAGAGGCGATACAAGCGCGTCAACACAGGAGACCACTCGGGCGCACATGCCTTAAGAACAGTCGCTGGTATACCATCTGGACCACGAGCCTTAAATCATGTCCAGACGACACAGTACTCTCAGAACCTCTTTGTTCCTAATGCGAACCTCCGGCATTGAAGTTCCGCAATGGGGTAATTTAGGTGGAGTAGCACTGTTAGTGTAGGCGCGCGCTCGAGTGCCACTGTCAGCATTAGTTCTGTGTTTGTTTTATTAAAAGAAATACAAAATCAAGTAATTGAAGTGAAATAAACAGTGCAAATGTGTATAAGTGCTCAAAGGACACGCTCAAAAGGAGAACAATAAAAATTCGGACAAAAACAGTGTTAAAAACAGTGCTGGATACATTCACAGCAAAGTGTCTTTTTTCGGTTGAACGGCGAAACCAAAGTGCTAAATGACATTTACATATCGACGGTAACATAGTGTGAGAGACACTAATGAACTATTACTCCCGAATAAAACATCGTAAATCGAATAGCGAATCATATAACCTAAAATGATGAATTATTATCAGCCAAAACAACGAAGCACCTAACGCCATCTATCTTGGGTTATCGAAACTACCATCATACTACAGCGTTAGGTGTATCGTGTTGTCGATCACCTGCGATTATCGAGCCGTCTATAGAAGGCAACCTGGTACGCAACAAGAACACTAGAGGGCGCTACTGACACCAGCTGAGTAACGAACTGTCGGGGACAACTAGTACGCTGCGCAATCATAAGAGGGCACTACTGACACTTATCGATCGGAACAAAACTACGTAATTGTAACAAAAATAAAAACTCGATTAAACAATCATGGAAGAAATTCTAAATGCACTTAAAGAAATAAGAAAAGAGCTAGACGAACAAAGAATGGAAATCCGGGATACCGGAAAAAGCGCCACAGAACAAGTTACGAACAATATCAACAGCTTACTTGAAGAAAAATTCACAGTGCTGGAACGCAAGCACGAAAGATTGAAAGAAATAGTAGAAAACCAAGAAAAAAGGATATACTTTCTAGAAAAACAAGAAAGAAAAAGAAATTTGGTATTTTTCGGTCTTGAAGAGACAGAAACATCATATGCTGGTCTAGAGAGGCTCATTATTGGCTGGGTAGAGAAATACCTTTCTATAAAACTGCCTTACAATGATATACAAGAAATAAAAAGAATTGGAAAGAAATCGGAGAGACCACGCCCGGTGGTGGTAACTTTTTCTACATTAGGCACAAAAATAAGAATAATAAAACAAAAAGACGCTCTAACAAACACACTCTACTATTTCAAGGAAGACTACCCAAAACAAGTCCTAGAAAAAAGGAGGCAACTGCAAGAACAAGTGAAATTGGAAAAAGAAAAAGGAAATCTAGCGAAAATAAAATATGATAAATTAGTCATATTAAAACCTAACAACAAGAGACCGTTCCACACTTCACCGACTAATGATTCCCAAGTACAGAACGACTCTAACTCACATGCTACCAGGAAAAACAAGAAGATGAAAAACCACTCCCCAGTACAGAGATCCAATAGTATCTCTGAAGGCGTATTGAAATCAAGCATGCTCAATTTTTTGGTTAGCAAAAAAGCCAGCAACAAATGACCAGAGCAAAACATACAAAACAGAGAGGAAAACTTATAGCAATCTAGGCCTCCTTCTCCTGCTCCTCCTCCTTCTGTACAGATTATAACAAAGATATAAAACATACAACAAACAGACATCTTCCAACACGGCTGGTCACCGTGGAAGATTACGACCAAAACCCTCCAAGTCATAAACAAAGAAATACAAATTTGAAAATTGCTACTTACAACGTCAGAACACTCTCAAGCACTGAAAAATACATTGAACTAATGCATGCCATACGAAATATAAACATAGACATACTTGGCCTAGCGGAAGTAAGAAGAATGGGAAACAAAATTGAAGAATATAATAGTCACATACTGTGCTATAAAGGTGAAACACCCGGTCAGTACGGGGTTGGATTTCTCATTAGAAGAGAGCTTAAGAACAATATTATCAATTTCTATGGCTTGTCTGAAAGAGTCGTTATCATGCAACTAGAGTTCGATGATATTAATTTGTCAATTATCCAAGTCTACGCACCGACGAAAGACTCAGACGAAGAAAACCTAGAATTTTTTTATCAAACACTACAAGAAGCTCATAACCTGCTAAAAAACCACAAAAACATCATGGTAATGGGGGATTTCAATGCCAGGATAGGTAGACCAAAAAGCAACGAAAACCTGATCATGGGAAAATACGGCTACGGGGAAAGAAATACAAGAGGAGAAAGACTAATACAATATGCCCTCGAACATAAATTATCAATCATGAACACACATTTCAAAAAGAAAAACAGTCAGAAGTGGACCTGGATATCGCCCGACGAAAAAACAAAAAACGAAATTGATTTCATTTTGTTTAACAATCCGAAAAATATAACAAACATAGAAGTTTTAAGTAACGTCGATTTTCCATCAGACCATCGTATAGTAAGAGCAACATTGACCCTCAAAATTCACAAGAAATGCCGAAGACTTTTCAGAAAAACTCTGAGTCACCACTGAAAACAGAAGAAGAAGTTAATAAGTATCTTTGCAAACTAAAAAACAATATTATAAACCTAACCTCATACGAAGAACACAATCCACAGAAAACATATGATGAATTCGAACTCCACCTGAAAAACAGTCTTAAGTCGGAGATTAAAACCAAGAACAACGAGCACATTTCGCACTTTCTCAGTGAAACAAGCAAACTTCAAATCCAACGGTGCACCGAACTTATGAAAGCCAAAAATAAATCACCTGAAATGAAGAAACAACTGTCAGATCTATACAAACAGACCAGTAAGCTAATAAGGAAAGACTACAAAAATCACAGACAGAAAATAATAGAAAACAGTTTAAAGACCTATCGAAGCGCCAAAAGAGCATATAAGCAACTAACTACTCACACAGACTGGATCAAGAGCTTAAAAGACGGACAGAAAGAGACAAAATCAAGAAAAGACATAATTACCTGCGCTACAAACTTTTACAGAGATCTTTATTCCAATGAGCCACAAATCACGAATCTTTTTTTAGAAACAAATTGTTCTCAACCAAATACCAATGAAACGTTCATTATAGACGAGTGTGAGGTCTGGGAACATATCAAAAAGTTGAAGCGAGAAAAGAGCCCAGGGCCCGATGGACTGAAGAATCAAGCCTTGATAGAAGGAGCGAGACTACTCACAGGACCACTTACACGCATATTTAACCTAGTTCTACGAACAGGCATAATACCTAAGCAATGGTTGAACTCAGACATAATTCTACTATACAAAAAAGGCGACCCACTAGATATCGCATACTACCTACTACGATTAGTCTGCTATCATCGGTGTACAAAGTATTCACTTCTATCATAAATAATAAAATTGGCCCAACAATAGACAATCATCAACCGGTAGAACAAGCAGGCTTCCGCCCAGGCTTCTCGACTATGGACCATATTCACACGCTCGAACAAATCATAGATAAATACTGTGAATTCAACAGGAAACTATACATAAGCTTCATAGATTACACAAAAGCCTTTGACAGTCTCTACCATGGCTCTATATGGCAAGCTCTTTATAACTGCAACATAGACCCAATAATAATTAGAACAATAAAGAATATATACCAAAACAGTGTTAGCAGAGTCAAACTGGAATCTAGAGGCGATGAAATCAAAATTGCCCGAGGCGTCAGGCAGGGAGACCCTCTATCTCCAAAATTGTTCATAGCTGTATTGCAGTGCATATTTTCCAAACTGAACTGGACCTTTGAAGGCATCCCCATAAATAACGAACGCCTCACACATTTGAGATTTGCTGACGATATAGTGATCTTTGCCGAATCTCCCAAGAAACTGGAAAATATGATCTCACAACTAAATAGAGAAAGCAAACATGTTGGTCTACATATGAACCTAAGCAAGACAAAAATAATGACAAATGGTAAGAAAGGAAAAATAATGTTTGACGGTGTCGAACTTGAGTATGTAAAACAGTACGTATACCTAGGAAAGCAAGTATCATTTTCTAAATCAAAGAACGAAGATGAGGTCAACCGAAGAATCACGTGCAGTTGGAACAAGTACTGGGCGCACAAAGAGATATTAAAAGGTAACTACGACCTAAATATGAAAAAGACCATCATGGATACGTGCATCCTCCCCTGCTTGACCTATGGCTCCCAATCGTGGACGTTCACTAAAAAAGTAAGCAACAAAATAAGGACTTGTCAACGGGCAATGGAGAGGAGCATGCTACGCCTGAGGAAAATTCAAAAAACAAAAAGTCAAGTAATAAGAGACAAGACAAAACTGACAGATGCAGTACACCAAGCACTAAAACTTAAGTGGAGATGGGCCGGACATGTAGCGAGATGCAAAGACCAACGATGGACTCTCAAGAGCACGAATTGGCCCGGCCCACCGGGGAAAAGGAACGTGGGTAGACCACAAAAACGATGGGTGGACGACATAGAAGAGACGGCTGGGAAGGACTGGACAAAATTAGCAAAGAATAGAGAGAAATGGAAGGACTTGGAGGAGGCCTATACCCTAAAAGGGGTTCCTATAGTCAAGATATATAAGTAAACTAACATAGAATTAATTACAAAATTATTACTAATCTAGAAATAAGAAACTATAAAACAATGTTTTGTCAGATACCTATAGGAAAATAAACAGGCTTATTATTATTATTATTATTATAGCACTGTTAGTATCAAGACGCGAATTATGGGCAAAGAGAGATGCAAAGAGACCTGCTTTCTCTCTCGCCGTATGAGTTAGTGCTCCATCAGGCCTAACCAGCGGGGGTAGTGTGGGCCGACAGAAGCTTGCCTCGACTGATTTGGCAAGGGACCAGAAAGATCAGCTACCAGAAGATTGCGCAGAGAGCTTGTCGCCAATATGAGTAATGCGGTCGCAGCGAGCCTTCTTAAACGCCTTTTTGGAGGAATTGGCAGCACGGTTAATGGCTCTCTTCTTTGAGCTTACATCCAGAGCTCTGCGGTCACGAGCGTCATTCCAGGTGAGAAATGCCGTATGCTTACGCTGTACAGCTTGAGCATAGTCAATATTGAACCATGGGCGAGCCGAGCCACCGACGGGCACGTCATTGAAGAGGATAAAATACTCCATAGCTTGACACACCACATCGGATATAGCGTCCGCACAGCTCGACGGATTGTCAGAAAAGAAGCAGACCTGCTGCCAAGGATAAGACGTAAAGAAGTAGCGCATCTCATCCCAATCTATTAAAATTAGAGATCAATAATAGAAGCCATATTTTTTTTTTCTTAAATCACTCGTTTGTAGTACGTAGAGACAACGTAATGTAAACGTACTAGACAACTAATACTTATACCTATGTCAGTAACATCGGAACCATACAATAAAAAATCCATAAACAGTACAATCAAAACATAAAACATAAGTGCTCATTATTACTCGTCATCACTTCCACCAGCACGGGTACCATCATTGGACACTAAGTTTCGTTAAAAGGCTTGGTAATGTATCGGAATAGCATTCGAATCACATAGTCAACAATCTCCCCTCGCCCGCGGATCCCTACACACTCCCATTCGCAAGTTTTCTATGTACACGTAAATATAAATACTTTATCATTCACATTTCCTGTAAGTCTGATTAAGAATTTCTTATTGATAAGAAAGGTTTCTTGCATAAGGAGTAAGTGATTTAAGAAATTATCTAAGAAATTCTTAAGGATTGAATAATATACGTTTCAGAATAAATGAAACAGTGACGCGTAAGTTAGTTACGAAAAAAATATTTGAAAATGTATCGTGCAATAAAGACATAAGTATGTAACTTGCGAGTGCACATATATTTATTTTACTAGAGCAACAGAGGCTTGTTTGTGATTACGTACATATTGTTAGTGGTTTAATTAAATTATGCATCGAGTAACCATAACTTACGTGTTTATTGCTAGTTAGTTATGATGTTTCTAAATAGAGTAAGAAGCATTTGTGTTTTTTAAATAATTTTATGGTTTTTGTAAGAAAAATTACAAAAAAGTTGAGGCAATACCTTAAAGTATTTTGCATCCATTAGTGAAATAAAAAAAATGTAAGAATAAATACGTCCTTTTAGTCGGGGGTGTGCGATATGTCACAATCAGATAATTCTCTGTCCTTGAGTGAGCCCAGGAAGTTGATGAAAACAGTCAGACGGCCCTTATAACTGCCACGTTTTTTAATTAATTCCCTTTCCTCTTTGTCAGTCATTCTGGGAGACGGGTGTAGTCGACCTGGAATTGATACAGGAATATGTGTTTCAACACTGATTTAACAATGATGTACAACCCAGAGAACCTATTTGTAGCAATTGATACTAATAATAAATGTTCACTAATACACTTTAAATGTAATCTTACAGGAACAAATAATGATTCTACTTGTTAAATAATAGGTAGGTATGCTAACTAACCAATAGGCAGGCAAAATTCAACACTATAACCTGTTGGATACAAATATTTTAGATAAATGTAGGTAATATTAACAACATTACAATGATATGAGACACTCAAATAATATGATTATATATTGCGTTAGAATACTTGTTACAAATCAATTACGATTGTAAAATAGATGCCACGTGATTTAGTTACAGCGTTCAATTTATTTATATTAAGCTTAAATATGTAGCAAATAAGCTAACTATGTTATAATTTACTAGTAATTAATATGATTTAATACTTAATATTCGCCGTTGGCTAAAATACTAATCACAATCCAACAAGTAACTGTTCTGTGACTTTAATGTAACACAATACAATATAGGTACAAATTATACTGACTTTTTATATTTTTTAATTTACCTAATTATTATACATGAGTGTTGGGTGCTGATATTAAAATAAATAAATGCTTTACACCACAAAATATCATCTTTTCCTTCGATAATATCCTTGAATCGACCAGAGGTGTACTACACACCTCTGGTCGATGTATAAGGCGCTGATTATAATATCTTCTTTATTATATCCGGCTCGAAGGACCATATGTCCGGGTCGTAGGACCACATGTCCCGCAGTGAGGACATCGCGAAGGAATTAAAATAAAAAAAAACTAGAGAATTGTTCAGGAAGATAGCCAGGTATAATTGTGATGTTAACGTTAAAAAGTCTTAGAGGCAAGTGAGTTGTCGGTATGCAAAAAATACTATATAAATTATAAATATAGCGGCTTCATATTCGCATGTGCAACTTTGTGTTATATTAAGTTACTCAGGCGCTGTGGCATACCTGTGTTAGCAACTGTTCAAGCTTTAATGTCATCCATATTTGATAAAATTTGTTCAGCTTGATGTACTAACAAACATTGATGATAAACTTTCAAAATATTTTCCCGAGATCCACTCCGGTTTGCTTTTCTCATATTTAACGTATTTCTTCGATGTTTTGTTTAAATAGAATTGAAAATACAAATTTCAATCAAATCAAATCATCTTTATTGTGAACTATAGGTATACGTCATAAATACAGGTCTTAAATAATTAAAATAAGTTCACCTATGTTCCGCCGTTGAGGCATACAATAATAAATACAAAAATAGAAGTCAAAACACAATAATAATTAGTCACACTAGTCTAGATACATTTTTAAATACTCCAAATTATAAATACATACAAATTCAATGTCAAGCCATATTGGTCATAATTCATTATTAAAATGTTGCAAATTATATTCTTACATACAAATTAAAAAAATATATATTATTTTTCCTTTCTTGTGATTGGAATACAATATTTTTGTCACACAAGTAATCGTAAGTCGTGGTGGCCTAGAGAACGTGGTGGTTAGAACACCAGCCTCTCAAGTATGAGTGCGCGGGTTCGTTTCCAGGTCAGGCAAGTACCAGTGTAACTTTTCTAAAGTTATATGTACTTTCTAAGTATATCTTGGACACCATTGACTGAAGGTGAAAGAAAACATCTTGAGGAAACCTGGACTTTAAGTCTGAAGTCGCCAACACGCATTGAGCAAGCGTGTTGATTACGCTCAATCCTTCTCTGTATGAGAGGAGACCTGTGCCCAGCAGTGGGATGATAAAAGGGTTGATAATGATGTAATCTTTGACATCATAATCAAATTTATCTATTAATAATGTTTGTAGTTCCTTTTTAAACTGGATCATTGGTAATTGTTTAAGGTCATCTGGCAATTTATTATAAATCAGTGATGTCATGCATAAAGTACTTTTATTTAGTAGTGCCGTTTTACCATAAGGTATTTGTACCTCCAAATTTTATTATCCTTTTTTTTCGATAATAGCTTTTGACAGCAGTCTTATAGTAACTTAGATTTGATTTGACAAAAATATTTGATTCGTAAATATATAGGGAAGGCAATGTGAGAATTTTTAGATTTTTAAAATAATATTGACAGCTAATTGTACTATTTATTTGGCACATCGCTCTAATGCACTTCTTTTGAGCTTTAAATATAATTTCTTTGTCTACCGAATTACCCCAAAATATAATGCCGTATCTCAGTAATGGTGCCACCAACCAATGATAAGCCGTTAAAATCGCTTCCTTGTTAACTATTTTGGAGAGCTAGTAAACACAGGCGTTTCTTTTCACCGCCAAAAGGAGCTCGTTCATCTTGGCTCCTACTTTTCGAAAAGTATCCTTGAAGTGTACCGACCGCCTTCAGCTTTTGGGAGTTGAGATTTCCTCGAACCTAAACTTTGGGCGGTTCATTGAGTCCAAGGCCAAGGTGGCTGCCAGAAAACTTGGCGTTATCGCAAAGGTCTGGCATTACTTCACACCAGGGCTGCTTCTAATGTTGTACAATGCACAGGTCCGTTCGTGTCACATTTGGGCTAATGCTGCTAAGTGCCACCTGATCACTTTGGATTCAGTGGAGAGGCGTGCGAAGAGTCTGATTCGTGACCCTGTTTTAACTCGAGATGGTCTCCAAAGCCTAGAGCACAGACGTAGAGTAGCCAGCCTTTCAGTGTTCTATAGAATGCATTTTGGTGAGTGTGCGAGGGAATTGCTTGATTTAATTCCTCCATCTTCGTTCCACCATCGGACAATCCGTCATACGGCGAGTTTCCACCCTTACTTTGTTAACACCTCTACGATCCGGACGAAGCGATTCGCCTCCTCCTTTATAACGCGTACATCGATCGACTGGAATAATTTGTCAGCGGCGGTGTTTCCGTCGGACTACAATTTGAGTGTCTTCAAGGCTAGAGTGAATAGGCTCTTAATAAACTAGTGCGCTTTACCATCAATGATTGTGTCACTGCTTACTATCAGGCTGGATTGCGGTCAAGCGCTAGTTTATAATTTATAAAAAAAAAAGAACGAATGAGGATTTATTGAATCTTTTGCAGAGTTTGTCTATATGGGTTGTCCACGAAAGTCTGGAATCAATATTTAATCCTAGAAATTTTGTATTTCTTACAGATTCTACTGTCTGCCCGTTATAATTTACATTAATACTTTTCGGTTGAGTTCTTTGGTGAAAGTTTATTATATTTATTTTTTCTAAATTTATTTTTAGATTGTTATCAATTAACCATTTAATTATAGTACTTAATGTTCGATTGAATTCATTTTCATAGTCATTTCGACTGTCAAATTTTACCACTACAGTGCTGTTATCTGCAAAAGTGTCATAGGATGCTTTATGTGTCTAGGGATATCATTAATATATACTAGAAAAAGCAAGGGACCCAAGACACTACCTTGTGGAACTCCTAGTTTTATAGTTCTAGTTTGGGATCTATAAATCTTCTCATCCCGCGCCTTAAGACATATTCTAGTTAGGTACTTCTGTTAACTGCTTTCTATTACATAGATATGAGTGAATGAGATCTAGTGCCTTTCTCCTTATGCCATATGGCCCTAATTTTTGAAGCAGTATGTTATGGTCCACTCTGTCAAAAACTTTACTCATATCCATGTAAATAGCACATTCTTCTCATTTCTCTTGTCCATATTAGTCAAAACAATTTTAGTCAGTTCATATATTGCAGCATTAATGGACTTACCCTTACGAAATCTTTATTGTTCGCTAGCTAAGATATTATATTTAAAAAAAATATATAAAGATGGCTACGAATGACTTTTTCGAATATCTTTGAAAAAATGGGCATCAAAGCTATGGGCCTATAATAATTCTCCATATTACTTTTGTCATATTTTTTGTGAAGAGGAATAACAACAGATGTCTTAAGTTTTTCTGGGTAAGTTCCAGTAGAAATGCATAAATTTATTATGGATTTAATATAATTTAGATGAGCTGCAATTGATTGCGACACCTGTTTTATAACTTTAGTATAGACGCCATCGTAACCCTCACTCGATTTATTTTTAAGTTGCTTCATTTCTCTGTCCACTTCTATTGGGGTTGTGGGGGTAAGGAAAATTGAGTTCAGGTTAGTGTACATGTTTTGATTCGAAGGTGCTCTATTATTTGTACGCATCGATTTCGAAGCTTGATCAATAAAATAGTCATTAAAATTATTCGCAATCGACGTTGGATCATCTTTTAATATTTCATCTTTTAATATTTCACTAATTGGTTCCGTGGGAAATTTAAATTTAGAATTATTTATAAATGATAAAAGTGGCTTTTGATCTATTTTGAGCTGTGTTGATGCGATGGTTATTTTGTGCCTCCTGCGTAAGACAAATATTTTTTTTAAATTTCGTAGCATATTGCTTGAATTTATGTTTGTTTTTATCGTCCGGTGTGTTCTATATTGCCATAGTAATTTTCTTTTCATCTTGCTACAAATTTTAATACCTTTTGAAACCCATTTAGTTTTTTTTGTATAACGAATTTGTTATTAATTTATAAGGAAAACATAAATTATAGAAACACAGAAAAAGCTCTAAGAAACGATTGTAGGCTTCGTTTGGATAATTTGTCAGGTAAATGTCAGAAAATGTCAAGTTATTCATAGAAGTTTTAAATTTTGTCAAATTTTCCTCACTATAATCGCGTACTTTAATACGCCATGATTTTAATACACAGTATTTTTTGACTGGAAAATGCAACCATTGTGCAGTATGATCTGATAATCCTAATTCAATTATTTGGCTTTTAGATTTATGAATATTGTGTGCAAAGTTGTCGATGCAAGTGCTACTTATGAGTCTAGAGGGAACCTCAATTTCTAGTTTTAAGTTATGACGTTCTAGAATTTGTTCAAAATCTAATGTTTGTCGGTTTCGTTTTAATGTATTGATATTGAAATTCCCCCATACAACAACTTTCTTACTAGTGTTATCACATATTTGGTGCAGTAACTTTTCTAAATTATTAAAAAATGTAGAAATACACGAGTTATGTACTCTGTATACACAAACTATTATCAACCTAAGTTCAGTTAGTTCTATTGCACTATATTCTATTAAACCTTTACTTGAAAATCTATTATTAAGTACAACGTATGGGTGCCCTAATCTGGTAAATATACAGGCACCTCCCCTACTCGTATTTACTTCTCTAGAAAAACTTGCTGCCAAACGAAATTTGGGTAAATAAACTGTTCTGAGGTCATAAAATGTTCAGTTATACATATTACACCCATGGGTGTATTCTTTAGTTCCAATTCTTCTAAATGTACTGGGAGAATGTCAGCTTTATTTAGCAGACCCGCAATGTTCTGGTGTAAAATGTGTATATTATTGTAGAAGAAAAAACTGTGAGTTTTGCTTATGTTTGTAAGTATCTACATAAGGAAATAACCTTAAGTCAATTTTGATCCTCTCCATAATATTTTTAAATATGAAGCTTATTCCAGATTTATTTAGTTTCCCAGTTCTATCTGAAAACATCAAATCTAGATACTAGGTCATTATTTGAGTCCACCTCCACGCTGGAGTTGGATCGGTTTCGAGTCCTGATTCTGGAGATGGATTGACATGGTGGCGTTTTGTACAAACACTTTATCACCTCAGTCTATCGATTCCAATAAATAACAAGTTGCAAAACAAATCGACGACTGCCGATGACATTCGATGTATTTGTATTTATTAATATTTATTGTTGCCCTACTTTTAAAATTATTAGTTTCAGAAAGATCCATTTTTACGACTTTATAGACCAGGTATAACTAATCTAAACACAATAAATAAGCAAAATCTCTAAAAATTAATATTAAAGCTGGAAATCGAAGCACGACCCAATTGCGTCTAGTTACAAAAAACTTAACAAACCATATAAAATTGAATCTCTCTTTTATGTTTTAGAGTTTCTTTGTCATCATCGAAAATAGAATTACTAGGAAAAGAACTGGACTGGTCTGACATTGCTTTGAGTAAGCAAGCTAAAGTGGTAATGGGTGGCCGGCTGATCGTGTGCCAGGCAAGTTCTAAAGCGTAGACTGAATCGATAAGTGTCGTGGGACGTCCCCAAATTGCACTGACAGTCTTAAGGTGACGAACAGAGTGGATGTACAAATCGGAAAACATGGTGTTGTGGCGCCTCCTGGGAGAGGCAGTGGACTGCAATAGACTCAGTTGTTTTACATGTTTTTTAAGTAAAAGATTTTAATTAAATATTGCCCACTCGTGTGTGTCATATAAACAATGTATCTAACAGTAACAGAATGGTCGCGGTATATTGTCTGCATCGTCGAGTTAATTCCCTAATGAGATGCGGCAACAGGTAGCCGGCTCGGCGCGACCCCCACACGCTACAGAAAGTACAACAGAAGGGTCACTGCGCGATACAATACCTCGAGTCTTACAGTTTGATGTTGGCCTGCGGCGTTTAATATTTGGCTCTCAAAGGAGACCTAATAGGGGTTGCTGTTGGTGAACATTGGAAACACAGACTGAATATAATTAAAGTATTATAATACTCGAAAGTAAAAAAAACCAGTACCTTATTGCCTTGTAAGGTTCACGTTTATTTACACATACAAGTGTACTATTAACGACAGCCTCTGTCCGGCCCTCTGTACGGCCAGTGTGGCGTAGCGGTAGCGAACGCGGCCGCTGCGCAAGTAGGCGCGGGTCTGATCCCCGCGCAGTTCAAATATTTGTATGCATGAATATGACTATTTGCACTGGCTGGTCGTGCCTCGGAAACACATAAAGCCGTTGGTACCGGTTGCCATACGAACATCTAATGGCAGTCGTTACGGGTTGTTGGATCCCTCAAAAGTCCAACAATTGGTCTAACTGCAATGCTTCGATATCGCCTTCGGGTTGTGCAGTCGCTTCATGGAAAATATCGAAGCTTAGTCAAATACAGTTTAGTCAATTATGGAGCGTGTATTGAACTCGCGCCTCTTGGCTTACCTGGAAGGTGACGATCTCCTCGGTGACCGGGTCCTCCGGGGACTCGGGGACCTCCAGTACGGGTTTCGCCGCAATCGGTCAACTGGGGACCTACTAGTGTATACCACTCACTTGTGGGGCGAGGCCCTCGAGCGATTGCAGTCTCCCTTGATGTCTCGAAGGCCTTCGACAGGGTATGGCACGCTGGCCTTTTGAGTAAGCTTCCAGCGTACGGCATTTCCCCTGGCCTGACTGGCTGGGTAAAAGACTTCCTGACTGAACGGTCCCTCCGAGTCGTTGTCGACGGATGCTCATCTGAGCCCATGTTGACTAATGCCGGTGTTCCTCAGGGGTCTGTTCTCTCTGCAACTTTGTTCCTGCTGCATATTAACGATCTGCTGATGCCCGGTATCTATGGGTATGCAGATGACAGCACAGTTGTGGAGAGATACCTGCCGGATGCTCGGGCTAGTAGGGAATCAATCCGGTCCGAAAGAGAGGCTATGGTAGAGCGAACGAATGTTGCACTACAGGCAGTCTCCGAATGGGGCAATGCCAATCTTGTAGCATTCAATGCCTTCAAAACGCAGGCTTTTCACCGCCAAAAGGAGCCCGTTCACCTTGGCTCCTACTTTTCGTAATGTATCCTTGGAGTGTACCGACCGCCTTCAGCTTTTGGGGGTTGAGATTTCCTCGAACCTAAACTTTGGGCGGTTCATTGAGTCCAAGGCCAAAGTGGCTGCCAAGAAACTTGGCGTTATCGCAAAGGTTCGGCGGTACTTCACACCAGGGCAGCTTCTAATGCTGTACAAAGCACAGGTCCGTTCGTGTGTGGAGTACTGTAGCCACATTTGGGCTGGTGCTGCTAAGTGTCACCTGGCCACTTTGGATTCGGTGGAGAGGCGGGCGAAGAGGCTGATTGGTGACCCTGACTTAACTCGAGACGGTCTCCAAAGCCTAGAGCTCAGGCGTAGAGTAGCCAGCCTTTCGGTCTTCTATAGGATGCATTTTGGGGAGTGTGCGAAGGAATTGCATGATTTAATTCCCCCATCTCCGTTCCACGACGTTCGGACGACCCGTCGTACGGCGAGTTTCCACCCTTACGTTGTTAACACCTCTACGATCCGGACGAAGCGTTTCGCCTCCTCCTTTATACCGCGTACATCAAGGGACTGGAACAGTTTGCCAGCGGCGGTGTTTCCGTCGGACTACAATTTGAGTGTCTTCAAGGTAGAGTGAATAGGCTCTTAATAAACTAGTGCGCTTTACCATCAACGACTGCGTCACTGCTTACCATCAGGCGGGATTGCGGTCAAGCGCTAGTTTATAATTTTATAAAAAATAAAAAAATGCAACTGGTATTAACTCTGAGATGATAATGACGACAAGCGTAGGTACTGTCAATGACCTCAGTGAGGCAATAATCATTACAGATGGTTGTGACAGGACTTCCACGTCCCCTTGGTGCACTGAACCCCCGAAATGACGCCAGTGGGATGTTGGGCAGAGTCGAATCACATGTCATCTTTTGAAGTTTGTTACAAAAGAAACATGTAAGTCCAATTGGTGGGAGCTGATTGGCCTCAAGGCCCGGCGGCGGCCTACGACACAGGAATCCGACCACTCGCTCCCTGACTCAGTCAGGTAATCTTGCGATTAAACCTTGGCCAGTTCATGTGCGAGCCCCTCAAGACTAATGACGGACATCTCCCTCATCAATCTCTTTAACTCCTTTAGGCTGGGCTACATACTCCTCTCCAGCACAAGGTACAGGAAGTAGAGTATTCTTATGCATTACAACCATTTTTCTGTAACAAGAGCACAAACATATTAATTTTAATTATTAGTAATGTTTTGTGACTTGCATTTAAAAAAAAAAAAACCACTGATACGCCCACGTCGCTAATTTGTGAACAAGTAGGTACCTAAACATTATTGCGTGCTATTTTCGCTGCATTGTTTTGCCATGGGCCTGTCTGAGACCACCACGCGGGTTCACTGCGGATTGGTCCTGTCTTAGAGTTCTTGGTTCTGGGACATGTCGGTTTCCTGATGATATTTTCCTTCACAGTGTGTCCATTGTTTGTATTAAACCTTCGTCAATATATATTTTGTGTCATTTTCGTTCTGTATCACTATCTGTGTGATGAGTATGGGGTCACTAAACTACAACCTTCTTTTGATTTGCGGCGAGAAGGGATATCGAGAGGTTTGATAACTTTATTATCTGTGTCCAGCAAAGGGCGATAAAAAAGGTTGATGATGATTTGGAATCAGATGATGAAAGCAATTATTATGTTTTTCAATACTTTTCATTGGTAAAAACACGTTAAAACATATAATAATAAATATGATTATATGATCTGATAAACGCCAAAGACCATAGATTTGTGTTTTCATTAAAACCTGTTTTACTTCTAGTACAAATTAATGTGCTAGTATCAAAACTATTTCAGTCACACTAATCGGGTTTCTATATGCACGACCGCAGCGCCCTCATTTATTTTCACGACTTTATAGACAGCCTACCGGCTTTGTAGACAACCTACATATTTGGACGAATTCTACATTTTTCCGTAATTTAGAGCGCGCCAGCTACAATAGAAATTCATGAGATATTCGCTTGTGAACCCCACGCCTACCCCCCGCTCCCCCTTTATGTTCGTAGTCGTAAAGGGTCCCATCGTCAAAGTACGGCTGTAAGCACCGCTTGGAATATTATTCAGCGCTTCAGAGGCAGAGCTTTATCAATGAACACAATACTGCGCTTCATGGCTTGGAGTAGGTTATATATATTATGATTGAATACTTTACAAATTCTACAGAAACATTTAGCTAAAAGTAAAAGTGGTGGTACCCCTAAGCGTTAGTCGGTCACATCTTACTATAATTTTATTAAGTTAATATTATGATTAAATCGCCATATTTCGATCAAACAACACATAAGACAATAGAAAAAAAAAACTAATTTGCAGAAGTAATTATTGTGAAATTGCCCTTATTACACTATACGCGACAAATACGTTTACCTGAACGATATTTCGTACCCAATCCTCTGTTTTATAGGAAAACTAGACTTCTTAAAATAAACTTTACCTCTAATTTGGGAATACGAGTACATTTATATGGAAAAATGCGACTTGGCTACGCTCTTAATAAAGCAATTAAGCTGTGAAATATACAGTACAAATATCACATTTTCTAATAAGATTTAAGTATAGGTAAGTAGATACTTATATTTCTGGTTCAGTAGGAATTATGAAGAATGTAAAGTCCGGATTTGTGAAATCGTTATTGAGGCACCCGAAAACACTACAATATTTTTTTCCCCTTTTGGAAGTCATAATACTCGTAATAATTAATATTATGGTAAGTGGCCGGCGACAGTTGACGAACGCGAGCGGTCATGTAACTTACGCGCGTACCTACTCACAGTCACGCGGTACAGCCCGTACTGCCGCCTCGTCATTCCCAGTTATTTTATGCCAGCGTGTAGGTACGTAAAGTCACGTACCGATACGGCGCGCGGCGCGCACGCAAACATTCAAACCGAGAGCGGCACGTGTGTATGAAGATGTTTTACTGTTCTGTTTACTGTGGTCGTTGTCTCAAAACTTAAGGAGGTCTATGCTCAGCGGTGGACGTCTTTTAGCTGAATCTTGATAAAAAAAATACTTAAGTACGTAATTTACTACCAGTCTTGCTGCCAAGCGATTCGTCGTGTTCCGACATGATGTCTGATGAAGCGTACGGAGGACGGGTCTGAGCAGTTGTGTTGTTGTGTTGGGAGTTTGGTTGTGGAGGGTTTTCAGATCAATCTCTCTCTGGCGCAGCATCTTTGGCCGTGTTGTTGGGTTTAACATTGCATCACCTCGCTCAACTGCCATCTTCCTTCCTATTGACTCAGTATTTTGGCTGAACAAACTAGAGCGCTTTACCATCAACGATTGCTTCACTGCTTACCATCAGGCGGGAGCGCGGTCAAGCACAAGTTTAAATTATTTAAAAAAAAACTGAAAAAGTTAGGTAAGCTTCGCATGGTAAGAGGTCTAGAGTCCGAATCTAATAATTCGCAGTCAATTTAAACTTGTATGACAATATTCTCGCAGCTCGACTGCTGGCGTCGCTAACTATCGGCGTCTGCTCGGATGGCACGAACTACTCACGACTTATTTTCCCCTTATTCATAAGCACTGCTTAAAGTTAACTAGTGATTAGCGATTATTTAAATATACATTTTAGACGTTTGTACGTTACTTAACTTTAATTATCGTTTATGAATATACTCCTTAAACTCTGTGGTTTTTATTCATAAAGGATAATTAAAGTTAAGTGACTTTAAAAGGTCAAAAATGTATGTTTAAACAATCGCTAATCACTAGTTAATTTTTAGCAGTGTTTATGAATAAGGGGGTTTCACGGCACCACCTTGCTTATTATTATTCTTGCGTTTTTATTTACACTATCTTGAATAGGTAGCTATCGACATTACTGAAAGTTCTCGAAAAAGACATTAACTTTTTCTCCGCGGGGTTTAAAACCGGGACTCTAGGTACTAACTTTTATTAGTCTAGTTTACACATATGTTGTTAATTTGATTTTAATGTTGATCTCATCAATTGCTCACCTTTAGTTTATCTGTTCAGTGATATTGGCCAAGTATACCAACAACGTTGGTTCACTTCACCTGCACCCTAATTGCAACACTCTATTACCATCAATTGTTCGGAAAGTCTGTCTCCTCAACAACGTAAATAATGCAATGAATGTTGTTGAACTGTCAAAATGTACCCATTGCTACTGATAGTATGTTACGCAATTACCTGCTGGACTGAGTGGAAGGATTTTATTGATATAAGGCTGAGTGCCGCAATCGTCGTTAATAAAAATGATCTACATAAATGTATGTCATTAGTTCTAAAGCCTCTGTCCTGTCATATTTTTACCACCAACATTGTGGAACGATAAAAAAAATTCTGCCAAATTCAACTACCCACTAGAACGTCCCGATGTGACAGCTGGGAAAGCGTTGTACGTCCGAGCGCGCGATCGGTATCAAGCCGCGCCAAGCGCTCGTAAAATCCTTGTTATTTTCTTCATATTTTTTAGCAGAAGTCTATTTAATGACTAAATATGATCTATTTTTCCTACAGGGATTATTTTGTGATATTTTAAGATATTATATCAAACAAAAACTTGACGAAAATCCGGCACACAATGAGCAATCATTTCATCGTCCACATTAACACTCGTAAAGACAACTTATCAGACATTAGATACAAAGTATTTATACATATTCAGATAGAATAAATCTCGACAATTATTTTAATAGATATGTAACACTAATAAGAGTCCGATAATAAAAAATAATTTATTACTCTCATTTTAATCGCAGAACTCACTGCCACTGTACAAAACTGCACTCACCGTTTATAAACAAACCTTTTTTCCGATGTTATGTGTCAGGTGGGGCACTGTTTTATACATCCGAGAATCGCTGTTTAATACAGAACCATCTAGTGAGAAGTTCATGAAGCTCTTTGATAAATATCATAAATAAAAACTCGTTTAAAGTGTACATGTCGGTAAGGCCACCATGGTGGCCTGAACGCTTAACGCCAAAAATTTTTAGGCAACTTTGTTGGCCTGGACGTTTGAGTGGCTAAATAAATCCAAAAATTCAAAGGAAATGCAAAGCAGGTCACACCAACTTCTCAGGTCGTGGGTATCCATTCAAAGTGTATCTACGTTCAACTCTAGTTTGCGAGGTTTCATTACCAACACAAATGATGGGTGATGATGCCTCATCCACTATTCATCGCACCACATTCACGCGCGGCCATACGACGTGCATACATGGGCGATGCATACGTGGCCTACCACGAGCAGTGTGTCAACATAGGCAACGAACGTAATTTAGATTGATTCTAAATATGAAAGAATTGTTGTGTGAATAAAAGAACCACTGTCCACGTCAAGTATGTATATACATACATAGTAGTAGTAGTCAAGTATATTTATTCAGCCTCATACAACTGAGTTATTGTTTGTTTTTTGTTCATTATGTACACTCGTCAACAAATGAAAGTGACAAAATATGTTTGTCATTAAAACATGCTGCCTATAGGCCGGCCCTACGATATGGCGGCTCCTCTCTACTTTATCCACCAAGAAGGTAATAGGTGAGATTTAGCTGTCCAATCTAAATGAAGGTCTTAGCAGCCATAGTTAGACACCGCGATGCCCTTTGATCCACGTCACTCGTCGCCGGGCAGTCCCTGGAGGTGGTTTTATGTCTAGCCGCTTCGCTCTTTCCAAGGCGGTTGCATGTCGCCCAGTTGGTCAAACTGTACGTGCACTCCTCAGCGCGGTTTCTGGCCGCGCCATAGCGCGAGTACGTGGCCTCACAGACTGTCACCTATCCCAGCCAATCCGGCAGAAGCATACATAAAGCATATCTTTTAGATGAATTGTATCTCATAAACATATTGAGACAGTGCGAACGATAACCGGCCTTATACCCCACAACAATGTTAGATTAAGAATGATATTGGCCCATTTCATGATTGCAGTAGCATATAATAATTCTCTGAAGTCGTATCATAAATACACACTCGTGTGTAACGCTAACCGCCCCATATTTACGACCTTGTTTACAGTTACAAACGTTACAAGATTCCATATAATATGTATGTTTCACTGACCTTCGGGAAAGGTCGACTCACTGAATCGGTGATCATTGTTTGCTTATACAAACTTATTCTAATTATTGTATAATCTTTCACATGATTTTTCGGCCATGGCAGTTAATGTAAGCCGTGACTAGTCATAGGCACGGGAGATACATACAACACCGATATCGAAATACCTGATGACCAGACATCGTACAAAATATTTCGAAGACAATTAATCTATATGTTCTATGTTACTAATAATGCTGAAGAATTTGTTTATTGAACAATAATCTCTGAAACTCCATTTCAATTTAAAATAATATATTTTGTTTTTGGAAATCCTCATGGATACTCTCCGTCTGGGAATAACGAAAGGTTATGTCGTACGTCTACCGACTAAAACCCCACTATTCCTTGGAGTACCATGAGTCTGGAGCCTGGTAGATACTACCACATTCGCCGCACTCAGGTGGGCTATTAGCCCGTCATTACTAGCGGGCCCCATCATTTACATGCCTACCTTCTTCTGAAAATACTGAAGTGATATTGTTTCTGAAAAAACTAATATAATATAAATTATTTGTAAATGTATCGTACTTCTTTATGTAAATCAAGTCAATGAAAAACAAAAGAAGTGCCGCTCAACATGCAATGCTTTAACAACTGAAGTGAACATCACACGCGCGGTCATTTTAATAATTTATATTACGTGATAATAATTAATAATAGGGTTCGTTCTAAATAGCGCGTTATACCGGAGCTGTTTACTGCTTCGTTATGCAAACAATCTAATTTACTATAAGGAGTGAGAAAGTTACAGAGAATAAATATTTTGTTGTTCTATAAATGAATACTGTGCTCCTGATGTTTCTCATTAAATATTTCATACTATTTTGGAAGTATTATGACGTAACGAAACATACTTTTAGAGGAATCATGATTCTACAAATAATTTTTAAGGAGTGTCATGATAATTGTGAAATGTGTGAGCACGATCTACTTGCTGTAAAGCATCTATTTGTTGGGTTAGTCGTTTATTGACTTGATAGTGCTATGGCTGTTGAGAGTATGTCATGCTCACTCAAATGTCTCGCTGGTGGTGGCGTGTATGTTGGGTCATTAGGTTCCCTTCAATATGGTTGAGCTGAATGATGCTGATCCATACGTCATGTTCGTGAACGGACGCCGTCAGAGGGGACTGATCATCTCTTAGCTGCTACGGCGTATTTTAATTTCTGAATTGTTGTTTTTTTCCATAATGGATGCTCTCAGCGTACAATATATTTCTGCATCGTTCTCACACGATTGATTTCAAAATGAATGATGTAATCAAATATTTGTATCAATAGCTTGATAATTTAAAAGAGTGTCCATGGAGTTTCTTGCCCGTTCTTCTCCATAGGTACCTACTCTTTGGAATGGGCGACTAGCTTCACCTTACTGACTGACCAACCTTCTGACAATTCAAAAGTGCCTGTAACTGGTTTATTTGAAATAAATGCTTTGATTTTGATTTTTTTTGAATTGCTATGTTTGGATACTCTTGCAGGTTTGTTCTGATTTTCTTCCTTCGTTAGGCAGTACCAATCCATGTTCATCTAATAACAGAAGAGTAACTAATTTTGTGTTCGTTTAACTTGGAATTGACAAAGCGAAACTAATTCTTCAGATTTAAAATATTTGCTTAGATTACATTATAATATTACTTTAAATACAATGGCTTCACCACAGTTGGTAAACGAATTAAAAATATTACCTTACAATTAGGTATTAGTGTTCACGTTTGTACACATTGTAAAAGTACTTACGTAAATATTTTCATGACAGCCATTAAAAATGTCACGATGTGAGTTACAGTAATTACAGAATGTAAATCAATGTCAGAAAGAATAAATAATAAATACATAATATATCAGTTTGCATTTTCCAGCAGGGTGTGCTCCGCCATACTTTACCGTCATTAATGTATTTACATTAATTATACTAATTTATGCTCTTTGTGGAACAATAAAACTTTGGAATATTATTATTCCTTTTATAACAACAACAAAGTAACAAAATTATAATTATTTACAGTCCCTTCCGTGTTTGCAGTGTGTTCCTTGTCTTTGTTTAGGACGTGAGCGCGTGTTATTGTATACACAACAGCACAGCAAGCTACTACAATCTGTCAGTTTTATTTATTAGATTTTCAACTTTATCTTTGAAGCTATAAGGCTCAATGTTGATTGGGAATATTTGACAGAAACGGGGAGCTTGACCTGCTATTGTCCGTACCTCCGATAAGGTCTAAACATTTGCCCTGCAGTACTTAATTTTAAACAACTGATTTGTACATAAAGATTGTGACAGGGTCAGGGTTGTTATTATAAAATCTTGTAATTGTCTTTCTCCTACATATTACTTTAGACTATACTCGAATGTATTACTGTCGGTTTTCATAAAACTAATAAAATAAAATAATTGGCATTTATGTTATAGTTGGTAGAACTCAGGCTTTTTGTTTGAGATAAATCTAGAAGCAAGTTCGGTACAATACGTTGACAATACGGTAGGCGCAGTGGCGATCGACTGTTGCGCGTCTTAACGCGGGTTTGATTCCCGCACGGTACAAATATAGGTATGGTCTACGGGTAGTTGTTTCGTGTCTGGCTAGTTGTGTATATACGTTTTAAATGTATTGTAAACGTACCTACAATGCCTAAAGTAAGGTAAAAACAATTTTATTACTTCCTCAATGTATTGTGCTATTCAAGTAATTAAATCGCAACAAAAACATACACAGAAAAACATCTCAAAACGGCGAATGAAAATATCGAGAGGAAATCGGCATGTTCTAGAGGCAAAACTTCGAAGACATGTGACATGTGACATGTCATAACACAAACATGATCATGTACGTATGTCATTCTGACTCAATTCATCGGAACTTTTGTAAGGTTGACTAAACAAACATCATCTTTATTATCTGAATACATTATTTTGAAGACTGTATTTCATTTCCGCGTCATTACGGAACCTTAGCAGCACATAAATAAGAATAAAGTTAACGGAGCAAGTACTGCTATTAATTACCGCAACTAAGGTCCGCTGCGAAGGCAATGCGTTATACTCTGCTTGCTTTATGTAACAATGTTCTACTGATTAACTTGGACATAAGCAATAATTACTTTCCTGCAAAGAGTCCTAAACACTCTGACATCCTTGTTTCATCTGTTCCAAATTCATCCGTCTCCTTTAATATCCTAGTAATATTTGCAAAAGTTTATGAATATTGATGGATGTATGTTTGTTACACACATACGATACACTAGAGTAATCCAATACAATAGGGATCGAAACTTGCGGGTGAAACCGCGAGGCGGAAGTATTCAATCCCGCACCGAGATGTTACGTCAGTCTACGCCGTAGCACTACATTCCTACGAAACCGTGCAGTCATGTTCATTCATGTATTGCACGTACTAGTTAATGCCTGCGGCTACACCCGCGTGGAGGTAAGAAATTATCTCATGGAAACTTAATAGAGGTTAAATTAACAAACATTCTTATTTATAATATTAGTACAGCGTCTAGTTATGTTCGTAAGATACATTATACAAATGTTAACATTCAATTACCAACCACCAGACAAAGCCTTGCCGCCAAGCGATTTGTCGTGTTCCGGCATGATGTCTGGTGAAGTCGTACGGAGGACGAGTCTGAGCAGATGTGTTGCGATGTGTGCCGGGTACGATGCGCCTAATGTTGTTGTGTTGGGAGTTTGTTCGTGGAGGGTCTTCAGATCAATCTCCCTTTGGCGCAGCATCGTTGGTCGTGTTGTTGGGTTTAACATTGCATCACCTCGCCTCGCCAACTGCCGTCTTCCTTCCTATTCACTCAGTTTTTCTGAGTGAATAGGCTCTTAATAAACTAGCGCGCTTTACCATCAACGATCGCATCACTGCTTACCATCAGGCGGGATTGCGGTCAAAAAATTTCCGTGATTACTATAACAATACATAAATAAAATGTCATTCTGGATTGTTGTGACAAACGCGACGAGCGTCGGGCTGTGAGAATGAAAGCAGCAAGCTACTTCACATTCCTTTATCGTGTAGATTCATGACCGGCGATGGTTTTTCCCCGGATGCATCACTAATAGTGGTTAAGGAAATGACAATCATACAACACTCAAACCGCTCTCTATGCGGTTTGACATAAAACTTCTATAAATTGTCTATGAACAGTAATAGACGTTCATATTCAAATTTTAATAGAATATACAAAACAGCAGGTAATTGCGTAACACATTATCAGTAGCAACGGGTTACATTTTGATTATTCAACAACATACATTGCGTTATTAAGTTGTTGAACAGACACATTTTCGAACAAAGGAAGCAATGGAACAGCAATAAGCTTAAAAATGATTCCAACTAACGCAATTGGGGTGCTGCTTATACTTAAGTGTATAGAGAACTTGCATCGATGTGGCTTAACAATAATTTGTGTTGTCATTTTATGCTTCTCATATGAATATTCAACGTGACAGCCTCCGTGGCGTAGCGGTAGCGAACGCGGTCGTTGCGCAGGGAGGCGCAGGTTCGATCCCCGCACATTGCAAATATTTGTATGCACTGGTCAGGTCGTGCCTCGGAAAGCGCGTTAAGCCGTTGGTCCCGGTTGCCATACGAACATCTAGTGGCAGTCGTTACGGGTTGTTGGAGCCCTCAAATGTCCAAACAATTGTTCTAACTGCAATGCTTAGATATCGCCTTCGGGTTGTGGAGGTCAGAGGGCAGTCGCTTCACGAAAAATATCGAAGTTTAGCCAAAATCAGCAGTTAGACTGGTAAAGCGGACCTCAGACTCCAAAGCTGAAAAAAGCTACGGATGCGACTGGAATTAACGCTGAGATGATGATATGAATATTCAGCGTGCACAGACAGCGTAGTGACGGTGACGTCATTACGTTCATCACCCGCTTGTGCGGCGTGTAGTGACGAGCGAGGCTGTTTATCCCGAGACTAACACAGGACAGTTTGCTAGCTTGTATACAAATGTAAGTAAATACGATTTTATTTCGGTACGGGGCGACGTCGTAGTGCTGACGTGAATAATAACACCCTCATTGGTTAGTTTTATATAGTGAAGTCCCAAGGTCGTGAGCCAGGCATGTTCTTTATGTTAAAATAAAAAAATATATTCTTAGATCAGAGTCTAATAATAATCATAAATAACTATATTTACCAGCAGGTAAAAACTTAGGGGTAAAAATGATCTGCTCCGTCGTTGTCAACGGGAAAAGTGCCCAATAAGTTGGCAGCTTCGCCACGTTGTATGACAATACTGATCCTTTGGCCAAAAAATAGCGCTCTCGTTATATCAAGGGTCGATCAACTATTTGGCAACGTCGCCAATTTTTACAAATTAAGGTTAATGAAATAGAAAGAATGAGATGTTAAACATCTTACCTATTCTTTCTAGTAAATTAAGAAAAGAAACAGGAGATAGATATTAGTTTAGTGCTGTCAAATTAGTTTTTTAATATTACGACATAAAATGAAGAAAAAATTACGTATTTTAATAAAATTGACGTATTTTTAGACCATGTTTTTAATCATGTCTAAACTGGCTATGGAATATCTTAATTTGACAGGACTAATGTTTTATCTTCTGTCTTTTTCCTAACGAAATAGATGGAAAAAGATGTAGTGGACTTAAAATGAGTTCAGTTTGTGAACAGTGGGATCAGAGGCAGCTCTCTAAAACTGGTGGCGGTGTGGGCGGGCACTGTTTCTCTCGTTATCATCAAGAATATTATTATTATTTTAGACGTACCTACTATGAGTAGGGTTGGTTACACAACGATGGATAAAACGGATTGCGATTCAATTCAGAGGATCAAATGTCTAACATTTTTAGAACGTTCGCAGTCTGATCTGCCTCTAATTTTCCTACATTTTGACAAGTTTTTTTAGAGTCGCGGTGGCCTAGTGGTTAAAACACTAGCTTCTCAAATATAAGTGTGCGAGTGCGATTCCAGGTCAGGCAAGTACGAATGTAACTGTTCTAAGTTATATTATGTACTTTTTAAGTATATCTTGGACACCAATGACTGATTACATGGTGAAGGAAAATATCTAGAGGAAACCTCGACTTTAAGTCTGAAATCGTCAACCCGCATTGAGCAAGCGTGGTGATTACGCTTCGAATCCTTCTCTGTATGAGAGGAGACCTGTACCGAGCAGTGCGACGATAAAAAGGTTGATGGTGATGATGATGACAAGTTTTTGACATTTGTTTATCGTCGAGATGAGACCGCGACTAGATTTTTGAGCGTTTTAAATTACAAGAATTAGCCTTCATATTATAAGTTATGAAAATGAACGAATCACACATTGTTAACAATCAAGTCAACGACAGATGGCGTTATTCTAAATTAATAAAATTCCACAGCGATTGTAGTAATAAAACTGTGTCTCTACATGTATTAAATATGTAGGTCGCTGTCGGAGGACCCAAAAATAACTAACCTTTTTGTGACGATTTTATACCAACTTCTGTCAAAGTAAAAACTGCAAAGTAAAAATTATAACTAAAGTATTACAATAAATTGCTCCTATTCCGATTGATATTAGATAGGAAGTGAATGTTTAACTTTTAGAATTATTTTGTAAAAGACAGATCCAGTAAACGGCAACATTGAGTGACGAGCGGCGCCAGCGTTGTTAGCAGTAGGTACCCATCGGTTTTACACGTGCAAGGTCTTCGCTGCACTGCTTACAGGCTTCGCTGTTGTTTCTTACTCAACCGAGACTGGGGCATACTTGCAATCTATTTAATAGTGTATGCTTTAACATAATTGTAAATAGTCTTCAATTATTGCAGACAAACTATTTAGTAAACATGCTGTAAAAAGAAAGCATTATGTAGCCTCTATCTCCATTAAACTGAGATTAATTTATTGATATTGTTGTTGAGGCATCCTTCTCGGCTTGTGGTGTTGTGCGGGTACGCATTCAGCACGATTCACCGAGCGATAAGTCACAGAGCACAGTGCGCCCCATAGCAACACCGCGACCATTACTTACTGCAATGCAATTTTGTAAGCAGCTTTCTATGAACTCTTATACTATAGTCAAATTCGATAAAGAATAGAGGTAAACAAACCGTTGATAGGCAACGAGTAGTTTACGCCTAAAATACAGTAGGCCTAGTATGAGTTTTTATCACGAAACTCGATCGTCGATATCGAGTGCGTTTGACTCATCGATTGGCCCGCTTCAAGGTTGGAAGAACTCTCAACCAATGAGAGCGCCAAATGCGCTGAATATCGACGGTCGAGTCTCGTAATGAAAACTCATACTAGGCTACTACTACTGATGTTAACAACCTTTTTTAGATAAATGATTTTCATAGAAGTAATAATCCTACTTCCTACTAATGTAAACTTACAGTTTATTTATGTTTAGATATTTATGATTTGCACAAAACGCTTAACCGATTTGAATGAAATATGACAAAAAAGTACCTAAGCTAATTTCCTAATAAGTATAATTTTTTGATACTTATATTTGTATTATACTTCGTCCATACCTACTTGAAAGTAATACAATGCATATGTTATGCAGTTGATTTGAACTCAAACTCATTTATTGCGAAAATGGGTAATTCAGATTTAACATTGATATATAAGATAGTGTGGCATCTCCATACTCCACCTAAAGGCATGCATTTTTAATTGGTGTTTGTCTCTATCTATTGTACATTACTAATTATACATTTTATAAATTCATTCAAAATAAAATAAAAAAGGAAAAAAGATGTCATTAAAAGAATAAATGCAAGAAATTTTGTCATGGACAGGTCAATTCAGAATTCATAAATATGTCAAACAATAATTAAAATAAGTCAACTCAATTAGTTAAGTACCAAATACAATAATGTCATATATCATTATTACATTGCATGTCATTTATAAATTCATTTACAATATAATAGGCCTTTTCCACGAGAATTTTTTAAACTTTTTGTTTAAATATATTACAGCTTTTGCATTCTAATAATTGTTTTGGTAGGTTGTTGTAAACGCGTGGCGCCATACAGAGTACACTATTTTTCATCAATGCACATTTGTGTTGAGGACAGTTAACTTTTAAATTGCTACGTTTACTTTTATAATTAATTAAAAGTGAAAAGTAAAATAAATGTCAAATTTTTAATAGTTTTTCGAAATACTCGCTTTACCATCAACGATCGCATCACTGCTTACCATCAGGCGGGATTGCAGTCAAGCGCTAGTTTATAATTATTTAAAAAAAAAAAGATACCAAGTTATTATGCATGTTATTTTAGTGATTCTATTGAAATATGCTGCAATAGGAATTGTTAAAAAAAGTTAGCATGTAAAAGTCGATAATCATGTAAATAACAGCAGATTTGTAAAACGTGAGTTGTGATAACCCTAAATTGGTTTGTTTACCTCTATTCTTTATGGAGCTTGGCTTTGGTATATGTAAAGTGTTCGTGGATTCAGCTGTATTAGCAACTAGGAAATTAATGCTAGGGATTGAACATTTGACTGCTCACTCTAGGATCACTTCGCCGAACTTTAACCAGTGAGATTTTATGGAATTGATCTGTTATAATATTAATACTGACCCACAGCGGACTAACGCTAACAACCCTTGATGCTTCTGCTTGAGCTGCTGGGGAGTTTGTTACGCCACATTATCGAACTAAGCACTAGAAAATAAATAAATGAGATGGGAGTTTTGGATAACTGTCTTTTGTAATTTTGAAGTTCGAAAGGTGCTGATTCTAAACTCAAAATACTTATTTTTATTTATTATAACTACTGCTTGACCGCAATCCCGCCTGATGGTAAGCAGTGATGCAATCCTTGATGGTAAAGTGCGCTAGTTTATTAAGAGCCTATTAACTCTAGCCTTGAAGATACTCAAATTATAGTTCGACGGACACACCGCCGCTGGCAAATTGTTGCAGTCCCTCGATGTACGCGGTATAAACGACGAGACGAAACGCTTCATTCAGATCGCTATGGTGTCAACAATGTAAGGGTGGAATCTCGCCGTACGACGGGTCGTCCGAGTGTGGAACGGAGATAGGGGAATTAAATCATACACGCACACTCTCCAAAATGCATCATTCTTATAAAGCTGAGGAGTTTGTTTGTTTGTTAGAACGCGCTAATCTCAGGAACAACTGGTCCGATTTGAAAAATTCCTTTTGCGTTAAATAGCCCAATAATCCAGGAAGATTTTAGGCTATAGCTATAGGCTATAGGCTAGGCTATATAACATCACGCTGCGACTAATAGGAGCGGAGCATATAAAAAAACATATCGAAACCTACGCAGGTGATACCGCTCGGCACAGCTAGTGTTTAATAAACAGCGATGCTCAATCACAGACTGACTCTAGAGAGGTATAATATTAGACGAGATAAACCAGACGAGTGTAGCTATGGTTGTTAGGAACCCTACAGAAGGCTGTGATCGTAAACCTTCAGGGTATTCTGGGTATCGTTTACAATATATTGGAGATAAAACTGGAGGAAATAAGTCGCCGGAGCCCCGCGCTAGTAGCAACGTTCGTATTAATACTTGATTTATTAGCTACTACGCTTTTATGCGAGAGCCTTTCCAGTCACGGGACACTCATGAAACTGTCATGAGTGACGAAGAATTTTATGATGCTGTATTACAAATTTTATGTTATTTTAATTTAATAGAACTTTTTGGTCTAGCAGTGACCGTAAAAGAACGTGAAGTTAAATCTATATATACTTTTACAGATACCGGATGCTGTAACATTTGTTTTTTAAAAAGGACACTTTTCATGATTTAAAATACTTTTGCGGATATCTTTCCAAAGCATCGGTTTCGACGTAATTAAAAATGAATATCTCCTAAACTGTTCACTGCCGCGTTGGAAGATATCTTCAAGCTCCTGGACTGGAAAGGACTTGGCATCAATGGCACAATGTAACAATTATTGATGAAATAAAAATATTAAAATCAATATGTATTATTAATTATTCAGCACTTCAGCCGTGAGAATATTTATATTTTTCATTTTGGATATAATTATCAAATGCAGTACACAATATGTACTCGCTGGCTGTGCTACATAGCTATCTATCATTCGACTCAGTAGGCCTGAACGCTGTCAATCCAATGTACATACCTATAGCATCGGCCTGAGCCTTTCATACACACATATCTGAAGAATATATGTGCGGTGCGTATTCAATTTCACAGCAGGAGAACATCGCTCGTCTGATGATTTGATTACTTTTCGTGTGTGTGAGAGAAATTTTCATTTTATCTAGTGATATACCAAAGTTTGTTACTATATTGTCATATAATAACGTTACGTTCGAGACACATTTTCGAACGTGTTTAGCAATATACCTACTTATTTTAAAATAATTCCAATTGTAATAGTGTGTTACGGAATTAGGGTGCAGGAGTACACTTTCAGGGTTTTGGTTAGTTTCTTAGATATACTAAAACAAATTAAAATATACAATTAAATTAAATAAATTAGGACAGCATTCAAATTGCAAATTAGTTAAATATCACAAGAGTAATAAAAATATTAAGTCAAAGAGAATATTATAATTGTGACATTTATTTCAAATTTCCATTCATAAAAATGCATTTACGTAAGAGATAATTTACGATTGAGATCAAAAAAGTTTTATAACTTTGTAGTTGAGAATTTTTATTTAATATCATACAAATTTATCTTAATACAGATTAACCTATAAATAAAAAATAAAAATATATACAAGTATATGTATAAAAGAGGAATGGAAATAACTATAGGGCATCAAAAAATTCATCCGCATCGCTGTCAACAGGAAACGTGCCCAAAAGGCTGGCAGCATTGCCACGTTGTATGGCAATGCTGATTCTTTGGCCAAAAAATAGCCCAGCCCTCTGGTCACGTGAACAGTTGATTAGACGTTTGGCGATATCCTGGAATAACAGATGTGCACTCGGACCCCATGGCCCTGGTGGTTCAACCCCAAACGGCTCGAACATATAGGTTCCAAGGTACTTTGTAGTTTTTTATAAACTTCGATATGGCGCAATACGAAATACATTATTAGGGAATTTGGTTGTATCCTAAAAAATAATTTAATGTCTATCAGATAGATATATAAAAAATATTGTACACGTATTTTTTATTTTTTCTTTCATTCAAATACTTAGGAAGATACATTGATTTGAAATGTCGCATGACGTCACGCCGTGGTACAAAATATACGACGGCGTGACGTAATTAGCCCCCACTCCGTAACTTTAATACGCTATATCGCAGTAGTTATTGGTAATTTCGACAAAATAAAAGATACGGGTGTTAATTTTATTTAGTATCTATAAAACAAACCAATTATTTTTTTGATTCTCATACCTTGGATGCATGCATTAGTTTATTATGTTACAAACAATCTTGACAACAATACATTCAAATGAATACGTAGCGTAACCGCTAATGTTAATAATACTCTACAGATCTCGTCTCGACACCCTCTTGAATTACTCGGAACTACTTGCTACTATGTACCTATTCATCATCATCAACTTTTTTACCCTACCACTATTGGGCACAGGTCTCCTCTCATACAGGGAAGGATTGAGCGTAATCACCACGCTTGCGATTTTGCTTGGCGATTTCAGATTTAAAGTCCAGGTTTCCTCAAGATGTTTTCCTTCACCTTCAGTCATTAGTGTCCAAGATATACTTAGAAAGTACATATAACTTTAGAAAAGTTACATTGGTACTAGCCTGACCTGGAATCGAACCCGCGCACTCATACTTGAGAGGCTGGTGTTTTAACCACTAGGCCACCACGACATGTATGACTATGTATTTACATATAAATAAACTGACTGTTATTAGTTAGTTTATGTAGTTCACCACTTTGTATTTGTTTCACTAAAAATATTTGTCAATTAGTGAGATCCTCTGCCAAGTGAATTAACGGTAAAGAATAATTTAGAAGCCGTGGTGGCCTAGTGGTTAAAACACCAGCCTCTCAAATACGAGTGCGCGGGTTCGATTCCAGGTCAGGCAAGTACCAATGTAACTTTTCTAAAGTTATAAGTATATAACAAGTTATTGTGTAATAACTGAAGGTGAAGGAAAACATCTTGAGGTAATTACGCACAATCCTTATCTGTATGAGACGAGACCTGTGCCCAGCAGTGGAACGATAAAAAGGATGATGATGATAGATTTTTCCTTAGTAACATTTAACGGTACATTACTAGTTTATAAAACGAATGTAATAAAAAAAAAATGTTTATAATAGTAGTTTATGAAACTGTTACATAATGAGGGATATTATGCACGAGTGTGAGTTTAAAAAACGAGCGAAGCGAGTTTTTTAATAGTATCACACGAGTGTGTAATACCTAATTATGTACAGTTTCATACACTACTTTATCTAGTCTCATACATTTTAAGAAACAATAATAATCATGTGTCCAGCGAAACACAACAACGACTCGCAATGCAAAGAAACGTATTTGGCGCCAAAATTCTGCACCCTGCATCAAAGCGCACGCGCAATTTTTTTTTTTTAATTATAAACTAGCACTTGACCGCATTCCCGCTTGATGGTAAGCAGTGATGCGATCGTTGATGGTAAAGCGCGCTAGTTTATTAAGAGCCTATTCACTCAGAAAAACTGAGCGAATAGGAAGGAAGACGGCAGTTGAGCGAGGTAATGCAATGTTAAACCCAACAACACGACCAACGATGCTGCGCCAAAGGGAGATTGATCTGAAGACCCTCCACGACCAAACTCCCAACACAACAACATTAGGCGCATCGTACCCGGCACACATCGCAACACAACTGCTCAGACCCGTCCTCCGTACGGCTTCACCAGAAATCATGCCGGAACACGACAAATCGCTTGGCGGCAAGGTTTTGTCTGGTGGGTGGTAACTTCTGGCGGCGACCGATGTTATATATGGTAATGAAAAAAAAAAAAAATATTATAACATTATTTTGTAAGAGAAATAATGTTATAATTTATTTTTTTTTAATTTCTTTTCGATATACCTACTATGGGTAAAGTACGTCAATGGAAACTCCTTATTAGTTTTATCTTTTTAATATTTTGATATGAGAATAGATAAATATATTTGTATGATAATGATGTGACGATTCAGTGGGTGTATATGCATATTCTCACTCTTCGACTAAACAAGTTCTCACATAATGTCTTCACGTACTCATTCGCTTATACGCATTGACAACAAATCACGTAAGCGAAACCGTAGGTAGGCGCAGCTGAATTAGTAGATAACAAGTTAAACCCAACTTACTATTAAATTAGTATCAAACTACGTTTACCATTCGAATAAAGTTAATAGAAAAGGCTTTATATCGCATTTCCTCATAGTTGAACACATCAATTTATCCCGTGATCATCCCCCCAAAACTCGCCCCTCCCCCCGATACTACCCCGGCCCATTTGTCCTACAAGCGCGGCTTTGTGACGCCTATATTGGAAACAAATCCAAATTGGACACAAACTGAACAGCGTTGTCATTCAACGGCACACATTCACATGAACCAATTAATTGCATGCGGCACTAGTTAATGGTTTCAACATACCAGATAGGTTTTCGATCATTTCTAAATGGAAATGATTGCATTTGCTATAAATATAGCGAGGCAATGTTTTCAGTTATATAGAGCCAAGAACATTTGTAGCGCGTAGGTGATGTCGGATAATAATACTCCAGTTTTTTTTTTAATCTGTTTTATTTATAGCGGGTTTAATCACAAATTGACTATGGTACCCTCATCGGTACAAAAGTATTACTTGTGATCTAAATTCTATTTTTGCTAACTTATATAATAATCTGGCATCCTTTGACAATGGGGACGCAAGAATACTATTAGGTGCACCTTCCAACATCTATTGACTTGAGTACCAATATCATCCTTTCGAGTTCGTTTCGCATGCACTCCATCAGTATATGGTGTGTTCCACTAATAATAATAATATTAATATTTAAAATAATAATAATATTTTATAATAATAGTATGAGAGGAAACCTGTGCCTAGCAGTGGGACGATAAAAAGGTTGATGATAATAATATTTCATATTTGTCCCTCCATTATGTACCAGTTTATCTAATGAGGAATTATTTTATATTATTATTTTTAAGGATTGTAAGCCCTCACTGTAATGTTTATTAATGTGTTATTATTACTGTATTATTCCATTTTATTCTTTTACCTTATATTTGTAATTTAACCTGAAGTATTAATTTTATATTCCTATCTTTTGTCGAATAGAATTGTTAACAATAATATCTTATTGTGGATGTTGTGCATGCCTATAAGTGATAGTATACATAAGCTCATCAAACAAGCATCGCAAATGTGAAAACATTTTTCTACACTGTGATCAGTAAAAATTAATGAACATGAGTTTTTGTAAGACAATCACAGAAGTGCGAGTGATCTATGAAAACCTTTTAAAACATAAAAGTTTTTCAGTAACTCGTGTTGTGCCAAATTTGATGTATATGCTAGGGTACGTGTGTGGAGTGCACGTGAGTTTGTGTCCGGAGATGATCGTTGGCGCCGTGCGGCCGCGTCCGGTCCCATAATGGACCATCCGTATACCGTGCAGGGAGTATGCCTCAGGGGTCCCCACCCCTTAGTGGTCCTATATAATAACAATATTAACCGTCCCGTTTATTCTAATTAAATATCTGTGAAGGATATCATCATTAAGCACATAAGTTACTGACTACTTAAGTTATTTACTACAAACATCTAATATTTAGTGTATTATGTATTTTAGGATGAAAATAATATCAAGTAACATAATATTATTATGTAAGTATTTGACTAGAGGGCTGGGTTAGTTTTTGACCACAGAATCAGCATCGCCATACAACGTGGCAATACTGCCAGCCTTTTGGGCATGTTTCCTGTTGACAGCGTGCGGATGAATTTTTTGATTCGCTTTAATTATTTCCATTCCTTGTACTGTACATTACTTGTACATAATATTTTTTTTTTTTTTAATTATGTAAATATCAGCCAAAATAGCGTATAAAAGTAACATAATAATTGTTTTGTTACAGACTCTAAACGAACAAACGCCAGTGCCATGGTCTAGTAGTATCGCAGCGTTGAAATAACTCACAAAAGCGCGCAACGGGAAGCATCTAGAGGAAACCTCGTTTGTAACTGAATAGTCTATACAAACCGGTGGGTAAATCCTTTGTTAACAAAACACCTTTCATTAATTTCTATTGTAATGAATGGGCGACAGATTATAAATAACGGCTGAATATAATACCGAGGTGGCCATTGCGGCGCGGCTCGCGGCAGGGATCCAGTAGGACATAAGTTTCTTTAGTTCACTTTGAAATTTATGTTTTATCTGGGTTTTGCAATGATATCATCATTCGTTTACCATTTACATGATTAAATCTGACGGACTTATTGATATATTGTGATGTAAAGTGATCGCCTGAAACACAGGTTTAATTAACCTAGCTCGGGCATGTCGCTGATTTTACATGACTCTCTGTATAATAATACGTTCTGTATGACCTTATGTATATTTTTAGTCACACATCTAGTTATTATTTAGGCAATAACCTATGGGTGTCTCTATGAGAGGAAACCTGTGCTCAGCAGTGGGACGATAAAAAACTTGATGGTGATGATGATGATAAATGTATATTTATATGTAGCTTTTTATTATTATTAGATATTATTTGCATAACATTTGTATTAATTGTGACATAAGTAATATGAAATATTATATTAATAGACAGTTCAGATTCATAATAGAACTTTCTAGGCATAACTGGACTGAGATAAATGTCTGAATTTTAAGCAGTAGGTACGTTTTTTTTTTAATAATTATAAACTAGCGCTTCACCGCAATCCCGCCTGATGGTAAGCAGTGATGCGATCGTTGATGGTAAAGCGCGCTAGTTTATTAAGAGCCTATTCACTAAGAAAAATTGAGCGAATAGGAAGGAAGACGGCGGTTGAGCGAGGTGATGCAATGTTAAACCCAATAATATGACCAACGATGCTGCGCCAAAGGGAGATTCCACCAAACTCCCAACACAACAACATTAGGCGCATCGTACCCGGCACACATCGCAACATAACTGCTCAGACCCGTCGTAGACTCCGTACGGCTTTACGTCATTCCTTGTTCTAAGAAAATTTCCCCCAGCTATATAACAGTGAAAGCATAAGACGTTGAAATAGACAGATGAAAAACAATAAAAAAAAAAAAGAAAAATGAAGAGATAACTGAGAATGTAGGTGCTGCTGCAGTTGAGGATGCAGAATGAAACCGAAACGGATTTACTTATGTGTTTAATTTAGTAATTAACGTTACAAATGTCTAAGACGCGACAATCTGTTCAATGTTATAACAAAAAGTGAAGCTCTTAACTCTACATTATAACTAAATTAAATCGATATAACGCAATCTGTGAATCGCAGGTTGGACGGTGATATTGGTGGTAGCTTCATGGAACGGATTGCGGTGAATCATACATGGCGTGATTATTTCTTAACAGGTACATAAATATAACGAGGGGCGGTATCGGTATTTATTTTTAGTAGTTTTTCATGATGATGAATTTTCAATATTTAATCATAGTAACCTCTAAATAATTTAAGCTTAATCAGATTTAGCAGAATTCAGCTCCTAACGCAGCGAGATTGATCGATCAAATATGTCAGCGCGCTCAGTCCATCTCCTAACCATAGGAGGACCTTAGGATTTCATTACTCCTAACGTACCTACCAACAAATGACACGTAAGACAATCGTCATTCTACATCGGTCACTTCTCAATGCCGTAATAATACAGTGGCGAACTCTTTTAAGTTACCTGATTGACGTTGCCAACTAAATCATGATAAATTATAGATATCAAATTAAATCCCATATAAACTTCTTGAAGATTCTACAAATACTTTAAGATTCTACTAGTTTTAGCTATAACCCGTGATTGATGCGTGAGAATAGGTCTGCACTAGTAACGCGATAGTAATCGATCATATTTGCTCAACTATGTAAAAGCTTATCTCACTGAGCGACGACTACGAACTTAAATGGTTTACATACCTGCGTAGTCTATCGAGGTTACCGGTATGTTTGTACGTTTATCGTTAATCCGGATTGTCTTCAAAAATACCCAAATATATATATTAACCTCAGAATCAAGGAAACTGAAAGAAATATGTATAATATTTGGCCGATGACTGTAATGGTATGTTTAACTGAATAGCTCAAAACATATCGGGTTTTATGTTTCAATGCTCGGCGTCTGTACACACAACAATGAATAAGTATGTACTGTACAGAGTTTATGTTACTTGAGTTCCAAAGAACCTACGTATGCTACGTATTTCATATTAATTTATTTCAACTTGAAGCCTCAACACGTTCCTGAGGAAAAGGGTTTCGACAGACTGACAGACAGACAACTAAGTGATCCTAAAAGAATTCCAACTTTTCCTTTAGAGATACGGAACCCAAAAAAATACATACCTAATTTTCTGGTCAAGCGCAAGTAGTCACATTATAAGTACAATGATAGCACGGAATTAGTATGTACTGTGTGGTAAAAAGAGGACAAATAAGTTCCACGGCTACTGTTTGTACATAAATGTAAATGAAAGATTTCATTCATACATTCGTTTAGGACGTGACTTCTAAAAGTGGAACTACGAATAAAGAAATAGCATGCCAGTAGCGGTCGCCTAGTGGTGTCGACTGCTACTTACAGCCGTCGCCTAGCGATGTCGACCGCTAATTACAAGCTGGAGGTCGTGGGTTCGAACCCCATCAGGCGCTTTACTTTGTGTAAATAATTCATTACCATTGTTCTATCAAAACGATGAAGGAAAATATATCGTGAGGAAACCGGCAAGTTCTAGAGCCAAAAAAAGTCGTGTGGCACTCGGGGTCTGCCGCGGTAAAGCTACTTATTGCATAGCATTTTTTATCAACTTATGCAATAAATATTAGTTATTTATTTTATTTATGCAGTATTTTTTTCCTTTTCATACTGGATAGATTCAATGATCCGAATGTTTTAAAACAAACTTCTCGTATATGCCGTTCGGTGAAGGTCCTCGACAATGCATTGGTGCAAAATTAGGCGAGATGCAGTCGTTAGCTGGTCTTGTTGTCGAACTACATAAGTTTAGTGTGGAACCAGCTGCCTCCACCAACAGGACACTAGTGGTCAACCGCGGAAGCAACACCGTGCAATCCATCGCAGGTGGGCTGCCACTAAAATTAATTCTGAGGAAAAAAGATAATGTTGCTGTCTAGATTTTTTTTTTGTAATCTTACACTAACAGGCAGACCTCAGCTTCCGTGGTATAGCGATAGCGCAAGAAGGCACGGTTTCGATGCAGTGCAAGTATTTGTATACATGAATATGAATATTTGCACTGGTCTGGTCGTGCCTCGGAAAGCACATTAAGCCGTTGGCCCTGGTTGTTATACGAACATCTAATGGCAGTCGATCCGGGTTGTTGGAGCCCTCAAAAAGTCCAACAATTGTTCTAGCAGCAATGCTTCGACATCGCCTTTGGTTGTGGAGGTCAGATGGCAGTCACTTCACGAAAAATATCGAAGTTTAGCCAAATTCAGCAGTTAGACTGGTAAAGCGGACCCCAGACACTAACATGATGATGATGATGACGACACCCATGTCGAAATATCATAACATTGGTGTCGGCCGTGTCTATTTATTATTATTTATTTTATGATTCTACATCTTATAGAAGACCTATTTCAGAGGGAAATTTAACCGCAAGTTTAGCACATCGCGGCAATCATTAACTTGTCGCGCCCTGAAATATGCATGCTCTTTCTGAAAATCTATAAATTGTTATTAAAAGATGTAGTCGCACGCACACAAACACACCGTGCCGAAGAATGCCGAATTGAAACGACGTTAGACGATGCACGACTTTCAACAGCGCACCGGTGTGCCGGTCGGAGTGGGGGTGTTAGGTTATTTTCGTGACGGATTTTCTAGATTCGGTCTCCACGGTCTAGGCCCGCGATAGAAGCTATGCAATAGCTTAAAAATCTTTGAAGACATTTGACGTCTACCAATCCGAACTGGGTCAGCGTGGTAGATTTTACGGCCCACCTCCTCTCACCGAGAGGAGGGCCGTGTCTCAACTGTGGGAACATTAGAGGCTGATTATGTAAAAAGTATCCGCATTAAGTAAAAACAGCCTGTATCTGTATCTTGGCAAGTTGTACCAAGAAGAGTAAGTTCTGTGGCCAAACAAATGTTTATCTTTTCCATCTCTCTTTTTCTTGTAAAACTCGATAACACTTAATGTTTTTCATGAGTCCGCGCTCATTACTAAGTCGCGACTTCTTTGTGCCGAAATTGAATTTGTCCTCGATGTGAGAACTGTTATTCGGACTACAAGGAGAGGGGAGGGGGGAAGGGGTGAGCGACAGATTTACATAAAGTTTGAGCTGATGGTTTAATCAGACACTATTCCCAAATTCTTGTTTTTTTCGTGAAATGGTAAGCAAAGAATTATTCGCTAGAATAAATATTAGGCAAAATATACACTTGTGGACTAAAAAAAGTGGTATCCACAATGATACCACTAGAAATAAGCCCTCTTTCACTTACCAGATGAGGTTCGCTTTCTATGTTAGACTTGTTTTTTTAATGCGTTTAAATCTAAAATAAATTAAATCCAACCTCTGTTGCACACTATTCTATCAACGACTATTTAAACGGTAAAATAATTAGTCGCTCTGAATAATTCAAGAGAATATTTGTGTCCTTTCTCCAGATAAAGTTTACTGACATGTAATATCCTACTTCCCACTAATTTCATATATGTGAAAGTTTGTGAGAATGTATGTATGGATGGATGTTTGCTACTCTTACTCGCAAAAAGTATTGAATGGATTTGCTTGAAATTTAGCAAACTTGTAGTTTATAACCATGGATAACACATAGAATACTTTTCCCGATACAAACACAAATAGTATTTAGAAATGCAACCGCTTATAAAGCGTCGCACACAATAAAAATGGGCACTCTGCAGCGAGCTGATCTGTAAACGCACACTGACATAATTCACTTGTTAATATTTGCACCTTCACAGACAAAAACGTGCAGTCGTTGATAGCCGAAGCAGAGCAGAAAGCGACACATGCTTCCGTCTGAATGGTAACGCACGGTAGCCGCCCGCGCCGCGAGGTTTATTTATCTCCTCTCATATATGTTATAAAACATCCGTGTGCTTTGATAATTACAGCTTCCACTTTCTTGTTCAATTTAGACCCAGCTGTAATTATCAGAATCATTTTTTTTTAATTTTACACCACACTAGGAATTCAATATTCAATACTTTTATTGTTTGATACTTAAAATTAGTTCATGTGGACCTTGTCGGGCACAAACAAAATAAGTGAAGTTAGGAGAGAGGAAGCACTTTTTTACACTCTAATACGTTATTTCTACTCGCTATTCGCTCTTCGCTATTTCTCCTGTATCGTGGGGTGCGTTTACAAACATATAAATTCACATACAAAACCAATGAGACCCAGAACAACTATTTGTAGTTTATACAAATATTTGTTCCGTGCGAGAATCGAACCCGCTGCGTACACGTAGCGCAGCAGTCAAACATATAACCACTACACCAACCGTGCACTATCTTAATGAACAACTAGTATTGTACACAATTAAGTGTTTTCTAACTGAACAGATAGCTGTACTGGTGCGGAGGTTGTTGCGCCACTTCTCCAGTGAAAGCGTTAGGAAGTGCTGATGGGCGGGCGTTTTGGGGGACTGCCTTTTGTAATTTTGATGTTCACTGATGCCTAGCCTATTTTGATTTTATTCTTAATAATTTACTCGTATGAATATTTGACAGGAATCATAGTCAATTTGAATACAGCAATATAGAACCAGGCTATGTTAGTGTCAAATTATCTCCCACTGGTAGCAAATATGGACCAAGTTGATACTTGAAGTAAATTAATTCGATTTAATTCCAACTTGAAATGATGATAGTCCTTCAAGGTTTTTGACGAAACAGTCTTGTGATGGAACTTGAGCCTTCTGAGTTGTATTGTAAAACAAATATCACATAAAAATACACCTTCAAGCTAGTCGATATTAGAAATATTTTTAAAGGAAGAAGACAGTGTATAGTAAGGGTCAAAAGTGCATTAGCACTTTTGAACTTTATTGCTCTAATAATAAGTGTTAAAAGTGGTACTCCACTTTTGGACACTTACTGTAAACTTTAATTACCTACTAGAATAAATTGTAGTTAGCATAATTTAAAGCTCATGATTTCTCCAACAAGATTCTTAGGCTTTAAATGTTATTTTCATTCCTAGTGATCAATACTAGATACTTGTTTCAACAAGTTTTATCTTATTGTGCACTCATGACTTTATCAATACAATCGTTTCAGTTAAGTTTGTAAAATCATTGGAACTTTCAGTTTTTGGATTATAATAGACAGTGCGCTTTTCTCTGCATACGAAAAGTTATTCTTGAATATTATCTCAAGAGTGCACCATCAAACGTGTGTCGTACAGTTGAGAGTGCTCTGAGCGTGGGAGAGCCTCGTTGTGCGCCTCGTGGCCAATTATGTCACCCACACTCACACATATACAACGTGTGCGACACTATGATGGTCTGATAACATCAAACACACACGACGTGCGCATTCCGACGCATAATTAAATTGCACCACAGTTAGTATTAGAACGCCATTACCTACTTCTTACTATAATGTTTTATCACCTTACGAACTTATCTATTCGAATTACTGTTTAATTTACATGCAAATAGCGCTGAGCGATTTATATCAATAGGGGATTTGATAAGACTTATGAAATATATTATTATGGTAGGATTCCGTGCCCGTACGCAGTGTCGTAGTAGCGCTACGTGGTTACGAGTTTCGTAGCACCGCGTAGCTACTCAACGTTTAAATGACGTCATCTTCTGATATAACTGTTTGTTTTCTTCTCTTTGTACTTACAAACTTTTATCTTGGACACTTCCGAAAGATTCCATCGAATATATTGTTTTATATTTCAATAATAACAGTTCAACGTACGTTGCGATTTTATTTGGAACTTTTGTATGAAATAAAAGTATAACGTATCCTACTTTGTTGGGTAGGTTTTATATTGGCGACATATTCTGAGCGAGCACTGAGCTGGCAATTTAATTAAGACTTCTTCAGACTATGTGCTCGAAGGTTCTCATAGGTACCGTCTGATATAACTTGTAATAACGGTCGAGTGTCCAGCTATATTAAATATTATCGCAGCCGAACTGACTGTGAATATCACATTGAGTTTATTTGATGTTTTATTTGCTGTTTATGTTATTTGGTATCTAATGTTCTAATTCATTACTAGCTATGTGACTATTATTACTAGCTATGTGACTTTTATGTTTCCGAATAATATGTTAACTAGCGGTCTCGCCGGTTCGACGACTTCCAGCCTCCCGAACAAGCAGGCTTCCGAAAAGGCTTTAGCACCATAGACCACATACTTACGCTGCGGCAAGTTATATAGAAGTCCGAGGAGTATAACAAACCACTATGCTTGGCGTTTGTGGACTATGAGAAGGCCTTTGATTCGATCGAGACTTGGGCGGCGCTACAGTCTCTCCAGCGGTGCCAAATTGACCATCGATACATTGAGGTGATAAAGTGTTTGTACTAAAACGCCACCATGTCAGTCCGTCTCCAGGATCAGGACTCGAAACCGATCCAACTCCAGCGTGGAGTGAGACAAGGAGATGTCATATCTTCTAAATTGTTCACTGCTGCGTTGGAAAATGTCTTCAAGCTCCTGGACTGGAAAGGACTTGGCATCAACATCAACGGCGAGTACATCACTAATCTCCGTTTTGCAGATGATATCGTGGTCATGGCTGAGACCCTGGAAGACTTGGGCAAAATGCTCAATGACCTCAGCAGAGCTTCCCAACAAGTGGGTCTAAAGATGAGCATGGATAAGACGAAGATCATGTCGAACCGCACCCACTCCAATTCTAGTTAGTTGCTCTGCACTCGAAGTTGTTAACGAGTATATATACCTGGGACAAACAGTCCAACTAGGTAGGTCCAACTTCGAGAAAGAGGTGTCTCGTCGAATCCACCTCGGCTGGGCAGCGTTCGGGAAGCTACGATACGTCTTCTCGTCGTCCAAGATACCACAGTGTCTCAAGACTAAGGTCTTTGATCAGTGTGTGTTGCCAGTGATGACTTATGGAACTGAAACGTGGTCGCTCACAATGGGCCTCATACGAAGGCTCAGAGTCACGCAAAGGGCAATGGAAAGAGCTATGCTCGGAGTTTCTCTGCCTGATCGAATCAGACATAAGGAGATCCGCAGAAAAACCAAAGTCATCGACATAGCTCTGCAAGTCGCTAAACTTAAGTGGCAGTGGGCAGGGCACATTGCTCGTAGAACCGATGGCCGATGGGGCAGTAAGGTTCTGGAGTGGCGACCACGTACTGGAAGACGCAGCGTAGGGGGGCCCCCAACAAGGTGGACCGATGACCTGATGAAGGTCGCGGGAAACCGATGGATGCGGGCAGCACAAGACCGGTCAGCGTGAAAAGCCTTGGGGGAGGCCTTTGTCCAGCAGTGGACATCCATAGGCTGAAGAAGAAGAAGAATCGTTTAACTAGCACCATGTTATATTAGTCAAAGCAGTGGAAAATAAATCATTGAAGCAAACACACGTCTTAATCACTGCAGTTTCTGTTCCAACATAAATTGAGCCTTATTATGCTAAACACTAATGCTTTTTGAAATGAAGTTCTTTGACGTGGCCTGTGGTAAGAATTTAGTAACATAAGTCATAACGTAATGTTACGAATGCACCTTATGTCGAGGGCATAAGGTTCAATATCGCGTGACATGCTGTGCGTAACTTTTAGGCTCTATAACTCGAGATCTGGACATTGTCTAGGTGTAATATAAAAACGCATTCCTAGACTTAAGGTGGCCTATTGAATGGTACAGGTTTTATCAATTTTGTCAACAAAGTGACGACATCGAAATTTCTAGAAACCCGTTTCCGGGAATTACCGTAGGTACCTACTGAATGTACTCGAAGTTATGCGCTATTATTATTACGTCTAGACGATTCTGGAATGTTCGATCAGCTGGCCTATATATAGCGCCGTGACGCCGACGCCGAGTCAGTCTACACTTGACTACCGATACGAAAACAGCGACACTTAAGAAGCGATCTTTGAGAATACCTACTGCGACAACTGTAACGAGAACTGTGAGTACTACGTGAAGTAACAACTGTAGTGTTATTGTGTGTTTACAATACGGACTTCGTGGACGTAAGTGAAGACTTCGGTGTAACGTCAGCAACATTCTACTTGTCATTGCCTACAATCGACTGTACCTTCGTTGCTAATAAATTTCGTAACCCTTAACCGGTATTTTAGTACCCCTAGCCCGTAACAATTGGTGTCAGAAGCGGAATGCCGGTCACGCCAAGGGAAGACGAAAGAGTTCGCACGCGACGACAAGCAGCGATGGATTTGGCACGTCAAGAGGAAGAATCGTTTGGTGTCCCTGTACGCGTAGAAGATGCGGCCGTCGTAACACCGACGAATGTGAGTGCGCCTAGTACCACCACTATTCCCGGAACCAGCGGATGTGATTTATCGGCGTTACTGGCCCAGTTGACGGCTCAAATAAAAGGTATAGCAGAATCCCAGGCCGAACTAAAACAATCCCAGGCAGAAACCCAGGCAAAAATAGACAAATCCCAGGCAGAAACTCAGGCACAAATAAAACAATCCCAGCAACTAGTATTAGAACTAAATGAAAAGTGGAAAGAAACCAAAGAAGAGGTTAATGAGCTTAAAATAAAAACAGCGCAACAGGATGCCCGTATCGACCAGCAAGACATGCGCATAGACAAACAAGATGCGCGTATGGAGAAACTAGACAGTACCATCATGGAGTGCGAGAAAGAAATACAGTTTCTCCATAAAACGGTGCAGAAAGGAGGTATTAAAGGTGTGATACCTGTACCCAGTGCTTCGCCGACGTTCAAAGTACCTCACTTTGACGGAACAACGTCTTGGGTGGCCTTCCGTCTTCAATTCGAAAAGGTCGCAAAAGGCACCAACTGGGACGACGATCAAGCTCTAACGGCTCTTATGCTTGCTTTGCGTGGCGATGCCGTACGAATCCTCGAGAATGTTTCCGGCGATTGCAATACCCTAGCCTGTCTGTTAGAAGCATTGGAGACTAGATATGGAGAGAAACACCTCGAACATGTCTACAGGGCCCAACTCCGCGACCGCACACAGAAGAGCAGTGAGGGTCTACAACAGTGGGCAACGGAAATAGAACGTTTGGTTCGGAAGGCGTATGCATCAACACCGGGACTGATTGACGCTACTACTCTGCGATTCTTTACTGATGGGATTCGAGATGCAGAAGTCAGAGCTGCAGTACGTCTGGGTCACCATCAGACCTTGAAGGCAGCCTTGACACATGCTCTGGAGGTGGAAGCTGTACGTCAAGATGGCCGACAACACGACCGTATTCGAAAAGTGACCGCACAAATAAAAGCCCGACGAGGACCAACTTGTTATGAGTGCGGCGAAAAGGGGCACATTCGAATTGATTGTCCCAGGAAGGCTAAGGGAAGAAGTGCTTCTTGGACAAGTAAAGACGCAGAGGTGTTGCTGTGGCGCAAGCGCGACGCCAAGGTCGAGCCCGAGCGCCCGAGCGAGCGCGTCGATTGGCGCGAGCGGAGCGATCGGAGTGGGCGCCGCGAGCGACCCGCTGAACGAGAGCGGGTACGTGTCAAGGACCGGGAACGCGAACGTTCCGGCAAGCGAGAACAAGAGCGAGAGCGGTCGTGCGGAAGATCATGGAGTGAGCCAGATGCAAGGCGGGACAAGGAAGTCGAGGACGAGCTACGGAAGAAGAAGCGCCTCGAGAAAAAGGCAAGACAAAAGGACCGCCGCCGCCAGGTTACTTCAATTAGTAAGGAATGTGAAGAACGTATTCAGGAAAAGAAAGAGAACGTGCGGATCATCCAGGTGAACGCTTTGGACGAGGACTGGCGTAATCAAGCATTGGAAGACGCACAAAAGGAAGACAGTGACCTGAGGGCAGTAATTGAATGGAAGCAGCGTGGCCAGAGGCCCGATTGGAGTGAAATATCAGCGCTTAGCCCAACAGCAAAAAGTTACTGGGCTCAATGGGACAGCCTGATAATTGATAATGGAGTTCTGAAGAGGAAATGGGAATCACCTAGTGGAAAGGAGGTCGCCTTACAAACAGTTGTCCCCTGTGATAAGGTCGCGTCGGTGCTAAGACAGGTGCATGACGAAGTATCAGGAGGACATCTAGGAGTAAAGAAAACTCTGGAGAAGGTGAGAAAAAGATTCTATTGGGTGCATTGCCGCGAAGACGTAGAGGACTGGTGTAGGAAATGTGTAGCCTGCTCCTCAGTAAAAGGACCGCAAACGAGGGCCAGAGGTCGGCTGAAGGTGTATAATGTTGGTGCACCATGGGAAAGAGTTGCTGTCGATATAGCTGGGCCATTCCCTATTACTGAAGAAGGGAATAGGTATATCATCGTCATGCAAGACTATTTCAGCAAATGGCCAGAAGCTTTTGCAGTACCTAACCAAGAAGCTCATACAGTCGCTAAAAAGCTAGTTCACGAGGTGTTCTGTCGATTCGGCATTCCTTTGGAGTTACACTCTGATCAGGGTAGAAATTTCGAGTCTTCACTGTTCCGAGAGGTTTGCCAACTACTCGGGATACATAAGACTCGTACAACACCATATCACCCTCAGTCAGATGGAATGGTCGAAAGATTCAACCAGACGCTAGAGAATCATTTGGCCAAAGTAGTGGAAGAACACCAAAGGGATTGGGACCAATACATTCCACTCTTCTTAATGTCATACCGCTCTGCAACACATGATAGCACAAATTGTACACCGGCGAAAGTCAACTTCGGCCGAGAAATTAGACTACCCATAGATGCACTAACCGGAACACCCCCCGATACCCCTATCCTAGCTGTCGACTATGTGGCCGACCTGCGGCGTAAGCTCGATAGAATACATGAGCTAGTGAGAGAGAGCGGTCTGAAAACCAGCGAGAAAATGAAGATCCGATACGACCGCAAGGCTAACGTGCCCGGCTTTGAAGAGGGAACTTTGGTATGGTTACATAATCCCATTAGGAGAAAAGGAAAGAGTCCGAAATTTCAAGCCAAATGGGAGGGTCCGTACACGATAGTAACGAGGATAAACGATGTCACCTACCGGATAAAGAAAGGACCTAGAGGGAAGCTGAAGATCGTACACGTAGACCGCCTAGCTCGCTATTATGGTTCAAATCATGCTCGGGACGAGCACGACTAAGAAGGGGGCAATGTTACGAATGCACCTTATGTCGAGGGCATAAGGTTCAATATCGCGTGACATGCTGTGCGTAACTTTTAGGCTCTATAACTCGAGATCTGGACATTGTCTAGGTGTAATATAAAAACGCATTCCTAGACTTAAGGTGGCCTATTGAATGGTACAGGTTTTATCAATTTTGTCAACAAAGTGACGACATCGAAATTTCTAGAAACCCGTTTCCGGGAATTACCGTAGGTACCTACTGAATGTACTCGAAGTTATGCGCTATTATTATTACGTCTAGACGATTCTGGAATGTTCGATCAGCTGGCCTATATATAGCGCCGTGACGCCGACGCCGAGTCAGTCTACACTTGACTACCGATACGAAAACAGCGACACTTAAGAAGCGATCTTTGAGAATACCTACTGCGACAACTGTAACGAGAACTGTGAGTACTACGTGAAGTAACAACTGTAGTGTTATTGTGTGTTTACAATACGGACTTCGTGGACGTAAGTGAAGACTTCGGTGTAACGTCAGCAACATTCTACTTGTCATTGCCTACAATCGACTGTACCTTCGTTGCTAATAAATTTCGTAACCCTTAACCGGTATTTTAGTACCCCTAGCCCGTAACAGTAATGAAAAAGCGTTATGCTCTCTACACACGACGTTCTCTTACCTAACAAATAGCCACAGAGATAGTTTATTTTGAGGATGCTAGTCGAAAATTCCTTTTATTTCTCGAGGTTTTCACATTTGTTTGGTGCGGAGATGAGTGTAAGAATGTATAAATGGATAATATTTGTAACTGTTTCACACAACAAGTACATACTAAATATTATCTCACTTATTCTTCAGACATAGCTTCCAGTCTAACCGGATGCCGCTGAATATATTTAACATGGAGCGACGTCCTACCTGACCTCCACAGCACAGTGACTGGGTAATACGATACCCCTTGGTAACACTACTGGTCAGATTTCCGGAGTTGTGAAGTTCTGAACACCTCTAACGACTGTCAAAGAACTCTAAATAACTAATGGCTTATTGTGCCTTCCGACGCACGGAGGAATTTTAGAATGTAATGAAGGTTACCCATCCACAAACCAACTGCGGCAAGCGTAGTTTAACCTGATCAATCGACCTGTGCGCCTGTTATTATTTAGGCACGAGCTCAAGGTTCACTATAACATTATTATTAAAAGTCCGTGATATCCCGCAGCTACTCCTTTCACTTCTCTCTGTTTGAAGCCTCTGAGCATCAGTTCTTATTGAAGGAGTCGAGTTCACCCCCTCATCTCCACCCGGGCTTACGACGGTATCGTTTTCCATTAAGAGGGACCCATAGGGTTGTAAGTTTGGTCCTTTGATCATCTGATATGCTGCAGACGAGTCCGAGAGTCGTGAGTTATCTTTGAGATAGAACGGATAGTCGTAATCCTAACACGATCTATAAGTTTGATTCTCAGAATACTCTATTTCATAGATATTGTTGTGTGTACCCGATAGCGTGTTAGCTGTTAGAAATAATTGTAATGTATGTATTTCTCATTTTTAATCTACTAATAAAGGGTCATGTATTTCTGCGATTTAATCTTATTAAATTAACAAATGTTACATATATTTATACGGACAAATTACACAGATTGAGCTAGCCAAAAGTATGTTCGAGACTTGTGTTATGGGATACTAACTCAACGATACTATACTTATCATCATCATCATCATCATCATTTCAGCCGAAAGACGTCCACTGCTGGACATAGGCCTCCCCCAAGGTTCTCCACGACGACCGGTCCTGCGCCTCCCGCATCCAGCGGTTTCCCGCGACCTTCACCAGGTCGTCGGTCCACCTTGTCGGGGGCCTACCCACGCTACGTCTTCCGGTGCGTGGTCGCCACTCGAGAACCCGTCGGCCCCATCGGGCATCGGTCCTACGGGCAATGTGTCCAGCCCATTGCCACTTCAGTGTTGCAATTCTTCGGGCTATGTCGGTTACTCTCGTTCTTCTGCGGATCTCCTCATTCCTGATTCGATCGCGCAGTGAAATCCCAAGCATAGCCCTCTCCATTGCCCTTTGAGCGACTTTGAGCCTTCTTATAAGGCCCATTGTTAGCGACCACGTCTCAACTCCATAAGTCATCACTGGCAACACACACTGGTCAAAGACTTTTGTCTTGAGACACTGCGGTATTTCGGACGAGAAGATTCTACGTAGCTTCCCGAAAGCAGCCCAGCCGAGTTGGATTCGACGATTGACCTCTTTCTCGAAGTTGGACCTTCCTAACTGGATAGTTTGTCCCAGGTACACGTAGCTGTCAACAACTTCGAGAACAGAGTCTCCAATCTTTATAGGAGTCGGTACAACATGGGCATTAGACATGACTTTCGTCTTGCCCATGTTCATTTTAAGACCGACTCGCTTGGAGGCCCTACTGAGGTCTTCGAGCATTGTACTCAGGTCCTCCGCGGTCTCAGCCATGACTACGATATCATCAGCAAACCGAAGGTGTGTCATGTACTCGCCATTGATGTTGATGCCCAGTCCTTTCCAGTCCAGAACCTTGAAGACATCCTCCATCCTATACTTATATTAGATACATATATAGATTAACATCCAAGACCCAGGCCAGTCAGGAAAAGATCGTTTTCCATCATTTCCCTACGTTATTTACGTTTTTATGAAGTTGTCCTTCTGTGCCAATTTTTATGTGGTGGCAACGCTATGAGCTTGCCGCTGCGCCGCGTATTACTAAACATTCAAAGTACCCCAGAAATATTCTATGACACAATATCTGTAGGAAGTCGTTTGTGAAATCTTATCACCACTGTGAATGGCAGCGGAACGGAATATTTTGTTGTAAGAAAAATACTGGTACAAAATTGAACAGTCACAAAACTGGTCATTGTGGAAAGCTTCTCTCAAGGCTGGACTTGAGGCTGGCCTATGAACTGAAGTAACAGTAAAATACAATGAAAAATAACACTTCTAGGTCAACAATAAAAAAATAGAAAGTACTTCACGTTGACTTCAATCATGAATGATTTGGCACAAGAGAATAATCCGGAAACCGATTTGTACTTATTTGTAGAATCTACTTTGTACGAAGCCTCTAGTCCGACTCGCACTTTGACCATTTTTTTATACTTCTATAAAATGAAAAGTCATGAAAAATAAATTATAAATTGTAATGTGTTATTAATTGTAGGATAGTTCTAAATAAATAACTTTTGTTGTTCAAATATCTGATCTGTTCTTCAGTTCGAAACTCGAAGCTGAGAAGTTATCGGCAATTAACAGAACAACTTTAAACCGTAAATTCCTTGAAACAGTCCGATAGATTCCAATGAACACTGTTTTGTATTCAATCAACATGGATTTAATTGGTTTTGATTAACAACCCATAATCAGTAAGTTTAACGGTCAGAGTGCTTGAATTTAAAGTTATAATTTTACCTAATTTATACGAGTGACGACTGATGAGTGAGATATTGTGAGTTATATATATCCCTATTTCTACTCATTCATCATTCTCCAGCCCTCACCCTAATTTATTTGGCGTTAATGCAATGTGTCTTTTTCTTGCATTCTTCTTTTTTTATATACCGAGTGGTGCTGACAATACGACAATAAATTAAACATCGTGTACCTCAACACATTAAATGTAATATGTCCATTAGTTTAGTCATAGGAAATTATTTTTAATTTTCCACATTTTCTATATGATGTACATGTTGATAAGGAAACGCTTACAGGTTAATGACCGCCGCAACCTGCGGTACCAATCTTTAATAACAATGGCGCGAAAAAAGCAAGTCGATACATGATCGCGCTGTAGTAGCCGATCGGAGGTCAGTGAACCAATATTTTTAAAGGATGTTCTATTCCGTTTACAAATTTATGCAATTTAATTTGTTTGAAAATTTTCATTTTTTTATTTTTGATGCTAGGTTTTTTTCTATGGTTTAGGATTATTCCTATGAACCAGCATTTTTCGTGTTTTCATTTACTGTCGTATTGTCAGCACCACTCTGTATAATTATAAACTAGTGTTTGACAGCAATCCCGCCTGATGGTAAGCAGTGATCCAATCGTTGATGGTAAAGCGCACTGGTTTATCAAGAGCCTTTTTAGCACCTTTGTACTCAGATATTAATTTAGTCTTATCCTTATGTATTTTATTGTGTTTACATAAATAATAAAATAAATAAATAAATGGTAGTCAGACGGAAACAACGCCGCTGGCAAATTGTTCCAGTCCCTCGATGTACACAGTATAAAAAACGAGACAAAATGCTTCGTCCAGATCGTAGTGGTGTCAGGTAAAACGTGTCGTCCGCATCATAAAGTGGTTCTCTATTAGATATCATCTCCGTAGTCACTCCTACCCCCCCCCCCCCCCTTCTTAACTATGTAGGTATGTCATCACTCACACATTCCATCCATCATTTCTTTAGTCTTCCCTTACTCTTATAAGCATTGACATTATCCTTATTTGTACGGGGTAGGGGTCAGCATAATGCCTTCCGTACTACCCCATGTGTACATGGAAAAACAACACGATGTATGGACTGTATACTATTTATTACATTATAAAAATCGATCGCTTCAAAACATTGGTAAAACTGTTTTATTACGTTGGCAACACTACCACTATGGCGGGTACTGAAATTTACAATTATAGCAATATTGATAACACTGTATCACTATGGCGAGAAAGGAATTTATGAAACGGAACTAGCAAATTAAACTCGCGGCAATGCAGTATGGCGTCAACACTGTTACTGTTACTGTTACTGCACTGCTCTGTTACTTGACTGTACTATCACTGTTCACTCGTAAATCAACTGGAACGATAACTCAAAACTAAATCACATTTGTTGTTACTATACCGTTCTGTTCGCTATCACTATTTACTCACACTCGCAGATCCACACGAACGATTACTATGATGCGACTGTAAAGCGAATAACTGTTTGTTGTTTCTATTCTTCACTATTCCCTCGCAGATCAACTAGAACGATAACAGTATAGGGTACTGAACAACTACTCGCTTTTTTTTTTTTTGATATGGCATCTCGTAGTTGACCTTGAGAGGCCGTGACTACTTAACCGGACTTTCCTGTGGATGCCTTAAATGAATGACAACTACTCGCCGGCTTCTTCGCGTATTTATGCGGTCAAACCGGAGCAGAGAACTCTTTCGAATTGCGGGCAGGAAGTTGATATGTCTGTACTCTTCCTTTTTATCTGTCTCGTTCTAACATCGGCGCTTGGGAGGTTCCGCTACTCGACACTAGACGTCGCTGTTACTTGCCGCGCTGTCATTGCTCAATGCATGTGTTTTCGGGTCGATAACTGTCAATATGTTAATATTGATTGTCCCTTCGAATGTTTATTATTCTTTCATGCAAAAACTACTGAGCGGATTTGCATGAAATTTGACGCACAGGGTAACTAGAATTAACATAAATGACGTTTTACTTCGATATTCCTACGAAATCGAAACTTATGCGGGTGAAACCGTGGGGCGGAGCCAGTAATTACATAAACTGAGAACTGCAACTAAACTGGGCGAGATTATAGTATCTAAATAGTGAATGTTATAGTTTTAGTTTTGTTGACAACACACGATGAACTTTAGTTTTATCAGTAACTTATCTCGTATCACTAACACTGTTAGCTCTCTAACAAGGAATCATTTAAATTTGTCGGTCCTTTCTTTTCCGAGTCTAATTTGAGTATCACGCGTTAATGAAAATTAGTTAAAAAAATAAAGCGCTTAATAAATAATGGCCTGAAAAGGCGGCGAAATGGTTTCAGTAAAGGATGGTTCGGCAGTGCATGCTTCGCGCTCGACTTGGCGGGTGCACTGCCATGCCACCGATTATATTTTGTTTATTTTTTTTTTATATTGTACCAATAGTACATTGAAAAACGTCGAGATTTAGATTCACGGTTCTTAGGCAGAGAGGCACCACTAAACTACAAGTTTACATTTAAAAAAATAACGGTTTACGAATTTGAATAATCTAATCAAAGCACTGAATATTAACTAGCATTAATTGTCATCTAAGAGTACTTTTGCTGACCCATTTGTTTACATTTTGCGTAGATGCTTTTAAAACTCTCCATCCGTAGACAAAAGTAGTTAGAAGGTTATTTTCTGGATGTTTCCTTAAACCCGTTAACTTTATACATTCAACTAGTTCGAATGGACGTGTTTTGAGACTAAATTTAGCTGAACTGCAAGTTTTCTCACAAATTCGCTAGTTATGGGACCTGAACTAAGTTTTATAACGTGCATCGACTTCCTGACGTGAATTCATGTCAACTGGCAATGGAAAGAGGCTGGAGTCAGCAGAGCTGGGGATAAGGAAATTGTTATTTTTTATACAATTGAGACGAAAGTAAATCCTTTTCTCAGATGCGATTCAGTTTGTCAATAAGCTTGCTTTCGTAATAAAAATACGCTTTTATATGTTCCAGGAATGAAGTGAACCTCGGTGACTCCTTTCCTTTCAAATCATAAAATCCTTTTTTTTTATATTACCTATAAACGATTTTATTATAGAACACGGTGTGCTTTACGCTTTTATAATTCATGTAGGGAACAACGCCACTCGCTACGCGGGGCGCGTACAAACATAGTGGACTCATGTTCTGTAAAGTACGCACCGCGAGTGTTATTATACTGGAAACTGTACGTTTCTCACACTCACTAGCTATAACCATACGTTCTGTTCCATGCTGTGCGCCTAGTACTAATGTTACGGGACTTTAGTGTGGGTGTGCCATTCCAACGGAGTTAGTTAACATTTGTGAGTGAACCTAATAATAAATATTTATTTTCAGAAACACATTTAAAGTTCACATAACAAATTTTATATTTAAGTGTCCTTTTCCAGCCATTTTAAAGGCACGGCTCCTTTTTTTACTACATTCCTGAACCGATTGCTATGAACTTTACCGTACGTCATCTCAGAAGGCCAAAATAAATAATAGGATATTTTTATCCCGAAAATATTAGCGGTTCGAGATTATTTTAAAAGACTTAAATACGAACAACCTGGGTTTTAGCTAGATATATTTTTAATTTTACCATTATTAGCTGGGTTCATACACAGGAAACTATTACACTATATACCTACACTATGCTACGATAATGCACGGTTGAATACGCTATACTTAGGTCACACAAAACCTTTTTAGAGCAAACTGATTTCATACGGACGAAGCTGCGCGCGGAATCTAACGTTCTCGTAACCTTTTACATTCTGCATTGGTGTATACTATTAGAACTTGGGTTTCTATATTTGTCGAAAAACACAGCCTATATTAGTAGAACTGTTTTCCCGGGTCGTCTCTTTGGACCGAACTGACCGTCGGGTCCGTCGGGTTAATTGAATCATATCAAATGTACCCTCATTGTGACCATTTATAACATACTCAAGTTTATTTAGATTACTGGGTTCAGATATTAATCAACTAATGTAATATCTCTGAAAATAAATGTGGCGGGTAAAAGCAAGTGTGTGTAATACATTGACCTCCGGTTTACGTAAGAGTCTGCCGCTAGGCTACACATCGTGTAATGGATTGAAATGTTAATCTGCAACAGCATATTTCTTCGTTCCGGAGTAAGCGAAAACTTTGAGTAAAATTAATTTTCTGTATAATAACGTTCTTCAATGATTTCTGTATGTACACAATACTCAGACATCGCTAAAATGTAGGTTGTGATACGAAAATCTTATGTTTATTTTCCACATTCAAACTTATTAAAGCTATACAATACCGAAGCCGGGAAACAGCTTCATATTAGAGTACTACGTCACGTGACTTTTATCTGCAGTAGTCGTCTCACAAAGCGTGTAGGCTAATTGGTTCAGTAGAGGGTAATTAAAAGATGGTTTCTCTTTTTGTAATTAGCAAACTGCGTTAACTCCGGGGCAGAAACGCGACACAGTATTGTATCGATACAGAAGGCCGGCTCTATAATACGAGCGAAAACTGGCGCTCGCACACACGGGGCACAAACATACGGTGTATCTCAAACAAATGTCGTCGCGGACTAACTTACGCTCGTTTTACGTGAAATGAGTCATGTGTGCGTAGGCTTTTGCTCTTTGTATGGCGCCAACCTTCTGAACCAATTTATTTAGTGGACTCAGTATGTACCTACTGAGATATTGCTCTGTATTAGCTGACTTTACTAACTAGAAATGTTTTAGTATTCTTAGTTTTATGAAGTATGTTAATTACCATTTACGTAGTCAGTAACAACTAAGTTGGTTGATGAGAGACTTAGTAGGTACATATTATATACAATATGAAAAGAAAACCCCGTCCGACCCATAGAGATAATAAAGGTTATGTAAACACATGACCAAATAAATTATGAAATTTTACGTAATAATCCTAGCCACTCAGTTGCTACATGTGACTCAATTTACACGAAAAAAATTCGTCCTAGTGCTTCAAATGACTCGAGCTACATTAGTAGTGGTTCAGGAAAATGGGCTCTTATATTAGTAGAAGGTATATTTTGACCTTTTTGAATGTAATTGAACGGATCATAGACAATACTAACAAACAAAAAACTAGAAGCGACAATAAAGTAACAAAATTCGTTAAAAGTGACATTTTGACACAGTTTTGTGGTCAGCATGGACGGGTGAGTAATTTAAAAAAAAACGCCACTTTTGTTGTAATTTTATAACTCAATAACGGACTCACCTATCCAAACCAAATGTTAAGGCTTTGTTTTGACTAATTAGTAGATGGTTAATGTGAAGTTAGCACAAAATTGATCGAGCGATTCTTCATTTATCACATTTTTTGTAACAAATGAATTCAATGAACGGATCCACCGTTCATTATCTCATCTATACATATATCTGTATAATAAATAAAAATCAATGCCACTTTCTTCGTAATTTTATAATTCAAGAACGGACTCACCTATCCAAACCAAATGTTTTGGCTTTGTTGTGACTAATTAGTAGATGGTATATGTGTTCTTTTGTAACAGATTGTCCGTTGTTTGTTTTTAACCGACTTCAAAAAAGGAGGAGGTTCCCAGTTTGTCGAAATCTCTTTTTTGTGTATGTTCACTAATTGATTACTGTAAGACGTTTGGACCGGTTTGCAAAATTCTTTTTTAGTCACCAGGTGAGGATCTGATGATGGAAGACTAGAGAAATAAAGGGGAACTATCAAACACGCATATTATATGCAAAAACCAAAGACACCGACTTCCGAAATTATTTATTTTTCACTTTGTAGTGTTTTTGGCAGACGGTTGTTTTTTTTTTTTTTGTAAAAAAATTTTTTTTTTTTTTGCCCGATTGTCATCACTTCTTTGGGCATATTTATAAAACTTCACACTGAACATTAATATGCGCATTGGCCTACAAAATAATCCAGCTGCCCATTAGTATTCAAAACAATTGTTAGAAATTGGTGAGGGCAAAATACAAATCGACAGTACCAACGGATTGAAGCCGAAGAAATGTTGTACAATGGCGCAATCGATAGAGGTATTGATTGAATATATGTTTGCAAATATTCTTCAGAATTACTAAAATCATGTTTGGTTGAGATACAGCGCCATTTTAGCACTTATATAACTTTATGGTCTCTGTTCGAGAGCCGCACCCCCAGCCTTTGTTTATTCATGATCAAAATGGAATAACAAGAAACGTTTTTTATTGAAATATTTTGAATTAAGTTTTAATATAGCTAGCAATTAATAAAATATATTTTTGTGTGTGTAACTGAATTTCGTGGTCCAATATTTCTTTTTAATATTTCACTTTATACGTAGCGAACCACGTACCGGGCCGCTAGTAAAGTATAAAAACACATGTTACCCATTTAGATTTTAATATATTTAAAAAAATCTATACAATACGTTATTATTTACATGATTTAATTCCCCCATCTCTGTTCCACCACCGGACGACCCGTCGTACGGCGAGTTTACACCCTTACGTTGTTAACACCACTACGATCAGGACGAAGCATTTTACCTCCTCTTTTATACCGCGTACATCGAGGAACTGGAACAATTTGCCAGCGGCGGTGTTTCCGTCGGACTACAATTTGAGTGTCTTCAAGGCTAGAGTGAATAGGCTCTTAATAAACTAGTGCGCTTTACCATCAACGACTGCGTCACTGCTTACCATCAGGCGAGATTGAGGTCAAGCGCTAGTTTATAATTTTATAAAAAAAAACAAATCCGCTTGTGAATTTTGATCACTGTTAGTTAATTATTTTAACCCTACCGAAACGCATTTAAAGATTAAATGCGTTGCCCGAGAGACGTAAGCAACTGAGTGGGTAGTAACAATACTAATGAATTTTGAAATAATCTTTTTTTTCCGCGTATTAATTCCAACTTCCCGAAAATTTGTCATTTTCTTAAAATTGACAACACGATTTTTGACGGTATTATTATGAGCAAATAGCGATACGACTGCGTACCGCGTGCCCTGCCCCCTTTCGCCCGCGCATGTATTGCCTACCGCACATGTATTGATTTACCTCCTTTCGCGAAATAATATTTATTTTTAAGGGGATTTTGTTTTTAAGTTTAGCCCGCCTTTGTAGGCATTAGTAGAATCAGTTATCGATACCTAACAATACCTTCACGGATCGGGCAGGGTTTTCTTTACATATTGTATACGAGTATGTATAATTGTATATAAACTTATATTAAGATGTAATTTAACCTATAATATAATCTAGCTATATAATATAGCTTCTACAAAATAATAACATGTCAAATATAATAGAAGCTAAATGCTAATCGCTCGCAACCTTAGCTCGCAGCCCCCTACCGAAGATTACCGATTACAGCCGAGCGCAAGCGTTAAAACGCTCGGCTAGATTTGTTAACCGTTATGGGCTATAATCGCACGCGGTTTTTTGGCAATTACACAGATTTTGCCAGTGTCTAAGTACAGCGTGGAAAATTTAAAAGTTAGAGATAAGTCCCCGTTTATACTTGGATTAGTAATTAGGGGAGTTCATACATGCTCTGTGAGATTTTTTATGAGGTGGCTGCCTCCGGTGGTCTATTATACTCTGCCTTTTGAATTTTCGATCTGGTCACGCGTCCTGATGGAAATTTACCACTTTGATTCATCCCAAAGTAGTGCTTATACAGATAAAGACGTTTTCACTTGTAATAGCGGCTACAGATATACATCATCTGTGAACATTTCAACTGTCTAGATATCACGGTTCACGAGATGCAGCCTAAACACACAGACAGGGGAGTCTTAGTGATAGGGTTCCATTTTACCTTTTGCGTACGGAACTCTAAAAACTTGTGCGGTTAGGAGGCACCCGTCTGAGCCAAACTTTCTTCCGAAGCAACAGTTTTTACGTTACTGAAATAAATCAGACGACTGTTCTAACTACATGTTTAGTTGTAAAACTTATAATAAACTTCTAGATAGATCATTTTTCTTTTTGTGGCATTGCTAAACTTATTAGAACTTAATTTATTTAGTTTCATACAGTCGTTATCAATTTTCTCGTTAAGAATTTACAAAACTCTCAGAATATAAGAGTAGGTATTATAGTTTATGTGATAACTTTCGCCTGAATAACAACACTTAATTTTTGGAGCAAGCTTTATGTTTTGTGTTGACCAACTCCTATAAAGATTTAAAAGTGCTTGTAAATTGGTTTGAGTTTTAAATACTAAGAGGTATCGTGTTACAGTGTAGTAGCGTTGTGAGAAACCGTAACAGACGTAACGTAAAATAACGGTCACCCATAAGACTGGAAGCTCACCAAACACGTAAGTAAAAACCGGCCAAGAGAGTGTCGGGACACGTTCAGTGTAGGGTTCCGTAGTTTCTCGTACGTCACAAAAAGCGTTCCCACTTAAGAGTTAAAAAAATGGGCAATTTGTTACATTGAGTTAACATACTAAGTACGGAATTCTAAAAACGGGCCTACAAAGGACGGTGATAACTAAAGAAAGAGTACCTGTTTCGACCCCATCAGGAATAATCTTAAGAACGTGAAGTAGCCTATAGTACAGCGCCGTATCTCGTCAATTTGGATTACTAATATTTATGGATATAAAATTATACAAACTAGACAGATTATGTTGGATTTTCCATAGTAATTTTGGATTGCGAAAGTGTATCAAATCAAAATCAAAATCATAAGTCATTTATTCAAATTAGGCTGAGAATCAGCACTTTTTGAACGTCAATATTACATAAGACAGTCCCCCAAAACGCCCACCCATCGACACTTCCTAGTGCTTTCGCTGGGAAGAAGAAGTGGCGGAACAAACTCCCCAGCAGCACAGCTGTCTGTTCATTTAAAAAAAAAACACATGTCTTTATACAATACTATGTATAGTGATGAACACGATAAAATAAAACAACAATGAAATTATTTACCATATGCCAGCTACCACGCCAAAATACCAGCAAAGCAAAACAATATATTTATATTCAAATGAAAATGTAATTAACTAAAACTTGTTACTTAACTAAGAAGCCCCAGGCATAAAGGGCGTGACAGCTTACATATTTACATATTTATCATCCGTATATCTTCAGGATAATAAAATATGTAAACTAAAATAGCAAATATGCTTGCTTACATGGATAAATTCAACTGTTCAACCTCTCAAGTTCAAAATAGTTTTACTATAAAGTCTTTATAAAGTTCTTTTTTTTTTATTAGAGATACACATTTTTTTTTTGTATTGGAGCGATTATTTCCGAAAATATTAACAAAATCAAAAATGATTTCAGTAAACCCCTAATCTTTTTTAAATACCTAACCAACAATATATCTCACGTTAGGGGGAAAAGAAAAAAAATCGCTCCCCACTTTACGTGTATGGGGGGTGCCCTAGTATAACATTTTGTTCCACTCTTTATTTTTTGCACTTTGTCGGCTTGATTGATATATATATTGGTACCAAATTTCAGCTCTTTAGTGCTAACGGTCACTGAGATTATACACGGATGGACATATAGACAGACAGACCTGTCGAAACTTGGGTTCCTAATAGCCTACGGAACCCTAAATCAAAACAGAAACAAACTTGTAATAAACTTGGAATAAACGAAGCAGTTGAGACGTGGCGGAGATATGCATGAAATTCACAGTTTCATCTCAGTAACAAACAAATGTTGACGATTTTTCGACAGAATCAAATTAAGATGAAATCTGTGATCGTTCATAAAATAACGAGAGCTGCCCCTCTGTGATCGTACATCTAATGCATAGCTTTTGAGTTACAGTGGAGCAGACACTACAAATACGTAAGTACCAACAGGGGACGAGTAATCATTTTAGAGAAATCCTTGAAGTTTCAAGGATTTCTCTAAAATTGTATCTTAGTCTCTGGTCTAGAAAGAAAAGCTTAAGTAATGTATAAATATAAAAGTGCGGATCTCACCATAGTGATATGAGCCCGACCACTGATATTTCAGACAGACTCGGATACGACAAATATTCAAGATCACTAATATGTCATTCACTTAAGGATTCATCAACATTTCCGCCGAAAATGCTTTTACTTAAAAAAAAAATATATTGCCCCACACTAGGAATTTTACAAACATATAAACTCACATACACACAAAACCAGAACCCTGAACAACTACTTACCTGTAGGTCATACAAATATATATGTTACGTTCTGGAACCGCACCCGCGGCACACAGCGCAGCAGTCAAATGCTTATTCACTGCGCCAACCGTCCTCCCTAAGCATCTTTACTTCCATGGTTCATTCAGTATTTAATTGATAAGTCCTTTCCTTCTTAATTGTTCTTATAGTCTTTCCAATTATGATAGCGTCCAAATTAAAGTAAAAAATTAAATAGTCATCATAATTATTTACAAATGACCTAGGTTAATATTAGGTATGTTCCGTCAAAGCTATCTTTATATTTGTAAAGTAAGTGACCACTGCGTTTCGTTTCCTTTGTCTTTTGTGTCCTAGTCATCTTGATTTAATTGCGGTCAGTCCTCCTAATACCTACCTCCTATGTTTTTCTTTGTAATAATGTTTATTCGGCTTACTCCCAACAGTAATTTGGTTCAATACGCTTAACTTTTTACAGGAAGCTAGGAATGTTACAAATAAAATATATTTTTCTTTCGGAGACGTTACGTTGGATACGATGACTAGGTCATTGCCTCTCTCTAATAGAAAGCTTTTAGCTGTTCGTTTTAGCGCCATTTATTTGTTATTTATTGTTATTGTTTCAAATACTCGTTATATCGCCAACCGTGGCGTGGCGTGCTGCTCCTATCAAACGCCTTAAAGACTTTAAATATATTAACAAATTGATTGAAATATTTACTTTATTTCAAACATTTTTTGTCATTGTGTAAATCGACGAAGCTAAAAAGTAGATACATCATGGAAAAAATATGCCTTATTGCAACAACCACACACAGTGGTGGTCGAAACAGACTGAATTTATTTTTTCTTAATATTCTAAGTATATGATGAGAACATGTTGTTGAGCACAATTTAATAAAATTCTTTCTCTCTCACTAACGTTTTCCCCCAAAGGAAATATTTTCTGTTGCACAGAACAGATGAAAAATTGTCTATTTCGTGTTCTGTTGCTAATTTAATAAATACTGGATTAGAGAGCAGCGGTGGCCTAGTGGTATCAGTCGCGACTTACAAATTGTATGTCGTACGTTCGAGCCCCGTCTGGCGCTTTACTTTGTGTAAATTATTTCATCACCACTACTCTCAAAACGGTGAAGGTGATTTGTGATTATTTTTTGTTTTCTGATATTTATTTTTACTTCTGATTTTGTGATTATTGATTATTTTGATATATTTTTGACATTTGATGACTATTAATTTTTTGTTTGTTATTAATTTCAATTTATCTCATATTGTGTAATTTATGGACGTGTTGTCTGAAAATAAATGATTATTATTAAAACTTCGAAGACATAGACTTCTACTACCTCGCATTGGGCCCATATGGTAGATGACGGCCCACTCCCTCTCACTAAGAGGAGACCTTTGTTCCAGGAGTGGGGATATTATAATATTGTAGGCTGATTACGTTATGTATGTATGTATGTATGCATGTATATATGTATGTTTGCTAATAAATGATGGAGGTCGAGTTTCCTCTTTATTGAAATACAAGAATATTTTCTGTTCTATGTTTTCTTATTGGAGTTTAAATTAATCTATTGAAAATGAATAATAAACTATATATAATAATATTCCATTAGTTAATCCGAATTTCGTTTTCAGTATTTGGTCGCAATTTCTATTTTCGCCAAATTTCAATACCGCCACAAAAAGAAGAAGAAAAAAGATCGAGCGGCCTATGTATTAGTTTAGTAAGATATTATTATTCTATGTATGTCACTTATATAAATCATAAAAAGAGTGAATGAATGGGATTGGAGAGCGAAAGGGATTCTCTCAAAGGAAATTTTGTGCCGAGTACCAATCTGCGCCTACAAAGATCACGCAGGAATTTATGTGAATCTAAAGGGTTTATTAGAAAATACCCAGTGTTAGTACCGTCGTGCCAGTACGTGCGTTTAGGTTTATATAGCTACCTAATGATACCTCAGTGGTACGAACATATCCCGTAAATTACCTACTTAAAACATGTTTCACGTATTTCATTATTGTCTTTTTAAACGCCTTTAGTCAAATATTCATGCCATTATAAAATGGTTTCGTGTCATAACTATTTACCTATGCTGGCACTGGCAGAAGTAAAAACTTAGTATTAATTACATTTAAATATTTTCATCATTAACCACTTTAACATCCTCATAAAAAAAATCTATGCAGCCTCCGGATAATGACTGCGTTGTCGATGTTAGTGTCGGTATTTGTGAATGTGTAAATGTGAATTTTGCTGATCGTGTCTTTCCTGGGTAGGCGTTTTGCAGAGGTAACCGACATCTAAACGAGCGGAGCTGCGGACGACCGCTATGTAGTATAAAACAAAGTCGCTTTCTTTGTCCCTATATCCTATGTATGCTTAAATTTTTAAAACTACGGAACGGATTTTGATGCGATTTTTTAAAAAATAGAGTGATTTAAGTGGAAGTTTTATATGTGTAATACATGCACCCGTGCGAAGCCGGAGCGGGTTGCTAGTGCTATTATATATTAACAAAACCAATCTTCAGATACTTGATTAGTTAAATCAAATTTCAGAGAAAAATTAAGTTACAATTATATTTGATAAATACTCACATTAAGTCCGTTTTCACCAAATAAACGGCTAAGACCACTTTTATGCAGCGCAATAATAGTCGCCCGCGCCTCAATAGTAGATTTTATACGAGGGGCTAAAATAGCCCATTATATACGAAGTTATTTAACTCTGAAACCTTAGCGAGGGAAAAATAATATTATAAATAAATAAATTGTAGAAACCAAGTTATAATAGGTTTTTAGCGTCGTGTGTAACAGTTTACTTTTCACGATTGCGAAATGAAATAATCCTAAACGAATTTAAATAAATTACTTCAATCAAATAAAATAAAACTAAATTTGCAATTAGATGAAAAAATCTAAAAAGGCTCGTGGTTAAATTACAGTTCTACAGGGCGATAGAATAGGTTAGACTACGCTTGTGGTGTGCCGTGTGGTGACGGCGGGTCAGAGTACACTTGTAACCACCCCATGTCATCCCTTGGGGGTCGTACAAGGCAACCAAGGGAATGAAAACGGATGACGGGCAGCAGCGCCATCCGAGTACTACAAACATCTGACTGCGATCACCAACTCACTTGCCAAGCGTGGCGATTATGGCGTTATCCCCTCAAAAGATTGACCCTACATTAAAACGGTCCCTGCTCCCCTTTGACCGATGAGCCGGTGAAGATCGCAGAAACCGCTGGATGCGGGAGCTGCAGGACCGGTCGTCCTGGAGATCCTTGGGGGAGGCCTGTGTCCAGCAGTAGACATCTTTCGGCTTAAATGATGATAATGGTGACGCTTGCCGTGGTTAGTCCGTGGATAGGTGACCATCTTTCTCATACCGAGACCCTTTTCGTGTCTCAAAAAGCACGAACAAACTTCATGCTTTCCAAGAAAGGACGTTTATTAAAATAAACGTTCTTTTTTTATGAAACAGTAGTAATAAGTTGAGTGTTTATTCATGATTATTGTACTTTTGAATATACTTTTTCGCTTTTGTAAGCTTTTAGGTAACAGATAACAAAAAAGTTTTTCCTCTAAAGAATGAACTGCTATTTTTCCTGGTTTTGGTACGCTACAATGACCGTCTTTCTACTCATATTATAATATATCACTAACAATCACTTGTTGTGGACAACAAACACTGTTCATATGAACAGTAGCATATGCCCTTGAAACTAAAAAGATGTAAATAATGTTAAACGTCAAGCTAATGCCTTGTGAGATTGCCTAAGGACCTATTGTCGACACTGTATACTTGAATAGTAAATCACTTAAAGTGATTTTAATTTGAATATCTGAAATGGATAATTTTGTAAGTGTTGACTCCGTAGTATGAGGTGAAATGACAACTCATTTGAAACTAACTTTAAATACGTTTTCACGATGAGTTGATAGTTCTGTTCTATATACTCGTACATAGTTCGGTAGCTGTATCGTCACGAAGTAATTCATTAATCAGTTGCGGCAACAGGTAGCCGGCTCACTTTGCCGCCTCACTGTTTCGCTTCGAGTTCGCGACGTCTTGTGCCTCGCACCGTCGCCTCCCGTTGCCCTGGCAACAAGCCGATAAGTAAACAGGATGAATATGTTGAGTTGGGAGGGCAACTCCGGCCCCGACGATGTTTAACATATTTCATGAATATGGACTTGTTTCACTATTGTTATAGAGTTTGTTAGTCTAGCTGTCACTAGCATTCAATCTCGACTCGTATTTACCTACGTAGTACTGTGATATTGATTTTTGTCAATCGCTGACTACACATAGAGTGACGGTAGAAATTATATTAGGGAATTAGTTTTTTTTTTTTTGTTAATATTCGCATTAGAGCAATTTTTACTAATGAAACATAATTACTTTTTTATTCTTACCAAACTTAATAAGCTTGCCTAACAAACGATAAAATGTCGGTGCATTAAAAAGCATCAGCCTGTATCACGATCGATAGGTACCACATGATTCGTTCACTCGGACACTATTCCTATCTCCTAAACTCGTTTCAACAATAGAAATGCGCGCGGTGTGGGAGCGCCACCACTCGCCCGTACATTAGGATCGGTGTGCTATGTAAGTAGGTACCTACTTTCAGAGCTGATATTTCGACCTCATAATTCCTTTACCACTTTAGACACCATATTAAAACTTCACTTAGTTTAAAAATGTCTTTTTGTTAAATAAATCACTAACTTTATTTATGACACATTCAACTTTATAATAAAATACTTATATTATCAAAATTCATCCTAAATTACACATTTACACGATATAAAAAGTTATGTTTTAAAACTAGATGAGGTTAGAGTGGTAAAGCAAAAACGAAGTCGGTTATACAGCCGACTTTAGTATGCAGGTGGGATGTGTGTATGTATATCTCACCCGTCTAATGATTGTCACGGCTCAATGAATTCACAGCTATTGAATGAGGAATGCGGAGTAAATGGACGATGTTGTAATTTGTACCATTTCGTGTCACGGGTATATCTACATAATATCACGTTATTATTTCCCACTAGGGGATAGACAGGGGATAGGGGAGTTAATTCCACAATTCACATGTTGCTAGATTGAAAATACGATCTGCGTGTATGTACAAGCTTGCGGGCAGCGATATTGAGCTCAAGTCATCCTTCGAGCTACCAAGATTAAAAATGTTGCCCACAGTATGCGAGCCTTAATTCGAAGGACGCGCGGTTACAAGTTCGACCGCACTTGGTGATAGAGCCCATCAGGCATGGCTGGCTGATAACAATTGGGGAGAAGCGAAGTACACGTCATATCTTTCTGAAAAGAACAGGGGCTTTAGTCGGAAGGAGTCTGAACACTCTGAAAAGAACAGGGGCTTTAGTCGGAAGGAGTCTGAACACTCCGTTTTTTAGTCGGTAGGAGTCTGAACACTCCGTTCTTTAGTCGGTAGGAGTCTGAACACTCCGTTCTTTAGTCGGTAGGAGTCTGAACACTCCGTTCTTTGGTCGGTAGGAGTCTGAACACTCCTTTCTTTGGTCGGTAGGAGTCTGAACACTCCGTTCTTTAGTCGTTAGGAGTCTGAACACTCCGTTTTTTAGTCGGTAGGAGTCTGAACACTCCGTGTTTTAGTCGGTAGGAGTCTGAGCACTCCGTTTTTTAGTTGGTTAGGAGTCTGAACACTCCGTTCTTTGGTCGGTAGGAGTCTGAACACTCTGTTCTTTGGTCGGTAGGAGTCTGAACACTTCGTTCTTTGGTCGGTAGGAGTCTGAACACTCCTTTCTTTGGTCAGTAGGAGTCTGAACACTCCTTTCTTTGGTCGGTAGGAGTCTGAATACTCCGTTCTTTGGTCGGTAGGAGCCTGAACACTCCGTTCTTTGGTCGGTAGGAGTCTGAACACTCCTTTCTTAGATCGGTAGGAGTCTGAACACTCCGCTCTTTGGTCGGTAGGAGTCTGAACACTCCTTTCTTTGGTCGGTAGGAGTCTGAACACACCTTTCTTTGGTCGGTAGGAGTCTGAACACTCCGTTCTTTGGTCGGTAGGAGTCTGAATACTCCGTTTTTTGGTCGGTAGGAGTCTGAACACTCCTTTCTTTGGTCGGTAGGAGTCTGAACACTCCTTTCTTTGGTCAGTAGGAGTCTGAACACTCCGTTCTTTGGTCGGTAGGAGTCTGAACACTCCGTTCTTTGGTCGGTAGGAATCTGAACACTCCGTTCTTTGGTCGGTAGGAGTCTGAACACTCCTTTCTTTGGTCGGTAGGAGTCTGAACACTCCTTTCTTTGGTCGGTAGGAGTCTGAACACTCCGTTCTTTGGTCGGTAGGAGTCTGAACTCCCCTTTCTTTGGTCGGTAGGAGTATGAACACTCCGTTCTTTGGTCGGTAGGAGTCTGAACACTTCTTTCTTTGGTCGGTAGGAGTCTGAACACTCCTTTCTTTGGTCGGTAGGAGTCTGAACACTCCGTTCTTTGGTCGGTAGAAGTCTGAACACTCCGTTCTTTGGTCGGTAGGAGTCTGAACACTCCGATCTTTCCAAATATAAGGTATCCATGATTAGTTATTTCACAACAACTTTGTTGTTATCTCGTAACGTTCAGGTATGAATGAAATATCAAGAATATCAACTGGCATATTAATGATTTGTGAATTCGACAAGTCCTGCGGCGGCGCACAGGTGCATGTCACAGTTTTATTGACTAAAACCCACCCGTGTTGATTCGATCATTTGCCTGTGCGCCGGCAACCCGGAGTCCTAGCAGGCATAGGCCCTACTGGATCCTGTCACATGTAAAACACCCTCACATGAAATATGATAACGTCACATCTTAATAGATACTAGCTGCGCTGTGCGGTTTCACCTGCGTAGGTTTTGATATGTTTTTTTTATATGCTCTGCTCCTATTGGTCGGAGCGTGATGTTATATAGCCTCCTGGTTTAATGGGCTATCCAACACAAAAAGATTTTTTCGAGATTAGCGCGTTCAAACAAACGAATTCTTCAGCTTTATATATTAGTATAAATAGCTATAGATAATAGGGAGTTTTCCGCTTCCTCAATCACCAACTCTGACACATTGATTTGGTTTTTTATAGAATATTTTGTGAAAAGAAAAATAATTACTAAGCAGGATGACTCCCTAATTACCTACTGAAAGGAGCCATCGAGTATATTCTATCAAAATTAACGATACAAAATGACAACATTATTGGAGCATTCATAAATAACGAGCTAATCAGATTGTAAGGATATTTGTAAGCACTGGTAATTACGTATATATAATATTGATATATTTTCTTTGTAGTCATGTATTACTGGTTCCAATTATATTGACGTGTATTATGTAGGTTTTTATTATTATTCGTGTTCGTATGTATTTGTGTCAGTAAGTATTGTCAACGTACCGCCGGATTTGCACACCTAGGGCTTCGAACAAAGTAAGTATGTAAAGGTGTTCTTTTTTTTGGATTTTTGGGGGTAAATGCTCGAGGATGTATGGAATTCCGTAACATGCAGCATCAAAGTTAAACTTTGATTTTTATAGTCAACTACACTTATAAACTCATACAAATATTCTCTTTGTTAACAAAACTTCTATTTGTTTCATATTTCATACGTACACGGCCATTATTGCTTTGAAACAATGGTTTTTTTTTAGTGTTATGATTTCAGGTTGACGGGAAGTCTCTTCTTTTTTTAAAAAACGTTGACCAACACTAGGTATTTCTCCTGTATCGTGGGTGCGTTTACAAACATATAAACTCACATACACACACTCAAAACTATTTACTTATGGTTCATAGGTAAAAAGTTTAATAATATTTGTTTCATGCGAGATTCGAACCCGTGACACTCGGCACAGCTGTCAATCACTTAACCACTGCGCCAACCGTGTCGAGGAAGTACTTCATAGGCAGACATTTAAGATAAAATTTTAATATCTTTGTTCATATGTTTTGATTTTGGAACACAGCACACAACCCGTATTTTTTGATTATTTTAATTTAAAAAAGTCACTTTTTGTTTGGTTAAGGGCTGAATATTTGATATTAATTTCAACTTGATAACTCTGGGGGAACTGAGAACTGCTCAGGATCGAGCTTGTTGGCGTGCCATGCAAGAGGCCTATATCTAGCAGTGGATAGAGGCTGATGATGATGATGAACTCTGCGCGTTCCTGAGAAAAAGGGTTTTCAGTGACTGACAGACATACGGACAACGGAGTGTTGTGAAAAACCGAAACCCATACAGAGATTCGGTTTTTGATTTGATGTACGGAAACTTGAAATGAAAGAATACTAAATCCTAAGTATGTATGTACTTCTGACAAAGACGTCAACTAAAAATATTTACACATTACAGTTTAACAAAATTATTTATTAGAATTTGTTGCAGTGTGGTTACCGAGGGCGTGCGCACACTGAGACAGGGCCCCTCCGCAATACGTTCTAAGTAAAATTAACACGTTTTAGTAAATTATACTACATGCTATTTTACCACTTACGGCTGAATTTACGTTTATAGTACATAATAATATGTTACAGTTGACCGTTACGATAGTTCAAAGTCTGCAAGTGTGGTGTATGATGTTATCACTAGTTAATTACAAACAAACAGAAATTATTGTCGATAAACGCAAGACAACGCCGCACTGCTACAGGCGCGGGCGGTCGAGCAGTACGTTGGCCATATTTTTATTGGGATAACCAGGTAAGATAACAAGCTCATAACTTTGTGGTTTGTCATGACATCTTTTTGAAATTTTGTACGTAACTAGATTCTTTAATTAAAAATAATGGACACTTGTTTCGGGTTTCGAATATATAAATAATAACGTTGCATAAGATGACGGACCGATCGCCACCGTTCCTCTGTGTGTACGGACATAGTCCGGTTCTGGTTGTCTCGGTGATGATTCGAAATATGTAGTAGCACGCTCTTTGAGTACGAGGACCATGTTTCATTTGATTCGTCATGGAATTATGATCGAACTGTTGCGTGAGTTGGTATCGTCGCCTCGTGCATATAATGATCCATTTGGTTATAAATGTTGTTGAAATATATGACAGGCTTAAACGTCAAAAAATTTCGTTATACCTAAAGAGCGTGTGTGCGATTCACACATGGTAAAAAGAAAACATAAAAAAAATGGTTTTCAAGATATCAAAACAACGCTGGAAAAAAAAAGCAAATTCGCTATGTAATTTTTTGTTTGGGATAGGAAATTGCCAAATGACCTCTCCCTCTCTGATAAACACTGACAAGTGGAGGACCCCAATACAGAGAATCACGAACATAAGAAGCACTGTGTAATGCTTCCTATCTCATTCTCTATCGCGTGAAATCTTATGAATTTATATTTCTATCTCTTTTTACGTCGCTTTTTCGTTTCATCGACTTTCCAAGTCACAATGATGCTAAAGAAGCTTTCAGTTCAAAAGACTCTAATCATTATTATTTCACTACTTACATCCATTCCTACTTCAAAATCAGCCATCATGTGCCCACTGTTAGGACACAGGCCTCCTCTCGGAGTGGGCCGTAATCTACGAGGCTGGCCCAGTGCGGGTTGGTAGAGAGGCGTCACATGTCTTAGATATTTTTATGGTTTCCTCACGATAATTTCTTCACCGTTATGAGAGCACTGATGATGAAATAAATTACACAAAGTAAAGCGCCTGATGGGTTTCCAGTAATGAATGACCACTGCTGCGCCATCACTACTTACTCATGTGTAATAGCTATAACATGGAAATAATACGCTGCTCTTTAAATTGTGAACTTGGTAACGAGACGAATTAGTGTGGCAGCAATAGTGTAGGTTACACATTCATATTAACGAACACTTACAATTAGATAATGATGTTATTTATTAAATGAAAATCAAATCACACTCTATACCTCCCTTCTTTCTTTACAAGGAAAAGCTGCTAAAACATAGCACACAGTAACACAATAGCAAAATGGCGCATATTATTCGATATTAAACGGATCTTCCAATAATCGCGATTTATTGTAAACAGATCAAGCATTGTATTACATCGCACAGTTCTATTGATTCCTTTTATTTATTATTTAGCGTATTATCTCCACAATACATATAATAACAACAGATGTTGGTTCCCAGAGTTTTAGGGGGTGAAACAGAGGGATGCAGTGGTGAGAGGATCTTGCATAAGTAAGAAAGTAAATTGAAAATATTTGTACATTTTATTTGTGATGATGGGCCGACGCTCATTCCAATGATCAGATCGTACCGGCACATTGATAGTAAATAGTATAGTAAATAATAGTATAGTAAATTCGTGATAGGAAACGATTGAACATTTTTTTTTTATTACTTTATAAACCAGCGCTTGACCGCAATCCCGCCTGATGGTAAGCAGTGACGCAATAGTTGATGGTAGAGCGCACTAGTTTATTAAGAGCCTATTCACTCTAGCCTTGAAGACACTCAAATTGTAGTCCGACGGAAACACCGCCGCCGGCAGATTGTTCCAGTCCCTCGATGTACGCGATATAAAGGAGGAGGCGAAACGCTTCGTCCGGATCGTAGAGGTGTTAACAACATAAGGGTGGAAACTCGCCGTACGACGGGTCGTCCGATGGTGGAACGGAGATGGGGGAATTAAATCGTGTAATTCCCTCGTACACTCCCCAGAATGTATCCTATAGAACACCGAAAGCTGGCTACTCTACGCCAGTGCTCTAGGCTTTGGAGACCAACTCGAGTTAAATCAGAGTCACCAATCAGCCTCTTCGCACGCCTCTCCACTGAATCCAAAGTGGCCAGGTGACACTTAGCAGCACCAGCCCAAATGTGGCTGCAGTACTCCACACACGAACGGACCTGTGATCAGGTACTAGGCCGATGTGTTCAGTATAACGCGGTACATCTTCATTTCTGTTGAGGCGTTATTGGTTTTTAACCCAACATTATGGGTGAAAATGTTGTGTTGTGTTCTATAGGATGTATTTTTGTGCAAGGGAATTACATGATTTAATTCCCCCATCTCCATTCCACCATCGGACGACCCGTCGTACGGTGAGTTTCCACCCTTATGTTGTTAATACCACTACGATCCGGACAAAGCGTTTCGCCTCCTGCTTTATGCAGCGTACATCGAGGGACTGGAACAATTTGCCAGCGGCGGTGTTTCCGTCGGACTACAATTTGAGTGCCTGGAGTGAATAGGCTCTTAATAAACTAGTGCGTTTACCATCAACGATTGCGTCACAGCTTACCATCAGGCGGGATTGCGGTCAAGCGCTAGTTTATAATAATAAAAAAAAAACTTCGAAAGGTTTCAAAAAACTAAAAGGCTGAACCAGCGACGTCGGCTTCCGATATTAAAGTTATTTTTACCGTTGTAGTGTTTTTCTTGGAAGTCCGATTCTTAAGAGTGTATCCTAAAGAGAGAACTTTTTCAAATATATTTGCTATTGAAGAACTTAACCACGTCAGATAGAAGTACACACACAACTACTTCTTCTTCTTCAACCTGTAGAGGTCGACTGCTGGACAAGGGCATCCCCAAAGCTTTCCACGATGACTGGTCTTGTACTGCCCGCATCCATCGGCTTCCCGCGACCTTCACCAGCTCACACACAAGTCATAACAAAATGAATAAATATGCAAGAATGAATATAATAAATTAAAAACTGTAATCAATTCAGGAAACAACTGAAATAACTTTTTTTAAATATTTCACCGAGGAAAGAACGTGTTGATCTTATAATTTGAGACACAGCTCTTACAGTCTGACAGCACTTGTAAACTAAATTGAAGAACATATTCTCACTGCAAGTGAGTTACGTATATGTTAAAATACTTGTCAGGAATCAATTCTGGTTAACATGCACGTCTTTCTCTATCTATCTCACACGGATAAATTCAATATGAAATATGTAATTCAGATTGTTTGTTGATGGTATACTGATATTTCTTCGATAGCTGGACCGCGTTTCTTAGGCGCGTCTTCTAGGAAACTCGGTGGAATCCCCACGGATCCCAAGCACAAACAAATGAGACAAGGGTGGACTTACGGGATTCCCAGCGCTGCATTCTCCGGGTTGTGATGGAGACCTCCACAGATGTTCGTGGTTTCAAGGGGTAATTATCGATTTATATAATTTTTTATGATAAACCGACCGACGCGCATGGTGAACTTTTTCCGATGTTGTTGAAGAGAGAGTGAGTGAAGTTATTCGTGAGCACTGAATGTGAATGAATGGGAAGGAACCGGGAAATTTGAATGTCCTATATAAGAATGGTTACATGCTTTAACACAGATATTTTGTAACATAGTAGTTTTATGATTCATAAGTATACCTACAGTGCATAGTATTATATTACCTTATAGGTAAATATATTTATGATTGTGTTACTTACTAATTCATTTTCTAGCACTGCGTAAGAATTTTATGTCATCTACACATTAAATCGTAATTTCCACGCAATGTACAGATACTTTTAGAACATATGATACAATATTAGGTACCCACCACGGCGAATAGTGTACCTAAGTAAGTAAGTGTTAGTAATCTAAAAGTGGTTAATAACAAGTATTTACGATTGTTCGTGCGACCTGTTGCTCTGCGCGCCTCGGGGATCACAACGAGATTTATTGTTACGATATTAAGAATATTGTTGTCTGTTAGAAGACTGGTATAAACGTCTTATGAAGAATGATTGGTCACGCAAAAAGTCATGTCATACAGATTTTTCACTTTAACTTTTTTATCAATCTTGGTTTTTCCTGTGCCCTTCAATGTTAACTTCAAAAAAAAAAAAAGATTTTAAAGAAATATTAGGGTTATAATATAATTATACAGTATGTTAAAAAAACCCTGTCCGACCCATAAGGATAATAAAGGTTAGGTAAACACATGACCAAATATAATATAAAATTTTACGTAATCATCATAGTACCTACCAATACAAATAAATTTTTAAATAATATTTTTTTCCCGCGAATTAATTCCAACTTCCCCGAAATTTGGTAATTTTTAAAAAAGTGACAACACCGGTATTATTATGAGTGAATAGCGATGCGACCACGTGCCGCGTGCCCTGCCGCCCGCCGCCCGTAGGAAGACTGGTTAACACACATTTATTAAGTTACCTCTTTTTGCGAAACAATATTTATTTTTTTAGGGGTTTTTTTTAAATTTTAGCCCGGTTTTGTATGCATTAGTAGAATCAGTTATCGATACCTAACAACAACTTCACGGGTCGGACAGGATTTTCTTAACACACTGTATAATAATTAAGGGTTGACTTTTACCTTCGCGAAAGGCCAAGCATTGCCATACAATCTAATCTCTTTAATACCTGTGGTTGACTGGTAGAGAATGACTAAGCCATTAAGTTCGCCTCTGTACAATTTATGTGCGAAAGAATAAATAAATAAATAAATAAATACAACGCAGCAATGCTGCCAGTCTTTTGGGTACATTATCAGTTGACAGCGAACCGAGGAAAATATCGTTGCTATATTTTAATTTTCAATGGCTTTAGTTAGTAGGTACCTATAGGTTATTTTATTTTAATTTAATACTTTATTTAATATTAGAAGTTTATAATTTAATGTTAAAATTTATGAATTAAAATATTGTAATGGTAAATATTATAATAAGTTTTGATGCTCTTCAGCACACCAACCCGCAGTGTCTCACCCACTCCCTCTCAAAGAAAGGAGGCCTCAGTCCCTGTACGAGTCAGTCATCGTACATGACACGCGCACATTACCTACATAAATCAGCACTATTCCGTCGCCATGCACAAATTATAGTGTAAGGCGACAGTACACGATCAGCCTTCAAAGACTGTACTCATTTACACATTCATATATTGTTAGTTACGAGTTAGTTAAATAATCAATAAAGCATCATATTTGGCTATCTGTGACTATCATTCAAGTTAATAACCAAGGTGTGTGCGAACCATTCAGCAGCGCATACATCTTTATGGTCCTTCGAGCCTCAAGATCATAATTTCGCGTTCTTTTGTGTGGTGGCGATTTGTTTGGGCCGGCCGACCAGAAGCAGCATCGAACCAGCTCAATATAAGAAGCATCACCTGCACAGAGGATACGGACCGCGAAGATCACTGAACAAGCAGCAGCAAATACAAGGGATCACTGAAGCACTGAAGTGACTCGAAGTATTTATTACAATTCTTTCCATCATGGAGGGAGTTATCCAAACTCAGTATCAAATTATGGAGGCAATGCAAAAACTCCTCATCAATTTTAAAAAAGACGGAGAAAGCCGCAAGACTCCCAGCAGTGTGCAGAAGAAGATAGACCTCCTCGATAAGTATTGGGCAGAATTTCAAATCAACCATGAGAAGATTCGCGGGCACGAAGATTCATCTCATCAATACTTTATGCAGGAATCCTATGAACAGACTAAACAATTTTACAGGAGTGCAAGGGAAACCTTTATAAAGTATTTACATCAAGAAGAAAAGCCAGCATCACCCTTATTAAAGCAGTCAGCCTTCGAGTTCGAGTTAGCACCGTCGCCCTCGCAGTCAATGGAGCCAAAAGTACTTCAAGAGCAAGGTGCAGGTGAAACTGGACAAGGTCACCAACCAACCCTTTCAATAAAGGTACCTGAAATAGCTGAGACTGCGAATAACAGCAGAACAGATGAGATGCTACGCAAACAAAGGAGCAATATCAAAGCATTCCAAAGAACCGCATCAAACATCAATGTGGACCTCCTCAAAGAAAATTGGCAGTTTGAAGACGCCTTAAAGGAGTTAGAGTCAAGGTGGAAAGCAGTTGATTCACTTTATTGGGAAATTGACAGTTTACCCAATGAAGCCAACGTACAATATGAGATGTCTTACAATACGTGCGAGCTGGTTTATAACCAAATGAAAGCAACCATCAACTCCAAAATGTGGTCAGTTACACACCGGGATAGGTCGACGCCAATCATCGAAATCCCAACCTTTAGTGGTAGCTACGAACACTGGACAGGATTCAAAGATTTATTTGTTGAGACTATCCATTCCAATCCATCTCTTTCTAACGCACAGAGAATGCAGTTTCTCAAGAGCAAAGTGAAAGGCGAAGCCGAGAAACTTATTCAGCATCTATCAATCAGCTCGGAAAATTATGGAACTGCATGGGAGATCCTTAACCGCAGATACAATAACAGAAAACTTATCTTCACGTCACATCTCAATTCATTACTCGCTGTTCCTAGCACTCAACATTTATCAGCAGGATCAGTTAAAAAACTACACGATACGACAAAAGAATGTATCAACGCAATTAAAAACCTTGGTGTGGACACGTCATCGTGGGATCCAATATTGGTTCATTTGCTTTCACAAAAGTTGGATACAGTGACTCATAATGATTACTTAGAGTCACTAGTGGAGCCACGTGAGCTACCCAACTTAGCAGAGTTTCTCGATTTTCTAGAAGGAAAATTTACATCATGGGAATCATCACGTCGTAAACCAGAAACAGCAAAACCATCTCAGTCAGAGTCTACACAAAATAATAAGAAATTTCATTCGTATAAAGCATTCAGCGCTAATCAGAACAAAAATAACAAGTATAGATCAAATTCACCGACAAAAGACAATGCAAATACAACAAACTGTCCACATTGCAACCAACACCACAAGTTGTTTTTGTGCAAAACATTTCTTGAATTACATCCGGTTGCAAAACGGCAAGCAGTTTCGAAATACAATTTATGCATAAACTGTCTAAATGCACATACAAGCAAAGAATGTCCGTCAAGAAAAACATGCCGCGTCTGCAACTCAGATCATAATACACTGCTTCACGACGCTTACGGTAAATGGATTGGACAGAAATCAAATAGCAAATCGGTGCAAGAAACGACAGCTACAACTGATAATAAGAAAACCACAAGCGACAGCAGCAATCACGTGTCGCAAGAAGATGTAACTGAAACTTTGCTTACCACAGCATTAATCAAGGTGGAAGCATATGATGGGTCTCTGATAACTTTAAGAGCACTCCTTGATCAGGGGTCACAAACATCCCTAATAACGGAAAAAGCAGCTCAAAAATTACGACTACCGCGTGGCCGCTGTAAAGGTGTCATATTCGGTGTCGGGGCGAAAGAAAATAATTGCAAAGGTGTCATACGAATCACGTGCAGTGCCATTCACGGCAATTATACATTTGAAACTGATGTTTTTATTATGCGGAATTTAATCAATAATTTGCCTAACAAATCATTCAAAATACCAAAGTCGTGGACATTTATACAAAATATCCCATTGGCTGATCCAGATTTTCATGAAAGTCGTCCTGTAGATATTTTACTCGGGGCTGAGATATACTCAAACATAATCCAAGAAGGTATCATCAGACACAACAAATCACAACCAGTCGCGCAGCAGACACGTTTGGGCTGGATTTTATGTGGCAACGTGCAAGCAACATTTCAATGCAACGTTGTGATGAATGATATTGAAAGCATTCAAAAATTATGGACAGTGGAAGATATAACAGAAAACTCGGGAATGTCACAGGATGATCTGGATTGTTTGCAGCACTACAAGAACACAACAACTCGCGACGAAGAAGGTCGTTACATTGTAGAGCTACCATTCGAACCAAACTTTCAAGAAAAACTAGGAGCTACGAAACCAATGGCCTTGGCACAATTCAGGCAACTTGAGAAGAAATTTTGCAAACAGCCGCAATTAGCAGAAGCATACAGACAGTTCATTCAGGAATATCAAGCTCTAAATCATATGGTCGAGTGTACTAGTAACGTGACACCAGCTTGCTATTTACCTCATCATTGTGTTCAACGCGCCGATTCCACAACTACAGCGTTAAGAGTAGTATTCAACGCGTCGGCAAAAACATCCACGGGTCATACTTTGAACGAGCTGATGAAGCGCGGTCCGAATTTACAGCAAGATCTCATGTCATTGATCTTGCGATGGAGGCAATATCAGTTCGCATATACGGCAGACATAGAAAAGATGTATCGTCAGATACGCTGCAGCACTGATCATCAAGCCTATCAGAAGATACTATGGAGTTGTCTTAATCAACGATTACGTGAATATCAGCTCACGACAGTCACATATGGCATGAAAGCAGCTCCATTCCCAGCTATGATGACTATGAAACAGTTGGCATCAGATGAAGGTCATAAGTATCAGCACAGTAGGGCAGCACAAGCATTGCAAGAAGAATTCTATATGGATGACCTTGTAAGTGGTAGTTTCACGTTGTCGTCAGCTAAACAACTGCAAGGCGATTTGATCCGTTTGCTAAGGTCGGGAGGTTTCAATTTACGGAAATGGTCGACTAACAACGAAGAATTACTTCAAAATGTCAGTAGAGCGTCTTCAAGTCAAGCATCATTCGATTTCAAGCAAGCAGAATCAACGAAGACACTCGGGTTGAAATGGAACCCCAATGAAGATACATTCTCGTTCGAGCTGAAAATATGCAAAACAGAACCAACTGAACAACATACAAAGCGTTCATTACTATCAGATATTTCGAAGATATTTGATCCACTCGGGTGGTTAGCTCCAGTTACAACCACATTAAAACTTTTATTCAAGCAAGTTTGGCTCTCCAACATTCAATGGGATGACCAGCTTCCGATGGAAATAAGCACCGAGTGGGAACAAATTAAAACAGAGCTTCTAAACATCAATCAGTTTAGAATCCAAAGATGGTACCAGATAGAAGAACAAGACACAATTCAACTGCACGGCTTCTGCGATGCCTCAGTGAAAGCATATGCATGTGTTGTTTATTGTAAAATTGGTACCAAAATTTCACTCGTCGCTGCAAAAACAAGACTGGTGCCAGAAAACAAAAAACTCACTTTATCTCGTCTAGAGCTGAGTGGGGCGCATTTACTTACAACACTTATGCGAAAAATTCAACAAGCCCTCAATGGACGTAAATTCGAAGGTTTTGGTTGGTGTGACTCCACTGCAGTTCTCGGTTGGATTCATGGCAATATCAATCGCTGGACACCATTCGTAGCGAACAGAGTCAAGCAAATAAAGGACGTAATACCATCAGATAATTGGCATTACGTAAAATCAGCAGAAAACCCAGCGGATTGTACCAGCCGTGGCATTACAACAGAGCAACTGAAGCAACATAATTTGTGGTGGAGCGGCCCGCCATTTCTCCCTGGATTCGAGGAGTCATCAATCGCTGAGAAGTGCATCTACGTCACGGATCAAGAGGAACGAAAATCAAAACAAAGCAACGTCACTATTCGTCAACCTCATAGCGATGATGTCATACAATTCATACTGCAAAGACACAGTAATTTGACACGCGCCGTACGCGTGCTTGCTTGGGTGCTACGTATCACACGACGTCACAACGAGCACACTGCTTACTTGAACGGAAGTGAATTGGAAGCGGCAAGACACAGGATAATTAATTATGTACAAGAATCGGAATTTTCAGAAGAAATTGATATGCTGCGAAGACAAGAACAAGTACACAAGAAGAGTAAAACTTTGTGCCTCAATCCATTCTTAGACAAGGATGGACTTTTGAGAGTGGGAGGCAGACTCAAGCATGCGAATATTGACGAAAATATGAAGCATCCACTAATCATACCACACAGCAGCCACGTTACTGACCTCATTATCGATCAAGCTCACCGCCGCACGTTACATGCGGGGGCCCGGACGACACTCGCGAATATCAGACAAAACTACTGGATATTAGGCGGAAACAGAGCTGTAAAGAAGCGCTTACATGCATGCGTTACTTGTAGAAAGCATAAAGCTGTCATACAAAAGCAACTGATGGGGGACTTACCTGAGTCTAGGAGCAACCCGTCGCGTCCCTTTCAACACACCGGCGTTGACTTCACAGGATACGTTGACGTGAAACTCAATAAAGGGAGAGGCGTCAAGACTAGCAAGGGATACATTACAGACAGCCAAAATATCAAAACTAAGGACAATCAATCAAAACGACGACCGGGAATGGCGTCTAATCTGATAGCAACTCTCGTTACACTAGTTCTCTTCATGACATCCGTCTTTGGCAATGAACAGTTAACAAATCCATATACTTTGACAACAATACACAAAGCACTCTATTTTGATCGCATCTCAAACATGCAGTTCATTCGCGACGAATGGAAACTCATCGTGTATTACGACATGAACCCTTATTGGGACGGCTCGGCAACCTTCGACAAATACATCAAACAAATAAACAGCGTATGTGAAAGAGAAACAAACAAAGTTCTATGTGACATCATCCTACAACAGCTACGTCACTCTCATGACGAACTGGCGTACTACAATGTAATGTTACTTAATCAGCATTTCGAAGAACGCATACGACGGCGACGAGGCCTCATCGACGGTGTGGGTTACGCTGCCAACAGTTTATTTGGAGTTCTAGATCAACGCTTCGCAGATCAATACAAGCAAGATATTTCTCTTATACAAGAAAATGAAAATCACTTGGCACTCTTGTGGAAAAACCAGACCTCAGTAGTAGAAGCAGAATACAATCTACTCAAGAGAACTGAAGAATCGATTAATCGGCAACACAAGGCCATCAATCAACATTTAAACATTCTTACAAAGGCCACCAATACGTTGAACAAAAACTTGCAAGAACAAGAAGTGAGGAATGAGCTAGCACTGTCCACCATCATAGCTACAAATATGCTCACGAAGCTGAAATCAATACAAGATACAATAATCGACACAATAACAGACGTCCATCATGGAATGTTCAGCGCCCACTTACTATCGCCGAAGCAACTACGAGTTCAACTCAGCATAATCTCAGGACAATTATCGCGAGAACTATCCTTGCCGATAGAAAACATACAGACTGAACTTCCAAAAATTTACCACCTTCTAAAGGTTAAAACACGGATAACACACGAGTACCTCATATTTGAAATTAGAATACCACTGGTCAACAGAGAAAGTTATGACGTATATAAACTCATATCAATACCACAGCAATATGGTAATAGTACAATCGCCGTCGTGCCGATATCAGATTACATCGCAATAAACTTACGCAAAGACACCTATCTGACAATGACGGCGAGAGACATACAACAATGTTTGGAGTACGACGAATCTAGTCGCCTCTGTCACTCCCGAAAACCCATTTTCCAGTTTAAGTCAGAAGACAGCATGTGCATCAAGGATATGGACACAAACAGATGTCTTACAAACACAGCAGCATGCCGTAATAATTGGACGGAATTAAACAAAATAAATACTTATCTTTATTATTGTTGCGAGCAGTGTGCACTGCGTGTCATATGCGGGGATCACATTACCGCCATACAAATCACGAAGGCCGGGGTCATAGCACTCGATTCTGATTGCGTAATTAAAGGACAAGACTTCACCGTTTATTCACACAAACTGGGACGCTCAGAAATTAAGACTACGGTTGATTGGGGATTACAGCAAATAGCACCTATCAACCACATCATCAACGTCACCTTGCCACAAGTTGAATTGAACATCACGGAGCACGAAACGTCATTGCGGCACATCAAAGAGCAGATTGAGCAGATGAAGTCAGAACAAGCCTTGAACTTGGGAATTTCAAGCCACGATATTCATCAATATTCAGCAATCTACGTGATATGGCTGGGCGCTGTACTAGTAGCCGTAATTTATACGTGTCGGTGGTTTTGGCGTCGTCGTCGGCAGAGAAGCACCAACTTACAGTCGGACTCCGAGACGCAACCTCCAGTACCGCAGACGCAAAGACAGCACTCGGCCCCCTCCGACGGCCTGACGCCACGCACTAGAGATTCGAGACAGCCACAAGAGGCGGTTGAATTAAGAAATTTTTCTAGCTTACTCAGCAGCATCAAGCGCCACAAGAGGACACCTACTGTGGTAACACCAGTGTCTGGTGACAGTGACTAATTCAAGTTATGGCTAAGAATAGATTTAATTTTGAAATGTAACTTGGGTGAAATTTATAAGTTTAGCATTTAAGCATTCTGTAAACTCATTCTCATCAACCACTCACATCTCTCTCGCCCGGGAATATGTACGAGTCAGTCATCGTACATGACACGCGCACATTACCTACATAAATCAGCAGTATTCCGTCGCCATGCACAAATTATAGTGTAAGGCGACAGTACACGATCAGCCTTCAAAGACTGTACTCATTTACACATTCATATATTGTTAGTTACGAGTTAGTTAAATAATCAATAAAGCATCATATTTGGCTATCTGTGACTATCATTCAAGTAAATAACCAAGGTGTGTGCGAACCATTCAGCAGCGCATACAGTCCCAGTAGTGGGAATACATTATAGGCCGATTATAGTATATTATTATTATTACAGTTTCGATCTCGTATGAATATCCGGACAAAAATTATCCTCTATCTTATAAGAATTGCCAGGAGGCTATAAACCATTTGTGTGATAAATTTCATCTTCGAGCTCAATCCGTGCAGTAGTTTTTGCGTGAAAGAGTAACAAAAATCTTTTCATCCAAAATTTTTCGAGTTTATAACATTAGGAGGATTATTATTTTCTCATCCATAATATGTCAAACTTTCGACATGTCACCTTGATCTATGCGCCCCATATGTACTATGTGATCACATTATCCGCTTGTATCCTACTTAACATACGTATTGCGTGCGAGCCCTTCGCGGCACTGCGGGACACTTCTGTTTACAATTTCGATAGTAATACATAAAAGACACGTACTTTTATGTATTACTATAGAAATTGTTTTTTGTCTTCCTTTTGTTTACCTTCAAGGTAAGATAGATAGTAATATCTATCTATCATCAGCCTTTTTTTATCGTCCCACTGCTGGGAAAAGGTCTCTTCTCATACAGAGAAGGATTGAGCGTAATCACCACGCTTGCTCAATGTGGGTTGGCAATCTAACAATATAAAAAAAAAAACTTTGCCCCCGCTAGTAATTATTCCTATATTGTGGGTGTATTTACAAACATCGGGTTAGAAATACCTAATTATGAGATTTTAGAATGAGACTGCTGCAATATAAAAAATAGTTTACTTTGCTTTTATACTTAACGTTAAGGTTCACCAACGTGCAATGGAGCGCAGTATTTTACGCGTCCCCACACTGAGCTGCATAACACAGATTATTGAAGTTGCTCCAACAGTCCTCACCTGAAGTAGGACTGAGCTGGCCATGTCTGCCGTATCACTACATAGTATAAAACATAGTCGCTTTCTCTGTCCCTATATTCCTATGTATGCTTAAATCTTTAACCGGGTCTGCCGGGTCTGCTAGTATTCTAATAAGCGATCCAAAACATTTAACACTTATACTAAGGAAATTACTCAAATAAACAATAAATATTTTAAGTGTTACGTATATTCATAGGGGCAAACGAGTCATTCTTATTGGTTACTAGTCTTCGAGTTCAACTCACTTTACCAACTTTAATATTTAACGGAACTTCATCAAAGGAGTAATTTAAATGATTAACATGAAATTTCTACTTTTACTTTGAACTTTGAATTTTCAATTAATAATATTGTGTAGCTTTTAAGAGCAAAAAAGAACAATACACATTTTGGAGTTGTAATTTGACTTTGATAGTATTCAAGAAATTTGTAAAATCAGAAAATGTAATATTTCAATTTCCTTCTACGAACTCTGTATTGCTTGCACATTGACTTCCCATCCTTGACAACGCAGATGTCAGTTATCTAGATTTTACTGAGGCATAACTAGATAAACTTGAGCGACTTCAAAACCTTTGCCTAAGATTTATATTCGGCCTGCGCAAATATTGTCACATATCTGAATTTCGTACAAAGCTTAAGTGGCTTCCCATACGTCTTCGCCGGAATTCTCATATCCTGTTTCAGCTCTACAGCATTTTCTTTAATCCTAAAACCCCCTGTTATCTTAAAGAACGTTACAAGCTCTTTCATGACACACATAATAGATATCTGAAGTCATCGGAAAACGATGCATTCCAATAATTTCTAAGATAAATCCTTTGAACCAAACTGCTTGTACAAAGCTGTTCGGTTATTGAATGACTTGCCCGTGTCCGTAAGGCGTGCTCATACTCTGTCTGCTTTTAAAATATAATGATAGGTATGTTTCCTTATCATTATATTATATTTGCTTTTGTATGATGTTTATATCTATTTAAACTAGTAGCTATGATACACGCAATGTACATATTTATATATATAATATAAATAGTACACTGTATACTACCTACATTATTTCTCTCTCCTTTCCCTTAGTATTCCATTCAAAGGTTGTCTGTAAAAGGTCGCCCCTTTGTAAAATATATATATATTTATGTCCTGTAATCTATACGGTGTACATAATAAAGAGTAACTATTCTATTTTGTTCTATACCTAGTCCTCAGTTGAATCCGGTCAGACTAGAAGCTGACCCTTAGATAGTTAGAAAAAGGTAGGCAGATGCTGATCATTTAATTGGTATACTTTTTTAATGAAACGTCCTACAGTTTTCCAATTATACTTCAATATTTCAAAATGAACGCTAAACTCAATCTATACAAAACAATATCGCCTCCTCCCTGCGGTACGCAGTGACAGCTACAGCTGTCGCCCCGATGAGTCGCCGTGATCTAATCACAAGGGCCGACACGACAGTCCCCGCCCGCGCCGTCGGCAGCATGACAGGAGAAAGAGCAACTGAACAACATCATTAATTTGAGTTATAACTTTTCGCTGCTGAGTTAACGCTGTATCTTTTTGTGCACAAGAATTTCCTTGGATTATACAGAAGTAAGTATTAGAATAATTGCATTTTATTTTTGACGATATAATTTAGGATGTTCAAGTTTAGTAGGTAAATACCGGATACTCATCTGAAAGCAAAAGTTTAACTGTGAAAAAGCTTCAATACTGAAAACAGTGATTCTGTATTTTAAGTTACAATTGCAAGGTAAGTAAATAAAGTTCATAAATCTATGTTGGATTCCGAAGAATTGTATCTCTGAACTATGAATGACAGCAGTTGTATAACAAAAATATAGTAACTATAGCCATCTAATAAGTAAACACACACGCAGCAATAAATAATTCCCACAAAAGGTGTATTTAAACAGTAAAAAAAATAAAAATAAAACATAATTGCTAACAGTCAATAGTTATAAACATAGTTGACCGATAATATAATAGGTTACTTCACTAACTTATAACCCTCATCCAGCACCCCATGGCCCAGGGTTGGATTCTTGGTGTTGGCAAAGTATTATTGGTTGTATCGATAAGGAATGTTTAAATATCAACCCGGAGTTTGGAAATTGGTGGTGTGAAGCCCTCGTGCCTCGGAGAGAACGTAAAGCCATTGGTGTTTGACCTCTCCCCAATTGTGGCGGATTTCCCAATGTACTATGAGAGAAAATCACCAGAGACTGCACTTGAGCTTACAGCAGACACTAGTGAATTATATATCTCCCGCATACCTAGCGACTCTCGGTTGAGATTGTCCACTGTGACTGAAATCGGTCGGGAACACATTACTATTAATAGGTTACTTTTGCTCAGAAAAAACTTCCCTATAGGCGGAGTCCCGCAAGGTTACCCAAACATAGGTAATTTATTTCCGTTCATAATATTTTACGGACAAATCCTGCGGAAGTTTGGAAGAATCTAATAGTTTCACAGGGAATAATAAATGACTCCTAGGAACTTGGCCCGTAGGTTGTGCCCCTGTCTTGGGACTTTTGATTTTACATTAATTTGGCTTTTTGTCTGGACCATATAAAACTAAAAAAGTTACGCTCTTTCCAGTGCTGGGCGTGAATTTTGTAACATATAATGAAAGAATGTAAATGTGAATTTATGTAAAACTTACATTTGTGTCTATTCAAACAATCATCATGAAACTTCGTACCTACACATATTTTTGGAGGTATCAAAAGTAATACTATAAGACACTTATTTTTTTCAATTTAAAAAAATATAGGACCGTATGTGGGTGAAATCGTAGGGCGCAGCTAATTAAAACATAATTCAAAATTGTTGGTTGAAGAGCATAAATTTCGTCATTTTATCTTTGAGATTGTAACTCAAAGTTTTAGCACGGATTTACTATACATTTATGAAAGCATCTTGGCTCGCATAAAGTAAACAAAATATTTCCCGCTCGCTCTTACCCCCGTATCCCGTCTCTGGGGATAATACTGAAATCAACAAAGTAATTCTAAACAAAAAGCTATTATAATTATAAGCTTCTTTCTCTTATTAACGAATTTTTCCCTTCCTCCCGAATCCCTCGACAATACCTATCTCACCGAGTCTTAAGTGCCGACAAAAGCACAAATATGCCAATTTCATAAAATTTGCAGCGATTTTTTGTTAGAGGAATTTGTCCTTCTGCCTATAGAATTGACGATGTTCCAGGAGGGTGCCGGATTACATCAATCTATTCCCATATTGATTTAATCTGGTTGTTTATTTCAGGGCTATATACAATAAAGTGAATGAAGAAGTAACTTTATAATAGGATACAAAATTAAATTTATGAGAACATATATATTTGCTTCATCAGATTTTGCCATTTGGATACACCCACACATACATCACAGACCATACACAATATCAGACTCAAAGATGTATGGTAATCAAATCAAAGGTGAAAGGCCTACGACGCCATGATGGAACTCGTTAAGATCTATCTACACAAGATTTACTTTCGACATTTTCCTTCAGTATAATGTTCAGTATAGTGGTAATATTCAATAATTCAATGTTAAAGAAAGTACTCTTAAACCCTTTCATTCATAAAGGTTGCTCAAAGTTAATTAATGATTAGCGAATGTTTAAGCGCACTACACACCAAAGCCGGCCTGGCGGCACAGCCCGCCGACACAACCTTAAGCTTATGTTGAAAGAAGCATGTCGGGAACCTTCACCCGTGCGTGCGGCTTTCCGGTGGCTAGCGTATGCAAGCGCTCAGTTGCTCGGTGACATTTCAGCTATAGTGACCTGCTAGTTTTTTACTGCCAAATAAGTTTCTGATGTCAAGCCGCCGACATGCCACCGGCAAAGTTTTACGACTTGCAACGACTGAAGTCACAAACCTAGCCCGCTGGCAAAATGTTGCCGACATATGCCACCGGGCCGGCGCGGTTTTGGTGGATAGAACGCTTTAAACATACATTTTAACATCACTTAATATTAATAATCGGATACAAATATTCGCAAATCTGTAAGGTCACAATGGGTTTTCCGGATTAGAAACTTGTAAATATTGTTTGTACGAGAAGGTTGGCATTATATGTATTTGTCAAAGCATTCGCAGAACTTAAACTCCAATCACATTCCTAAACTATATTATCACAACACAACACGGACTTACGAGCCCTCAACATCAAAGGCTCGACACCTCATAGGTACACCATTTGAGGAATCTATATCGTCACGTTTCAAGATCAAACACTCTGATGTTTTGATCTTGAAACGACAATTTACAGCGAGTTGATCCCGACTTGTTCGCAGTTGGATCAAGTTGTTAGAACAACTTCAACTGCTGACAAGTCGCGATCAACTCCCTCATACATCAGTGTTTTGATCTTGAAACGTGACAGTATTGGTCACCCCTCGAGCAGATTGCTCGGGTGCTATAGACACTCTGAAGTGTCGAGTGAGCGATATGGACAAAAGATTAAGCGAGGTCATAGATATTGAGACTTGTTAACGCGGCAATGTGAAGGTCACACATTAATTATTAATTATTATCAATGTTATTGCTGTAACGAACAAGACGGCATATTAAATAGCACTCTCTTAAACTTTTCAAGCACCATTGTCAAAGGATTGAGAAACGATCTGCCACTTAAATTTGGAAGCCACGTTTTTGAAATTGGAAACAATTGGTTGATAGGATTACAAGCCTTAGTGTTAACTTTGGAAAAGTTTTTTTTTTTTACATAAACTGTTTTTTAAATTTTGCGGTGAAGCACTAGTTGATTGACCGCAATCCCGCCTGATGGTAAGCAGTGATGCAATCTTTGATGGTAAAGTGCGCTAGTTTATTAAGAGCCTATTCACTCTAGCCTTGAAGACACTCATATTGTAGTGCGACGGGAACACTGTCGCTGGCAAATTGTTCCAGTCCCTCGATGTACACGGTATAAAAGTGGAAGCGCAACGCTTCGTCCGGATCGTAGTGGTGTTAACAACATAAGGGTGGAAACTCGCCGTACAACGGGTCGTCCGATGATGGAACGGAGATGGGAGAATTGAAACAGAAAAAAATTGTAAAATGAAAAATATTTTATTCAAAAACTAAGTTAGTATAAACAAAATTGAGGTTGACCTCTCCTTTTAAGTTTGAAAACACTTGTGCCAGGAGAGGCCGCTCTTGGGGGGCCCGAGCGCCGCCTGTAGGCGGTTGTACGTAGGAATCGTGCGGTCCATGACCCTGTATGGGTCCCCTGTATGGGCGATGGACCTGACGGCCGGAACACTCGCCATTCTGCGCAAACCGCAAAGGGCGATGGTCGTCAGGATCGTCCGCGGGTATCGCACGATATCCTACGAGGCGGCTTGCGTCCTGGCCGGATCCCCGCCCTGGGACCTAGAGGCTAAAGTACTCGCGTCATTGTACCGATGGCGCGAGGAAGAGCGGATACGGGGCTCCAGTCCGGTGCAGCGGCAGATCGAGCTGCGCCGAGAGGAGCTCCGTCAGGTTCTGGTGGCGGACTGGCGGTAGAGGCTTATGCGCCCTACCGCCGGCCTCGCTACCGTCGAGGCGATCCGGCCAGTATTCGACGACTGGCTCGGGAGGAGGCACGGCTCCCTGTCGTTCAGGGTGACGCAGGTACTGTCGGGGCACGGCTGCTTCGGCAAGTACCTGCGTCGCTTAGGCAGGGAGCCGGACGCTCGGTGCCACCACTGCGTCCAATGCGGGGAGGACACGGCGCAGCACACGCTCTCCGAGTGTGAAGTAGGAGGCGATCTGACGCTGCCGGCAGTAGTGCGGAGGATGGTCGGCAGCTCAGAGTCGTGGGATGCGGTGGTGTCCTTCTGCGAGGACGTGATGTCGCATAAGGAAGCTGCGGAACGGGAGAGGGAGATATCAACTCCCTTCCCGGGCCGCAGAAGACGCACCGGGCGCCGAGGAAGGGCGGATAACGCCCTCTTCCGCCCCCCATGAATGGGTCCAGGGGCGAGGGACATGGGGAAGTCCCCGCCTCCCCTATTGATGGACCCTGAGGCGGAGGCGCGCGCGAGTGTCGGCGCGCGCCTTTGAGGCGATGCACGGGGTAGTTTAACACTCCACTACCCCGTGCAGGAGACGAGGCCCGGACAGACCGGGCCAGCACGAGGGTGGGGCCGTGGAAGAATTTAGACTCCCGCGGCCCCACGCGTGCTCATGATAGAAGACACACCGGGGTGGTTTTAGTCAGTAAAAGTCTGACATACCCCGTCGTCCACCCCAGGGCGGCGGGTATCCTATGAGGATTTCCACACCGGAAAAAAAAGGAGAGGTCGCTTTCCTTTAACTTGATTACATGTTTCTTAACAACTTAATTAAATTGAATCCAATGATTAAGAAATACAGGTGTGAACTAAATCTATGTGTTACTTTTAGGAGTATTCTTTGAGCACGCTCCACCTTCAGGAATTTAATTTTTGGTGCGCCGCCCCACACTGGAATGCAGTATATCATGATCGACTGAGCCAAGGCAACATAGACCTTTTTAGTAGTTCAACGCTAGCCGAGTGTCTAAGGATTTTAATTAAAAAACAAAAAATGCATGCTTTTAAAGAATATCAAACTAAAAAATTTAAAATTAATTTAAAATTTAATTTATTAACTTTTTAGTTTTATATTTTTTAAAAGCATGTTTTTTTAGTTTTTTAAACTATATTTATTTTCAACTATTTAGTTCGATATTATTTTTTTGAATAATATACGGATAACACGAACGCTTAAGTGGTGCTCATTTGTTTTTACCAAACTTTTCTGATCTCCAACAGACAGAATAGCAAGTTCTAAAATTAGTAATGATAGAATAGAATAGAATACTTTATTTCAGACCGGAGTCCATAAGGTTAGTAACAATCTTACTTAACTTCTAGTATTAGTAGGTTACAGACACAGATATACATACATAAAAATTAACTTAAAACTTAGCCTAGAGCTGCATCCACCTCTGCCACATGGGAGAATCCCACCGATCCGCGAACACACTGGGAATACTGTTGTTACTGTGGCGAACACGCGTCATCAGGGATGCATCTACTCCTAATAATGGCAGTAAAACCATTAATATTATTATCCGCAAACATCTCTGACGCACTACAACGCCACGGCAGCCCTAACAGCACCCTCAGTGCGTTATTATATTGAACACGTAGGTCGCTGTATGCCCGCTGAGTGAAGTTAACCCACAGGCTGCACGTGTAGAAGGATTGGCAGTAAGCTTTAAAAAGCATAACTTTAACTGGCTTCGTACAACGCGCGAACCTACGGGCCAACATGTTACAACGGACAGCCAGCGACCTACGTTCCCTTTCAATATCACAATTGTCTTTTAGATCTTCGGTGACCCAGTGGCCCAGATACTTAAATTTGTCCACCCTTCGCAGGGGTTCACCACACAGTGCGACACGAGGAATGCACGAATATGTCATGTCACCTGCTTTAAAAACTAATAGTTCACTCTTTACGACGTTATATCTGAGCCCATGAGTCACCGCATATTGTTCGCATATAGCGATCAGTCGCCTCAGGGCATCGATAGATGGGCTCAGCAACACCATATCGTCAGCATAATTAATATTTTTTATGCATATCCCGTCAATATGACATCCGACTCTGGTGCTGCTGAGCTCAAGGATCAGCTGGTTAAGATAAAGGTTGAAGAGCCTGGGTGAGCTGAGCCCCCCCTGCCTCACCCCGCACGACAGCCGATACACAACCGAGTACGAGCCTACCCACTTTACGCTATTACATTGACTGGTATACCAGTACCTAAATATCGACACTATTTCAGGTGGTAAGGTAGTCTCACATTCCAGCATGCGCCACAAAACATCGTAACATACGAGATCGAACGCCCTGGAAAGGTCCAGAAAAGCGGCAAAAATGGGAGTCTTCCTCTCTGTGTAGTATTGAACAGTCTGCTTGAGGCACATGATTGCATTCTCGGTAGACAGCCCAGGCCTAAAACCAAACTGGGCTTCATGTAGTTCAAGGTGTTTAGCCAATTGCTTGTCAAGCAGACTGTCCAAAACTTTTGCTATAACAGTGGCCAGGGAAATGGGCCTATAGTTGAAAATATCGGAAATATCCCCAGTTCTATTTTTTACAATAGGCACTACGATTGTATACATTAGATCAGCCGGTAAGTATCCATGAGTAACACACATATTAAAAAACAAAGCAAGTACACGCGACAAGTGTCCTCCCGCATACCTCAGGTGCTCGATGCTAAGGCCATCATGACCCAGGGATTTACCCCTCTCCATTTTCTTTATAATTTCTGAAATTTCCTTTGCCGTAAAAACAATAGAAACGTCCCCAGAGTAGTTCCCAGCATCAACCACCTGTACAGGCCTAGTAAGAGGTGACTCAACCTGAAAATTACGCCGGAATGCATTGGCTATGTCTGCCGGCTCATGTGCTCACAGGAGGACTCGACCTTGGATTCATATTGTTCGTTGATTTCCAAAATGATCCAAATTTCTTTTTGTGTGATGTTCAGCTAAGATGTCCACCTTAATCTGCTGTTGGTTATCTTGACACTTTCTCAGATGGGTCTTAAAAGTTTTTCTAGTTTCACACATTTTATTGTAAACATAACCACTGACAGGTTTACCATACAACAACCATGTTTGGTAACACAGTCGAGCCTCTCTGTGAGCGTCACGTACGTACTTGTTCCAGCCAGGAATGTATCTTTTATTATTGTGACGCACTTGTTTACATAAATAAGTAGTAAATTAGTAAACATTGTATCCGATATTTTTACGTGATTATTATTAAAATACATTCTATGCGCGCAATTCCGAAATTCATCTGGAAAATCTATTAATTTTAATTTAGAACTACAAAAATTGGAACAATCATTCGTTTGATAGATGTCTCTATCACCCCATGTTATCTTATTGTTAACATAGTCTGGGTTTACCAATTTAGGTGTTATTAAATCGATATTACATTCAATAAGTAACGGAATATGATCCGACAAGTAAACTCCATACAAAACTGACACATCTAAAACTAAATGTCGTGCCGCACTGCTCACCACACAGTGATCTAGCCAGCGCAATGCGCCGTTAGCAGTACTCTCGAACGTAAACGTGATGCGTTACCCAAGTAACTAAATCTAAATCTAAACTAAAAATACTTTACTTGCACAAATTAATGTAAGGTAATGTTGAAAAAAAAAATTGAGTTACAGATGGACAAGTAAACATACAAGTAAAGCTAATAAAAAGTATGTAAAAATCAATATCAACTTCCTAATTCTATCAACAATTAGATCAATCTGAGAATACCAAGACAGGCTTTCGTCAATCATAAGTCAAAAGTATTTTGTGGTATCCATTTTGTTTATTGTAGGGCAATCACCGTTGTTGTTAATACTGACGCAGTTATGTATTTTAAGACTATAACCGGGGCGAGGTCCGGCGAGTCCTACCGTTAATTGCAAAACACATGTAGTTTGTCTTTGAGGTATTCAAACTAAACATATTTTTCCTGAGCCACAAAGCAGTAGTAGCTAGAGCAGATTCAGCATCCTTTTTATGGAGTCCCAAGAATTTCCTGTTATTACCATGGCAGTATCGTCAGCATATGAGAAAACTTTAGTGTTGCTAGATTTTAAATTGCTGAGATCATTAATTCGAATTAAGAAAAGTGTTGGCTCCAGGACCGAACCCTGGGGCACCCCAAAGATTGTTTCGCCTCAGCACTTACAAATTGCCCCACCTTATCCTTCTGGATCCTCCCTCTTAGATAATCCTGAAGCAGATTATGAATAAATATAGTGTTTACCAAATGGGAGATTATTAGAATTAAATCATGCAATTCCCTTGCACACTCATCAAAATGCTATAGAACACTGAAGGGTTGGCTACTCTACACTAGTGCTCCAGGCTTTGGAGACCGTAATCAGTTAAATCTGGGTCGCCAATCAGCCTGTTCGCACGCCTCTCCAGTGAATTCAGAGTAACAGGTGACATTTCGCAGCACCAGCCTAAATGTAGCATCCATATGTAGATGACAGCACATCAAACTACTACAATCTGTCAAATTTATTAATTAGATTTTTAACTTTATCGCTAAAGTTTTAAGGCTCAAGGTTGATTGGGAGTATTTGACAGTTTCGGATAGCTTGACCTGCTTTCATCCGTACCTACTGAACCCATGGTAAAACAGTCTGCATCTATTGTCTGCTACCCTGTAAAAGGAAATTTCAATTTCTTCGTGTTATGGGCTGTCGTGACCTTGAGCCTTCTTATAAGGCCCATTGTTTACAACCACGTCTCAATTTCATAAGTCATTACTTGCAATACACACTGGTTGAAGACTTTTGTCTTGAGACATTTCGGACGAGAAGATTCTACGTAGCTTCCCGAAAGAAACCCAGCCGAATTGGTTTCGACGATTAACCTCTTTCTCGAAGTTGGACATTCCTAACTGGATAGTTTGTCCCAGGTATACGTAGCTGTCAACAACTTCGAGAACAACACCTCCAATCTTTATAGGAGTCGGTACAACATGGGCATTAGACATGACTTTCGTCTTGTCCATGTTCATTTTAAGATCGACTTGCTCGGAGGCTTTACCGAGGTCTTCGAGCATTGTATTCAGCCCTTGTGAGATTATTACATCAGTCAGCTGGATTAGTATCAATATCTACAACACAGAATTTAAAAAAAAAACCATATCCATATAAAAATTATCTTCAAACAAATACAATGTGACACCATATATATTTTTATCACTCTCATCTTGCACTACCGTTTCATCAAGAATATCAAATAAAACAAACAATGTATTATATGTGTTGACATTCCCATACAAACATGGCGTCATAAATAGTGACGATTTTGGCTGTCGCCGATGGGGTGATAAACCGTTTCACTAAATATTTTATTAGTATATAACATTGTTATATTTTGGAAAGCTATCAAATAGTTATGGTATGAACAGTAACGCAAACCTAATTTAAGGTATTAGAAGTAAACAAATCAAGAACTTAGGTGTTTAAGAGTTGTTTAAAAAAAAGTCTAGCTGTACTAGGCGGATGGACCACAGGCAACAAACAATCCGTTTTTGTATGACAGAGTTATGTATAACCGAACATGTAGACAACATAAAACATTCGAATAGGGTAGTTGACTAAAAATAAATAATTAGCCAGTCAGTCAAATCCGTATTATTTTCTTTTTTAATTTATAAACAAAAAATAAAGGAGATACCGTGCGTTGAAAACTCGTGTGACGTCACTGCACTCTACAATTTTTAGCGAGCAGTGATGTCACCAGCCACCACTCCTGATCTTTGAGGCCTTTTATATTTGTCAATTTTTATTGATTTGATAAAACAAAATATACGTATCAAATATTTTTCTATAATCTGAATGACGGACTAAATAGAATCAATTTTTTCTTCCCAGGAAACATCCCTATTAAGAAGCTCCTTGTTTTGAAGTCGTTTGTTAATTGCCATTGCTATTAAAAACTTTTAGAGTCCGAATTTACTTTCAAAATTAGAGGTACTTCAGTCACAACACTGATAGGAATGAGTATGCACCGTGGTAAACTGAATACATCGGCGAAATCCTTTAAGAGGGTAGAGGTGTGATTTATTATATTGTGTGAAACATACACGAGTGATAGCAACAATCACGGTTGATTTTCTAACATTTATTGAAAAGTTCCGTTGTCTGTTTCAAAAACTTCATCAGATCTTGACGAAATTTACATGAGATCATTTCGGAATACCATTCGGTGAAATAAAAAAAATAATTTGCAAATTCGTATATATTATAATTATGAGGGGAAACAATATTAAACATCCAAACTGAACACCTCCTTCTTTTTGAAGTCTGTTAAAAATAATAACAGAGAGAAAATTCAAAATAGCGTGCGACCGTGTCAACATTCAGGCAAGTTCGAGTATCTTTAAGAAGTTCGAATGTTACACAAACCACAAGCTAGTCGTTACGTCACAATTTCCTGTCTGTCGGTCCTCGCCACGAATAGTTGAATTCCACCAAAATGATTTCATTTCCCCTCACCCGATGTCGACGGGTGTCGTGGTGAAAACTTAACGACTTCAGGACAGACGCGGTCTAAGGCATTTTATTACACATAAACATTACATGACAAGTGTAACCTTAACCCTCTTGCAAACTTGAGCTACCAAAGCCACGTCAAGTTATACCAAGAATTGTATATATGTAGAGTTACTCAAAAGGATGACTGCAAACTCATCTTTTTGAGTAAACTTCCTTTTGAATACATTTCCTTTTGAACGTATGCAAATATGTTGTAAGTAAAGTAGCGCCATAATTTTCTGCATTAATTTTGTGGTAAAAATACAATCTTTTCAAGTTAAATTTATTTCAATTTTTTTTTCCGTCGATGGCGGAACGGAGATAGGGTAATTAAATCATGCAATTCCCTTACACACTCACCAGAATGCATCCTATAGAAGACCGAAAGGCTGGCTACTCTACGCCTGTGCTCCAGGCTTTGGAGACCGTTTCGAGTTAAATCTGGGTCGCCAATCAGCCTCTTCGCACACTTTTCCACTGAATCCAAAGTAGCCAGGTGACATTTCGCAGCACCAGCCCAAATGTGGCTGCAGTACTCCACACACGAGCGGACCTGTGCTTTGTATAACATCAGAAGCTACCTTGGTGTGAAGTACCGCCGGACCTTTGCGATGTCGCCTAGTTTTCTGGCAGCCACCTTGGCCTTGGACTCAAAGAACCGGTCAAAGTTTAGGTTCGAGGAAATCTCAACTCCCAAAAGCTGAAGGCGGTACACTCCAAGGATGCATTCTGAAAAGTAGGAGCCAAGGTGAACGGGCTCCTTTTGGCGGTGAAAATGGGCTTTGTCCCATTCGGAGACTGCCTGTAGTGCAGCACTCGTCCAACGCCTCAACCCCCCCAGGGATCGTCATCGGGTTCTCTCGTCCGGTCGCCAACCTGCACGATGGGGCCACCCTGGGATTTTTCGCAGTTGGCGGGGCAGCCTTTTGTATGTGGCTGGCACACTACTCAGGCCCCCAAGTACCTGCGGTCGGCCAGCGGAGCACCGTGCTTGGGATCCTGTTACCTTCCAGGACCAAACTCGCGACACAACAAAATTTGGCGCAGCGTACCCGGTACACATCGCAACACAACTGCTCAGACCCGTCCGCCGTACGGCTCCACCAGATATCATGCCGGAACACGATGGATCGCTTGACGGCACGACTTTGTCTGGTGGGTTGTAACTCATGCCGGCGATGATGTTGTGGCCTACCACCGAGAGCAAATTTTATTTAAATTCTTCAAATTCTAAATCTATGAATATTGTTTAAACTCAATGATTTGATTTGATTGTATTTTGGGTTCAGAAAACAAAGATTTTATATTTTAATAATGATTATTCTATTATTATTTATGTAGCTGCAATTTATGTAAATACCGTTCTGTCAATTTACTGCATATTTGCTTCTCCGTATATTGTTGGAGTGTTAACGTACCATAATATAACCTGTTTAATTAGTTGGCGTCCGTTGTAATTCCATTCATTGCGATAATCACACGTTTCTACCTATAGTAGCTCCGTCTTCTTACTTTATTTGAATGATTAAAAAACATAATGTAGTTGGCATCTGCTTTTACAATAAGGCAACTTACTATCGTTTTTGATATATTGACTTTAGCAAATATATAAAAAACTAGATAAATGTTCCATCATAGAACTTATTCATCGCTTTCTATCAGGCCTGATCGAGGTCAAGAGTAGGCCTAATCTGTAACGAAAAAAAAATCCTGCCAAGTGCAAGTCCGACTGGCACATGAAGCGTTCCTTACCATTATCCATAGACAAAGTGAAGAGATATTATTTCCTTTCCTTCGCCGCGTCGGCGGAGTCGGTCATTTGAATTTTCGATCAGGTCATGTGTCTTAATGCCGTCTAATATTGATAACCCACCACAGAAGTGCACAACACCGCTAAAGAAGTTTATATTTCGAAAAACTGTATTTATATGTCTTGTACGCGGCTACATAATCATTGTGAATATTTCAAGTGTCTAGCTATCACAGTTCATGAGATACAGCCTAGTGAGAAACACATAGACAGTGGAGTCTTAGTAATAGGGTTTCGTTCTTAACTTTTGGCTACGGAATCCTAAAAAAGAATAAGGATACTTATTACTTAAGTGATGGGAGGGGCACAAGTCCAGTGATTCATAGCAGACAAAATGTATGTGTCGACGTACTTTTTAGAGATCCAAACCCAAAGGGAAAAAATGGGACCCTATTACTGAGACTCCAGTGTCTGTCTGTCTTTCATGTGGCTTGTGGTGTGTTTCATGTTTCTTTTATTTATTTTTACTTTTTAGAGGTAACAAATTTGCTATAAAAACAAACACTAAATACATTTTTGTCATATGGAGCTTAAAAGCTATTTCTAAATGTTCATATTTTTTTAATATTTCCTATAAACTAGTGCTTGACCGTGATGGTAAGCAGTGATGCAACCGTTGATGGTAAGGCGAACTAGTTAATAAAGAGCCTATTCACTCTAGCCTTGAAGACACTTAAATTGTAATCAGAGGGAAAGACCGCCGCAAGCAAATTGTTCCAGTCCGTCAATGTACGTGGTATAAAAGACGAGGCCAATGTTCTCATCAACAAAGCCCTGAGTTTTCCTTATAGCCGTATAAATAGCTCTCTTAGGAGCAATAGCTGTGAGACCTCTGTGTAATACATGCATTAGTTTTGTTCCCAATTAGTTGAATAACGAAATGTTCTAGTAGAAGCGAATTAGACAGTGAAAGTGATGGGCATCGTGTACAAGAGAACAAATACACAAAACTAATTAACAAAAGCCAGGATTAGTCCAACAGATAACATAGTATGCTGTCTAATACATTTGTATTGTGTACTTCTGTCAAGTAGCATCAGAAGGAAATCTTTTTCTGCACGCGTAACTCCCGGGAGTAATGTTGGAAAATATAATCAATTGTTTTTTTTATTATTTTTATTAAAATTATAAACTAGCGCTTGACCGCAATCCCGCCTGGTGGTAAGCAGTGACGCAGTCGTTGTTGTAAAGCACACTAGTTTATTAAGAGCCTATTCACTCTAGCCTTGAAGACACTCAAATTGTAGTCCGACGGAAACACCGTCGCTGGCAAACTATTCCAGTCACTAGATTTACGCGGCATAAAGGAGGAGGCGAAACGCTTCGAAACGAAAAAAATAAACGAAATTGTATCCTATACATACATGACTTGAGTGGTTAGAATAATTTTACTTTCCTGATTATCGAAATTACATTTCTTCTAGTTAAAGTTGTCGAATATTTTATTTATCAATTGTCCAAAAACAATTTCTGAATATTAAGATCCTGATGGTTACGATTATTTTACACTAGCGGGCGCCAGCGACTTCGTTCGCGTGGAGTTAAATTATGCTCCGCTTCTATTGGTCGCAGCTTGATGTAATATAGCCTAAAGCCTTCCTGAATTAATGGGCTATCCAACGCAAAAAGAATTTTCAAAATCGGACCAGTAGTTCCTGAGATTAGCGCGTTCAAACAAACAAACGAACTCTTCAGCTTTAGTTGCAAGCAATTTGTAGTTGCAAAAAGTAAGTAGTACGCTGCCGCCAACACAGTTGGAAATAGGCTAACAAGCAAACGACGCATTTTGTTTACTTGAATTTTTACCAGTAATGTTTGTTTAAATACCAAACTACTCAACCGATTTTTATAAAATATCTCTGGGACTTCACAATTACGCGACTTAAATTCAGTCTCTTGATTTTTTTGGTTGTCGCATCAGCAGTGCGAGTAGCAGTGGCTAGTGGTTGTCCTACGTTAAACTTCAATGCTGTAAATTGTTGAGGACTTCCCTCAATTGTCTATGGTCTTTATTATCAGATCTAAAACTTCTCATCAATATAAGTGAAGTGAGTCGAAACCCATGGTATTTACTGTAAACTATTTAGGAGTTCCCTGAACTGACCTTTGTTTTCAGCATCAGCTCCCCAATGGCAGTCACAACCTATCTAGACGTAAGGTTGTTATCAATACAAATTAATCAAGCACGAACATAACGTAGCTGCCGTAAATCGTTGAGGAGGTCCTTCGAATGTCTCTCGGCTCCATGAACAGATCTACTGCAGACCTTCATTACAACCCATATGGATGCAAAGTTCTCATTAATATAAATGAATTGAGTCCTAATACAAGGTAACCAATGTAAATTGTTGAGGAGTTCCCTGAACTGACCTCTGTCTTCATCATCAGCCCTTTAATGACAGTCACAACCTATCTAGGTGTAAAGTTCTTATTAATACAAATTATTCAAGCACAAACACAAGGTATCTGCTGCGAATCGTTGAGGAGTTCCCTCGCCTGTCTCCCGGCTCTATAATCAGATCTATTCCATACCCTTATTAAATTGAAGTATTTTAAAATGCCTAATGAAAAAACTTACAAATGCACTAGCCATCCCTACAATTTACAATACAACATGGGACCACCTTGAGAATGAGAATCTCCTCTTTCCAATAAAAATATAATTATCAAAATCGGTTCATAAACGACGAAGTTATGCCCGAACAACATAAAATAAGCACATACAGAGTGGTGCTGATGATACGACAATAAATTAAACATCATGTTCCTCGACACATTCTCAGTATACCCATAAAAAATCATATAAATATATCCATTAGTTTAGTCACAGGAAATTATTTTTCATTTTTCACATTTCCATTTTTACATGATGTACATACTCGTATTGGTAAGGTTGCTATCACGTGATCATTTGATGTATGGTGGCATAGTTTAATCGCGCATTCGAGGTCTATTTTCTGATGCTCTTGCTTTTAGTAAAGAAGAAAAAGATGATGCTTAACGAAATAGCAGACGCGAGCGAAGCGAGTGAGAAATTTTTCAATTGTACTAGTTATCAACCTATTCATTCAAAAGAAATTTACTAGTAAATAGGCAAAATTGACGTGCAGCTAGTTTAGGCCGCAGGTTTGGTAGCGCTGCATAGGTAGGTACCTTACACATCGCGTTGCCAACTCGGTAATTGAAACGGTCGCCAAGTTATCTTTTAAATTTGATTCAGCGCAAATTACACTTTAAATCTGAGCAATATGAGTCATAAAGCGTGTCATCAGTGTTAGAAAAGGATATAACGTGTGCGAAAAATTCTTTGCACTAATTTTAATGTAAAATTTTATTTGTGCGAAAGAGATAAATACAGTTTTGTTTATTACTTCACTTTCTTGTAGAAGTTACTCGAAATTTAGGTGATTAGGTCACGGTTAGTTTGTCGGTGCAATCCTGAGAGGCTTCACGTGTGATTGCTCTGTGCGCGAGACTCTGTAGGACCGGCACGAGCCTTTGATCTACTGCCGCCGCCGCGTGTGTTTGTTTACATTACGTAAATTGACGGTATAGTGCGATATTGGACGCTTTATTTCAGTGACTGCACACGTAACATTTTGTCTTATTTAATAATAAGTACCTAGTTAGGTGAACACTTAGTGTGAAATTGTACGACTAATTTTAATAGTTGAGTGTACTGTTTTCTTTTATTTAAATAAAAATAATAAAATTTTATTTAAAAAATAATTATTTTAATTAAATAATTAAAAATAATAATAAATAATAAAAAAAAAAATAATAAATAAAATCCGCGTTATAATTACACAGCTTCTGAGTACACGGACATGGTTTTAATTTATGGGGAGTGTCAATGTAATGCCACTTTGACTTTACAGACATACCGACAGAGGTATGAGAACACCAGAGTTTGTCCGACCAACGTGCGCACGATTTACCAAGCTGTCCAGAGGATGCGGGAAAACAGATTCTTAGTCCCGCATGTGGATAGCACTCTTCCTTCATGTACAAGAGTGATTTCTGAGGAACGGATTTTGGATTATTTCCAACGCAACCCAACATCTTGTTTGCGTATGGCGGGTCGACATTTTCATCTTCACTATAAGACCACTTTAAAAATTTTGAAACGCGATAAAAGGAAGTCATATAAGTTAGAGAAAACTTCTGTCGCTGGATTGAAATGAAACAGGTGGAGAATCCGAATTTCCTCTACAATGTCATGTGGACGGATGAAAGCACCTTTACCAGGAATGGTCTATGGAACCGACAAAATCTTCGATACTGGAGTATAGTAGAGATATTGTCGTGGATTCACGCGGCTCCAGTCTCCTGAGACGGGACACCAATACCGATTTGCTGTCAATGTTTGGGCTGGAATTCACAGGAACAACATAATTGGTCCGGTTTTTATTGATGCCACTTTAAACGGTGAAAACTGCGTGCCAACAATCTCACACCACAGGATGCTAAAGATCGCGCGAAATGAAGGAAATTAAGCAGGAAAGCGGACCCCGGGCTCCAACGCGAAAGCCGCGGATGCAACCGGGATAAACGCTTAGATGATGATGATGACTTTAAACGGTGAAAAGTTTTTAGAGCTCTTTAACGGACCCGTTTCCAATTACATGGATGAGCATTCGCCAGATGTGTACCGGCAGATGTGGTACCAATTAGACGGTGCACCAGCTCACTCGGTGATGCCTGCAAGAGAGCGTTTGTCGGAGATATTCGGTCGACAATGGTTAGGCCGTTATGGACCAACGCGGTGACCAGCGAGATCTCCGGACCTTACACCGCTGGAATTTTTCTTATGGGGTCACATAAAGAATGAGGTGAACTCAACAGCTGTGGATAGTGTTGAAGTTTTAAAAGATTTTCCTATCTTTTAACAAATTAAAGCACATGGCTGCGACTGGGGACTTGCTATCCAACGTGAGGCGAAACCTTGAGCGACGGTGTAAATGGTAGCCTAAAGGAATATACTGCGTGGTTGTGGTAAATAATTAAAGCTGTTTTAATTATAATCAGAGGTTTATTACTATCTTACAACGTGGACAAAAAAGGAACGGGAAGAGACGAAAAACTACTGAGGCGCCACGCGCCTAAAAATATAACTAATTTGGTTGCGTTCCTATTCACACTAACACCCTCCCTTGGGACGCAACCCCATCTTCGTTATACAATACAAATGTTTTTCGGCAGTAGTGCCTTTAGTTAAATTATCAGCAATCATTTTCTCACCCTTAACATAACAAAATTTTATATTTAAATTATTAACATGGTCTTTAAGAAAATGATAACGAATGTCAATATGTCGTGACCTAGGCAAGTAACAATCATTATTAGACAATTTAATTGCACTCTGGTTGTCACTAAAAATTACAAGTGGTTTGTTCTCTTGCCCGAATTCAGCATGCAGTTGTTGGAGCCACAGCGCCTCCTGCGCCGCCGACGACATCGACATGTACTCCGCCTCAGCCGTGGATAGTGCCACAGTCTGCTGCTTTTGGGATCGCCAAGATATAGCACCACCCTGTAACAAAAATATGTAACCCGTGCACGACTTTCTGTCGCGCGTATCACTCGCCCAGTCAGCATCACAATAACCTGTGATTTCCTCATTACCATCCTTGGTGTATATCAGCTTCAGGCCTTTGGTACCTTGCAGGTATCTGAAAATTCGTTTGACTGCAGTCCAGTGTGCAACTGTAGGATTTCTGTTAAATCTGCTCAGAGTGTTAACTGTAAATGATATATCAGGTCGTGTACCTTAAGCCACATATAGTAAGGAACCAATAGCCTGTTGGTATGGACAGTCACGGATTGTTTCTTCCTCGTTTTTATTACCAAATTTCATACCAGCTTCACAAGGTGTTTTCACGGGTTTACAGTCTGACATTCCGAATCTTGTTAATATTTCATTTATATATTTATCTTGATCCAGTAACACGTTATCCCCATCTCTAGTAATATGAAGACCAACACATTGACTTGCTGGACCAATATCTTTCATATCAAAATGTTGTTTCAATGCCTCCTTGAAAACATTTTTGGTGCTTTCTTCAGAAGTCAACAGAATTAAATCATCCACCCAGATGGCTATAAAAGTATTCTTTTTATCATTATAATAGACACAAGTATCAGTTTTAGATTGAATCATGCCTAGTTCATGCAGGACTGAACTTAATTTCAGATTCCAGAGTCTGCTGGCTTGCTTGAGTCCATAGATAGACTTTTGTAGCATGCATACCTGTGATCCTTGCTTATACTCTTCAGGCTGTTGCATGTAAATGTCTCTATCAATTTCACCTTGCAAAAAAGCCGATACAGCATCCATCTGATCAATTGCCAGCCCATATCTAGCTGTTAAGGCAAATAAATAGCGTATAGTTGTATACCGGACCACTGGTGAGTATGTCTCTTCATAATCTGTGCCCCATCTTTGTGCATACCCCTTTATGACAAGCCTAGCCTTATATCTCATCACATTTCCTATCTGATCTGTTTTTACTTTAAATACCCACTTATATGGAAGAGCCCTTTTACCTGGGGGCAAGTCAGTCAACGTCCATGTTTTATTTTTCATCAAGGAAGAGTATTCCTCGTCCATAGCCTTCTTCCACTCTGTAGCTTGTGGAGAAGTGAGCGCTTCCTCGACAGTCTGTGGGTCAGTGATATTAGTAAATAAACACAATAAGCTCATTTTCTCCTCATTACGCTTATTTTGTGATCGTCTTGGCCTCAATGATATATTACTGTGATAATCTTGTTTAATAGGATATGGAGGATGATAAGTTTCATCAGGGTCATCAGTTTCATACTCACTTGAGTCTTCATTTTCACCTTGTGTATTTAAGTCTTTACTGGACATCACAGGTGCAAAACTGGGTAACTCCTCCGTGTTCATTTTGTCTTTCTGACTGCCCAAGCTTGTACTCTCTTGTGAACTGGAGCTGGTAGTGGCTGCTTGACTGTCTTGTACTGGAACATAAGTTTTACAATTAATTGATACACTGTCAAGCTTATCAAAGTTTTCAATGAAGGCAACATCTCTACTTTTGACAACTTTGTGTGATTTAGGGTCCATAAAACGATATCCTTTTGTATTATCACAATAGCCCACAAATATCATTTTTACTGACTTCTTATCCCATTTTTTACGTTTTTCTTTTGGTGTAAGAACCATAGCTTCAGAGCCAAATATTTTCACATGAGATAAATTAGGTTTCTTACCTTTCCACATTTCATATGGGGTTTTACCTTGTAGTGACTTTGTCGGGGAACGATTTACAATATATGCAGCTGTTGCCAGAGCTTCTGCCCAGTATTTCTGCTCTAGGTTAGCATAGAACAGCATACACCGTGCTCGTTCGACTAAAGTCCTGTTCATTCTTTCCGCCATGCCATTCTGTTGTGGAGTATATGGAGTAGAGGTTTGATGGATTATACCATGGTTAGATAAGTATTTTTCAAAGTTTACATTGCAGTATTCGGTGCCATTATCAGTACGAAGTTTTGTTATCTTATGATTCAATTCATTCTCTACTTTCAATTTGAAATCTTCAAATGTCTCTAAAATGGTTAACTTATCTTTCAGAAAATACACAAAGACCATTCGTGTGTAGTCATCAATATAAGTAATAAAGTATCTCATACCTCCGAATGAAGAATTCTCCATGGGGCCACACAGGTCGGAATGTATTAGTTCCAGTGGTCTTGTAGCTCTAGAACCAACATTTCTGAATGGCATCCTTGCTTGCTTACCTTCCATACAATGAATGCATGTGACATTACTTTGTTCCTGAGTCAGAGTCACACCATCAGTACAACTGGGTAGCTTCTTCACATCTGGAATGTTCAAATGGCCCATTCGCAGGTGCCACAGGTAAGTCTCGTTACTATTCTGAGAACTGGAGGCTAAATGTACAACTTCTTTACTGGTATCTATGACATATAACTAGTTGGTCAATGTTGCAGTGGTTACAACCTCGTCCTTTCCATTTCGAACTTCACAACTCTTGTCAGTAACCTTGTGTCCCTTGCTCACAATGGTGCTAACTGAAAGTAGATTGGCAGCTAGTCCTGGAACATACAAAACGTTGTTAACTTTTATCACTTTATCTTGATCTGTGTGTATATCAACACAACCAACTCCCTTCACAGCTAATGGTTCTCTGTTAGCTACAGTAACACTCTTTATAGATGGCTCGGTGACATTGTAAATCCAATCCTCTCAGCATGTCATATGAACGGATGCACCTGAGTCAAGAAACCACTTATTATCACAGGTGTTCTCTTTGATGGTCACTGAAAAAGCTGCTACAAAATTGGAATGCTCTCCTTTGTTTGCCGATTGTTTCTTGGGGCGTCTGCAATTTTTGGCAAAATGGCCAATCTTGTTACAGTTGTAACACCTTGGTCCCTTTGATTTCACAGACTGCGCATCATTTTTAGTCTTCTTACTGTTTGTATAGAAAGCTGTTGACTTTGATGTGTTAATCTCTTGTATGAGTTTAGATTTCACTGAGTCAGCACTTATTTGAATACCAGAACTCTCTAATCCCATTATCATTGGCTTGTATTCGTCAGGTAAGCCTGCCAACATCAAAGTACCAAGCCACTCATCATTGACATCAAAACCAATATTCCCCAGTTTGTGTGCAGTGTTCATGATTTTACTCACATAGTCTTCAACACTATTGCTCGACTCCAGTGTAGTGTTTATAAGATCTTTGAGTAGACCCACTCTTCTAGTTAAGCCATTGTCATCAAAAGTCTTTTGTAAATTCTCCCATACTTGTTTTGCAGTCGTGCATTCCTGAACATGTACGTAATTCTGTGGGTCCAACAACAATATAAGCTTCGACTTTGCCTTGACGTCTTTAGCAGAATTCACAGGTTTGTCATCGGGGCGTTCGACACAGCACCACAAATCCTCGTGTTCCAAATATGTTTTCATACTGAACTTCCACGTTGCAAAGTTTTCTCTTCCGATCAGTTTCTCTAAATTAAACATATTGGAACCCATCTTGCTGGATTTCTTCAACAAAATAAGAAATTTATACCGTGATCGTAATTTTCTTAACCTCAAATTTAAATTGCACCGACAATTTTTACTGATTGAAGTTAATTTTCTTCTCTGGTATTTCCACTGTACCACATCGGAACCACGCTCTGCTACCATAAAGGAATATACTGCGTGGTTGTGGTAAATAATTAAAGCTGTTTTAATTATAATCAGAGGTTTATTACTATCTTACAACGTGGACAAAAAAGGAACGGGAAGAGACGAAAAACTACTGAGGCGCCACGCTCCTAAAAATATAACTAATTTGGTTGCGTTCCTATTCACACTAACATAGCCACATTGAAAGACATACAATTTAGTGTGACTTGTGTGATGAAATCATACACCTCAAGTACAGCCTTAGTAACATTTATTCACTTTTCCTCCACACTATTTAGATTATTACACTTATCGCTATTATACAGAGCACGATGTAATAAAAGTAGCACGGAACCGCAAGATATGCTTACATTTTGACGTCTGGAAAAAGGCTGACTCGGTCCAAGCAAAATTATTCTACAAAATCATTACACTATGTATATGCAAAAGTTTTGGTTGTACACTGTATGTTATTCTTTTTTAATATCTGTGTGAAAGATGAAATAAATATTTTAATCAATCCTTGGCTTGTTTAATGGAAGTATCTTCCAAAAGCAAATCAAATATGACAAACACACTTTAATTAAAATATTTGCTAAACAACTTGTTGACTTCAGTAATATATAAAATACGCATCCCTTCCTGGAATCTTTTTTTTTTTATATAAATTATAAACCAGTGCTTGACCGCAATCCCGCCTGATGGTAAGCAGTGATGCGATCGTTGATGGTAAAACGCGCTAGTTTATTAATAGCCTATTCACTCTAGCCTTGAAGACACTCAAAATGTCTCACAATGTCATTCAAACAGGCAATGACATCTCGAGTGCTGTGCACACACGACACATCACAAATAACTCGGCTTAACTTGTCCCCCGTCTTGTTAGCGTCATCCCGATTAGCTAATAGCATGCTGATTGGGGTAGAGACTGATAAAGTAAGCTGTATTGGTGATGCTGTATGTGTTTTGTTTTTATTGAGAGACGTTAGATCAGGAGTGATGGTTGGTGACGTCACTGCTCGCTAAAAAGTGTAGCGTGCAGTGACGTCACACGATGCAATTCCCTTGCACACTCACCAGAATGCATCCTATAGAAGACCGAAAGGCTGGCTACTCTACGCCTGTGCTCCAGGCTTTGGAGACCGTTTCGAGTTAAGTCTGGGTCGCCAATCAGCCTCTTCGCACGCCTCTCCACAGAATCCAAAGTGGCAAGGTGACATTTCGCAGCACCAGCCCAAATGTGGCTGCAGTACTCCACACACGAACGAACCTGTGCTTTGTACAAAGTTAGAAGCTGCCTTGGTGTGAAGTACCGCCAGACCTTCGCGATGACGCCTAGTTTTCTGGCAGCCACCCTGGCCTTGGACTCAATGAACCGCCCAAAGTTAAGGTTCGACGAAATTTCAACTCCCAAAAGCTGAAGGTGCACTCCAATTATACATTCTGAAAAGTAGGAGCCAAGGTGAACGGGCTCCTTTTGGCGGTGAAAAGACACGCCTGTATTTTGGCGGCATTGAATGCTACAAGATTGGTATTGCCCCATTCGGAGACTGCCTGTAGTGCAGCACTCGTACGTTCTACCATGGCCTCTCTTTCGGACCGGATTGTTTCCTTACTAGCCCGAGCTTCCGGCAGGTATCTCTCTACAACTGTGCTATCATCTGCATACCTATGATACCTATGGTATCTATGATACCGGGCATCAGCAGATCGTTAATATGTAGCAGGAACAGAGTTGCAGAGAGAACAGACCCCTGAGGAACACCGGCATTGGTCGACATGGGCTCAGATGAGCATCCGTCGACAACAACTCGGAGGGACCAACACAGGGAGGGAGGGTCTACCAACACAGATACTGTTATTATTATCTCCGAGAATGTTAATTTGAGAAGCTCACTAGAGGTGACCGTCGATAAGTAGGGAGCGGTTTGTTGTATAAAGCCGTGGCTTATCACGATAATAGGCGTACCTCCTGTGAGGCTGCTCACCATTATTCATAGGGACGAGTTACTGACTGATAAGAGTCTTTCGACCGAGCATTTATTTTAGTTTATTTTGCGGTTGTGGCAAGTAGACTTATTAAAATTTTTGTTAAAATAAATGAGAAATTTATAGGGCAGAGATAAATTTTTCTTTACATTGCTTGCCTACGATTCAAATATAAAACATCACATTATAACAATTAAAAGAGAAAGGAAAGTCTTTTTAATTAAAAAAAAACACAGTGATGTCAGTTTCATGCTACTATTATGTAGAGAGATGTGTAATGCATGTTAGATTTATTTCGTTCGTAAGAAATAATCAATGTAGTGTTTGAATTTCGTTTCAAAGAAAAACCAAGCAAACCTTGAACGTTCTTTAAAGTATAACTACTATATTTCCTCATAATATTAACCACATGTTACCTTTAGAGCGGCTGCCAATCTGATCTTCACAATCCAGTGTCTATATAATACGATGTTCTTTGGTACAGCTGGTTTTCAAATCGACTCTAATCGAGTGGCAACGGACTACAAATTACAGCCGGGATCAAAAGCTATCCGAGGCTGGCTTAACGTGCTCTCCGAGCCATGTACTCAATATATCAAGATAGTTACCTATCTGCGTGGTCAGCGGGGCTAGGATAGCTGTCGCGGCCACCATGAAGTATCTGGGATTGGTGCTCGATAGCCGTTGGGAATTCGGGCCTCACTTCCGGCGGCTGACGCCCAAGCTGATGGGTAGAGCGGGCGCGCTATCAACGTTGCTTTCTAACATGGGGGGCCCGAGCGCCGCCTTTAGGCGGTTGTACGTGGGAATCGGGCGTTCATAGCCCTGTATGGGGCCCTTGTGTGAGCGATGGAAGTGATGGCTGGAACTCTCGCTATTCTGCGTAAACCGCAGAGGGCGATGGCCGTCAGGGTCGTCCGCGGGTATCGCACGATTTCCTACGCGGCGGCTAGCGTCCTGGCCGGATCCCCGCCCTTGGACCTAGAGGTGAAAATACTCGCGTCACTATACCGATGGCGCGAGGAAGAATGGGCACGGGGCTCCAGTCCGGTGCGGCAGCAGATCCAGCTGTGCCGAGAGGAGCTCTGTCAAATCTTGGTGCTACCGCCGGCCTCACTACCGTTGAGGAAATCCGCCCAGTACTTGACGACTGGCTCGGGAAAAGGTACGGCTCCCTGTCGTTCAGGGTGACGCAAGTACTGCCGGGACATGGCTGCTTCGGCATATAGCTGTGCAGAATAGACAGGGAGACTGACGTTCGGTGCTACCACTACGTCCAATGCGGGGAGGATACGGTGCAGCACACGCTCTCAGAGTGTATAGCTTGGGAGGAGCAGCGCCGTTTCCTCACAAATGAAGGAGGCTACCTGACGCTACCGGCAGTAGTGCGGAGGATGGTCGGTAGCGCAGAGTCGTGGGACGTGGTGGTGTCCTTCTGTGACATCACGTCCTCGCAGAAGGACACCACCGCGTCCCACGAATGCTGCGGAATGGGAGATCTCTACTCCCTTTTTGGGCTGCAAAATGTGCACCGGGCGCAGGGGCAGATAATGCCCTTTTCCGGCCCCCATGATTGGGTCCAGGTGCGAAGGACATGGGGAAGTACCCGCCCCTTATTTGATAGACCCCGAGACGGAGCGTGCGCGAGTATCGGCGCGCACGTTAGAAACGATGCACGGGGTAGTTTAACACCCCACTACCCCAACTACCCCTTGCAGGAGATGAGGCCCGGACCGACCGGGCCAGCGCGAGAGTGTGGGGCTGCGGAAGAATATAGACACACGCGGCGCCACGAGCGCACATGACAGACACTGGGGTGGTTTTTAGTCACTAGCAGTCTGACAGACCCCGTCGTCCACCCCATGGCGGCGGACATGCACAGGGGCGTGCACAAAGATTTCATTGGGGGTATGCATAAATATACCTACTATCCAAATCTCTGTGCTTATATATGGTAAAACTTAAAAAACGTAACTTAGACGTAGTTTCAATTTAACATAGTCGCGTACTTTTTCGCATGTCAACATTGAATTGATGTTTGTGCGTGCCTACAATGAACATCTAAGTATGTGATTGATGATAAGAACAAGTCAAATAAATGATATACGTGGGGTATTAGGTATTTATTATTTGCCCAAATGAATACAATGAAATCATCATCATCTCAGGGTTAATACCAGTCGCATCCAAAGCTATGGAATCTGGGGTCCGCTTTTCCAGTCTAATTACTGATTTTGGCGAAATTTCGACAATTTCCGTGAAGCGACTGCCGTCTGACCTCCACAACGCGAAGGCAATATCGAAGCATTGAAGTTAGACCAATTGTTGGACTTTTGTGGGCTCCAACAACCCGTAACGACTGCCACTAGATGTTCGCATGGCAACCGAAACCAACGGCTTAACGTGCTTTCCGAGATACGACCAGACCAGTGCAAATATTCATATTCAAGCATACAAATACTTACACTGCGCGAGGATCGAACCCGCGCCTCCTTACGCAGCGGCCGCGTTCGCTACCGCTACGCCATGTAGGCTGTCAAAATACAATGAAATGGTATTACTAACTCAACTGTAAATAAGTAATAATTTATTTCTCAAAAAACTAAAAAAGAATATTTCACTATCTATAAATTAAATCAACGCGCCTATCTATTTTTAAATAACTCTGTAAAAATCAAATATATATAAGATCGTTTTGAAATCGCTAAAAGTTCTTTTAAAATGGACAGATAGACAAATCTATGAGTCTGCTTTGGCTTTTCATAAATATGCGTAATGCACTACTCATTGGAATCATAACTATTAAATTTTGCTAAGTAAACTTCAGGAAAATTATTACAACATAAAGTATAGTATTGAAATTCAAAAGCAAGTAGGTTGAAAAACTTAAGGTCTTTTAAGTTTTTATAACGTCGAACTGTCAAAGCCGTGTTTTAAAATAATATACCTATACGAGAAACAAAACAATTTATTTGTACACACTACACAACCTGCTAACCACATATATTATCATAATACTTTTTATAAAGACAACCCTTCTTTTGTGTTAAACCAAAAACTCTAAAATAAATGAATATTCAATTCCGCTTAAAACAATCAATACATATTTAACCCAACACCAATAATGAAACAACATAAGCTGCTAAAATAAAAAGGTATTTGAACGAACAACAATCACGCTATATTTCTGAACTTCTTAAATTCGTCGCATTATTAGAAGCTGTGCTTATCATGGGCTTTAAACCCAAAGAAATTTCACGCACACGTACACAACAGTTTAGGCACACATGCAAATAATTTTATACACAGACAGATACGGAAGAGGCACATTTTGTTTATGCTTACGCCGTAAGAGGCGCGGGTGTCGCGCCTAAGGCAACTAATGTGTCTCGTTAGCACTAGGCCCAATAGATGGCAGTGTTATCAATAACTGATTAACAAAGTCTTTTAGTTTTAACTTTGTAGTATATAAATTATTTTACAGTATATTATAATTTTAGAAGACTATTAGGGTATGCAGAGCTTTTCTGCTTGTATGGAGCGCACGCGCCTGGACATGCATGAGCATTTTCCACCCCGGAACAAAAAAAAAAGGTCACCTATCTACAGACCAACCTCTGTAAGCGTAACTTAGCGACCGACCGAGCGAGTATAATTATTTAGCTAAAAGTTCGACGCTCTAACTGCAACTATTATGTGAAGCATAAATGTATACAGATAGCCTTAATACGCACAGGCGCATTGCTGTGCGCTACCAACACAACACTGTCAGATACACTTTATGTATTCATTTACATACGGCCTTCCATCCTTAGTCTTGGCTTAGGATAACAGCGTCGCTACAGAAACACTCGGTACATGTTGATCCTGGTGACGCAATAAGTGACGTCAGTAAACAGTATACACGACCCATCGCCTCGATCCCGCGAATCCTGACAATCCCGGGACGATGTTGGTACTGTTTATAGAGATGGCGGAACTCAGTGTTAATGTTGTAATATGTGCGACTGGGATTTGTTTACGATCTACAAGAGTGGGGTGTGGATTCGTTTTAATGTGTTTTTCATTTTCACTGTAATCATGTTCAAGATTCTGTGGTAAGAAAAAATGTAAGAGAGAATTTTAGCTATGAATTTTGATACTGACTCTTAAACGCGTGGAATTGTAGTTGATCTAAGAGTAATCGAATAGGAAACAAATACATCCAAATGTTTGAACTTTGAGGCGGATTCTAATCTTCACTAAACTAAATTTAAGTGCATCTTTTTCTCTCAGTTTCATTACAAAAATATCAGAGGAATAGTAATCTTTTCTTTTTTCTTTTTATGTTAACATACTCCATACACAGTTACGTCATCAAAAACATGTCTACTAATAATACGTCAATTTGCATCACGCGCGTACTAATTTGATTGCACTAAATTAATATTTATCTTCTGTCTTATTCTTAATGACGGATAAAAGTGTTAGTAGTATTGGTAACTTACCTATTTATAGAAATAAAGATCATATTATAAATTATTCAGAGTTCAGATCTTAGCGGCAATTTTATTTTCCTACTTAAAATTTTGCCGTATGCCATAGCGCTACGGCGTAGCGTTACGAACTACGCCGTAGCGCTTGTCGTTGATCTATCCGTAGCGCTATGACGATCATACATAACAGCTCGGCGAGATTAGACTCAAGTTGACTACACAAATATCACCAAATCTCGGCCAGTATTTAAGTTTGCGAACTGTTATTAGAAATTGATGTTTGACTGAACTATATTTGAACTATATTTCATGGTTGTATGGAGTCGGAGCGGTACTGAAGTAACGAGTATTATTAGACCAATCACAGGCTGCGAATAGAACGCCGTGACGAAGGAGAGGCAATCACAGATATCAATAATATTAGAAGAGTAGTGATTGCTGCTAAATAATTTCGTATAGGAGGCTTACATTTACATAGTTATCCCAACTGTTGGGGTCTAAAAGCGAATGAAATCTAACATTTTACATGGATCTGGACTCCACAGTCCAATTACTGGATAACACGATACCCTTTGGTAGAGATTTGTTTGACCTTTCTGCTCCTGACGACTGTCATAGATCTAACAATGACAATGAAAGGTTTAGATCTATTAACTAACTTTACTTAGGTCAAATAAGTGTGCTATTTGGTCACAGCTGAATACACGAAAGAACTTCTAAAAGTCCTAAGATTTGAGAACACACACAGTCAATTCAAAAGCCCAAGCCCTACTTTCAGTGTCCAATATTTTGCTCTCCGTTGTTCTCAGTCACAAGTGCATTCACAAAGTATTAGGTCCCGCAGTGGCTCGGTGGCCGTATTGTTGCGAGCGAGCGACTGATTGCTTGCTTGACTAACACAAAAGAAGCAAACAATTGCCGACGGCTTCCGAATAGTTCCGAGCGCGCCCGAGCAAAGCGATGTGACAATAAAACTATTAGCTACATAAGTTGTTACTGTTGCGGTGGACCTGAGCTACGGCTTCTGTCATTAGGTTGATCGTTCTAGTAGCTATTCTGTTTAGAATTACAGAAAGGGGATTGTTTTATTCTGGGATGTTTGAATTCCTTGATGTGATTTCTGGTAGAAGTACACTAATGGAAATTGTCAAGGAATGAACAAGCGTTACTTATGCAACTTTCTCTATGTCTGTCTCTTTCTAATATATCGGGAATGTATGCGTGCAAGTATCGCGTAATGAATTTCTGAACAGACGGAGTTCTTGTGACCGCACATGTTGTAAATAGGTAAATAATTGGTGTTTATTGTTATAATTTCATACCTTAGCTATTATTTAAAAGTCAGAACATACAGTACACTGTAAAATTGGCTAAGTCTTCGAAACTCTAAGTTAAAAAGGTGCCCATCAAGTGGACCACAATGAAAGCGGCCTCATATGTTGTAGCTCCGCTTATTATTCGTAATTTGCGTAGAAGAATGAATAGAAGAAATTGAAAGCATGATTGTTGTTTTAACTGTTTCAAATGTTTTTTTTTTAATTTTGTTTCATTCTAAGGCTCTGTTTGGTACACAAGGTCTTTTTCGTGAGCTGAAAGATAAAGGTTTGTGTATGAAAATGACATCGTTACATTTACCCGACAATTATTTTTTGAATACAATAACACAACTGTACAGGGTCACTGTGCGGGATCTCATTACGTAATACGATGGGTGTGTGACATACATATGAATCAATCTGTTGTGTCCGAGCGACTAAAGGGACTGTTGCTGGGCGGGGCCAGTGGTGCGCACGCGCCATCTGACCGCTATGATCTGCGGTGAATTGTGTTGCGCGCTTGCTTGTTAACCAAACTGGAACCAATTTTAAGTACATTTTGGAAAAAATATAACATAATATAAAAATGATTGTAATCAATTCAGTTGCTTATTCTGAACAAACTATATTCAGGTTCATCCGCATAACAAAAAAAAAACAAAACGTGGTGTTTCTAAAAGACGAATTGGTTTCGTTTTTATTATCCATTTTACTTGATAAAACACACAACCAACACTAAAACCGTTTGCGGCAGGTAGCTCGCGGATGCGGAGCGCGGCAACCCTCCAATCATAGCGCGGCTAGACGTGCACGGCAGCCATGCTTGAATGCTGCGTTTTATTTGGACACACTATGTATGCAGATAATATTTTCGAGTTTCCTTTGTTAGATATGAGAGGCAACACAATGTGTAAAGATAGGCGAAATAATCATTAGCTTGCACTGATAAATTAACTCCACCTGTAGTTAAGAGTAAGAGGCACGGACAAATTAGGCACGTAAGTGTCGTTTCATGAAATTACAGTCTTATCAAGAGATGGAAGTTATGTCCTCCAAAACTTCGTTGAAGTTTGTATCTCTTCACAAACTCTAAATTCTATGGACTACAAATTGATCTTAGAAATCCAATATTTCTCTTTTTTTAATGATTATAAACTATTGCTTGACTGCAATCCCGCCTGATGGTAAGCAGTGATGTAAACATTGATGATAAAGCGCGCTAGTTTATTAAGCGCCTATTCACTCAAAGACTTAGTGAATAGGATGGAAGACGGCAGTTGAGCGAGGTGATGCAATGTTTAACCAAACAGCACTACCAACGATGCTGCGCCAGAGGGAGATTGATTTGGAGACCCTCTACAACCAAAATCCCTACAGAACAACATTTAGCGCATCGCACCCGGCACACATCGCAATACACCTGCTCAGACCCGCCCCCCGTACGGCTTCACCAGACATCATGGCAGAACATGACGAATCGCTTGGCGGTAAGAGTTTATCTGGTGTGTGGTAACTTTTGCCGGCAGTCCATATTATGGCCTATTTTGTTAACATATCTTAAGCACTAAAGATAGTGAGAGGCGGCACTGGTTGTCAGCTAAGCGTGCTGTATTCATGATTGACTGGCTCTTCAAGCGTACCAGCATGTGTGTGCTATATGCTATTAAATCTACCACGTAGTGCCGCAAAGGGTTCGAATAAAAGCTTTATTGTGAGTGATATTAAATTGAATAAAAATATATATGCAGCTGAAGGACTTTACGAAGCAAATTGCAAACCAATTCAAAGTTTATTTGTCTCATGGTTACAAAAAGGCTGAAAGCTCTATTTGTGTCAGAAACTAGCTGGACCACACTGAAAAAATCAGCGTAAAACTGAAAATACATTTCTGATTTCTGAACCTTGTAGTGTAGTATGTGTGAGTCTTGCGTGGGTATTTTTTTTTTTTTTTGACAAAACCTGCCATACTTTTTCCCACCCACTGCAACTCCTGAAAGCCAGAATCAACAGGGGAGACCGCCAGAAAAACGCCGAGCAATGAAGCTGGACGAGTCCCGGAGAAACGATTCAACTGTCTTGGGTCCCGCGACGAAATTAATCAGCAAAGAAGAGCGGAGGAGTAAGAAAAAAGGTATTTTTTCCACTTCCCTCCATAACAAGCAGGAGACAGAACAGAACTAGGCCAATCAGCACAAAGGGACATTATTGCAACTGGGAGAAGCCCAGATTGCCTAGTACCACGGAATAAAATTTCATTAAGTTAGTGGGTCCTAAGTAGGTATTTGCTGTTACAATTGATTCCAATAATAGGTATGGCAAAAGCGCCTGAACGCACGGAAATTGATTCTAGATTCTACAAGGTCCGTATAATAAAACACTATCCAACATAATATTGCGTTCATTCTGCCAAAGAAGACACTCCCACAAGATGTGATGTGCGGACTGTTCAAATTCACAGTTCGATGTACAACATTGACACAAAGGCGAAGGAACAAGTTTAAAAGAGTACAGTTTACTTTTAAAATTGCCATGACCTGTGAGAAATTGGGCAACGCATTGGTCAACCTCCAGCCATGTCTTAGCCAGCCGATCGCCAACGAATTGAAAGAATAGATGGAGGTGCCGGCCCTTGATGGAATTATCCCACCTACTTTGCCATTCGGATAAGAGGTCCTCCCAGACTTCAGTCTGAGGTTTAAATAATCTAGAAATTTTATTAAAGTAGCGTTGTGTAACAAAATTAGTGTCCATGGCCTCCCCCCTCGCGGAGTAGTACATTGAAGCACGTCGCTGTACCTCAAGATTGACTGGAATTACACCTGCCAGTACCGGTATGGCTTCAGTACTGACGGTTCTATACGCCTTGCGTAAAAATATCAATGCCAAACGTTGGCTTTGAAGCGGTTTACGTCGTGCCGCCCCTATGCCGGCCCCATCGGCCCAAACAGGTGCACCGTAGCACATACATCCTAAGTAGGTAACCCCATATATAGTTTTTAAAGTTAGAAATGATAGACCCCAAGTTGCTTTGGATATTCTAGTTAGGGCATAAAAGTCCCTTTTAGCTTTTTCGCCAACTATTTTTATATGTTTGATAAATGAAAAATTCCTTTCTAAGACCATACCAAGGTAGCATACGGATTGCTGTTTTTTAACGGGAACGTTATTAAATTTAATAGTAGGCAATGATTTAAGATTACCTTTTAGTAGAAGTTGATAGGTTTTATGTGGCGCAAACGCTAAGCGGTTACGATCACCCCACTGAGATATTAAATTTAGGCAAGGTTGCGTGGGTATGCTTAACATTAAAAATTAAATGAATATTCATCACTCTATCTCACAGAGGTCTATGAGAATTTTGGATTATAATGTGGATAAATATTCCAAGGTGAGTCCTATTAGAGCAAAGGCGAACATTTATTGACATATCAACTAAACTAGAGTCTTCATTGTATCATTTGATGGATTTGATGGTACGATAAACGAATCTTTTGGTTACATTCAAATTTTACAGTAAGTTAAAAATAAATTGGCGTGTAACCCATGGAGAAAATTCCATGGCGTAACCGCAAAGATGCAACGTAATAACTGCAATACGGTCTTCGTTAATAAATTCAGATGAAATTTGGCACACACAGTTTATAACCAGGAATAACATATAGGATACTTCTATCCTAATATTCCCATGGAATTAAATCTTACACGGGTGAAACCGCGGGGCGCAGCTAGTGAGTTTATGAAAAAGTAAAGTCAATCGCACGTCCATGGTTGTTAAGTTTATGAAAAAGTAAAGTCAATCGCACGTCCATGGTTGTTAAGTTTATGAAAAAGTAAAGTCAATCGCACGTCCATGGTTGTTAAGTTTATGAAAAAGTAAAGTCAATCGCACGTCCATGGTTGTTAAGTTTATGAAAAAGTAAAGTCAATCGCACGTCCATGGTTGTTAAGATTTCTGAGGCAAAAATAATAGATGCTCTTCTTCCAAATAAATAAATTCATCTATAAATATTATGTAACGTAAATATCAACTTAGGTATGTATATATGTAAAATTTTAATTTTTGTAGTGTAACCTAGGCAATAGTAATCTTTCAATCAGCGTATTTTGGGTACGGGTGGGAATATCATTTATTCGATCCACCCCAGCTTCTCAAGAAAGGCCAACAACGGTTTCCATGCAGGTCCGCCACACTCGACTGTTGGACTGTCTACAACAAATGACAAAGAGGCATTTATTAAATGACGTATTTGTGTAGTGTATTGTATACGTGTGTGGTATGGATGAGTGAGATCAGGTGAGTTAGACCAATTGAAGTCATTTCACTTTTGTTTATTCATTTAACATTTCAGCTTAGCGTGAGGAATTCGAAAAAGTGGGGACAGAATAAGTATAAGTCTGTTTGGTCCAAATCGACCTTTGTGTACCAACTTGTGTGATGAATGTGCGTTGTGCTCATGATCTATTGAAATGCAAGTTACCGTATACTGATTTTATATTAGAGATGAATTGTACTACAAAATCTGTTAAGTACGGATGATAGGAGGTCAAGCTAAAGCTAAATAACCTTGAGCTAAGGTTGATTGAAACCATGTTTGTTGCATGTAGTACTCTATAGATATATTTCATTTCAGCTTTAAAAATAAAGTGAAAATCTAATAAAGAAATCTGACAGATTGTAAAAGCTTTATGTGTCGTCTGTACAAACTGCTGATCCTCAGATCATGACGGGTTCCGGACACTAACAGATGAGAGGACGGAGAGACGACACACTCTGTCACGTTGCTCTTAGTTGAGAGAGGGATCACTTGACATACTGATGAAAGGTTGATCTTGTAAACCTCTAGTAAAAGATTAATGCTCATTTATTAGATAAGCTCGGCTCAGTCTACACTTAACCGGGTTTATCTAATAAATGGGCATTAATCCAGTAATAGTTTCATCAATCTAACTTTGACCCATTTCATAAAAGTAAATTACTCCTCAAATATCACTGAACACTCGAACTGAGAAATATAAATAAAAAGCAAAAGATGCACAATTTGAGTCGTTCTACATCACCTTTGGGAGTGTTTGTCACAAGATATTTTGCGATTAAAGTAAAAACTTTCAGTATCATATTTTTTATTCAAATTGGTAAAATATAGTATTACTGACCTCCCTTCAGTGTCTACGTTCTGTAATTATATTAACGATAAAAGGAATCGAAAAATTATCATAAATAAACTGCTATCGATGTAAAAACTTTGATCGGTTCATAAATCGAGACCATGTTCTTTAGAGTCGATGGTAAACATGCAGCCAATGCGAATCTTGTTTCTTGTTAGTATGATTCATGGTCATACTACTTACATGCGACGTCTTGTATATTTGCGTTTGTCTTCTCGACAAAGGCTCAATGAAAACTACATACTGATGTACTGGAACACAGTTACGAACTTCTTACCAACAATAGTCAAATGAAGTAAAAAAAAAAAAACTTGCAACTCGCGCACGATGTGTTTCTATTTTAAAATTATGTTTGTTGCATGTAGCCCTTTTATAGTAGCAATATAATTACAACATGTGAGATAATTTCAACAGTCTAGCTAGACAGCGGAGTCTTAATAACAGACTCCCGATTAATATACTTTATAACTTGTTCAAAATTACCGGTGACAACACATTAGTACGGTTTTTTTGTAAAAGTAGTTGATGGAAATGAATACAAATAAATTAGAAAAGTGCTCTGACCGTACATTCCAATTAGGAATGCCGTTTTCAAACTGTGTGTATTGATGTGATTATTTGAATAGGTACTTGAAACAGAAATGCTTATTTAAAATTACCATATTTTTTTTTGTTTTCACGTTATTGTTATATTTAAAATATTTTGTGGGAAAAACTTCAATGTGAGACCTTTTATATATATTTAACATGTTTAGTTTACACTGTCATGAAATATTTTAGGAAAAGCCAAGAGGCAGCAAGTAGTTACAGTAAGGGTCAAAAGTGCATTACCGCTTTAAAACTTTATTGCACTAACAATAAGTATCAAAAGTGGTACTCCACTTTTGACCCCTTACTGTACATCCTACAACTGACGCAAACTGGGTAGTCAGCCTCGCTATCAATCTCGGTGACTGGCTCATCTGTTCTCAAAGGCACGGAACTAACATGAAAAAAAATAAGGATTTTATAAATTCAGTCATGTTTTAGATAATTACCGCTGAAATTCTAAAGTTTTAACTATTACTGTGTCCTCAGTAATCAACGAAATGTTTACATCAACACTTGTTCTTGTCAAAATCAACCATGAATCATCAAATCATCATCAATCTTTTTTTAAGATCGTGGTGGCTTAGTATTTAAAACACCAGCCTCTCAAGTATGAGTGTGCGGATCAAAAGCGTAGCGTGCCTTAGCGGGGCCCCGTATAAAAATTTGTTTGGGAGCCCTTAGGAAGGGTAAAGAATTCTCACAAAAGAAAAAAAAAAAAAAACATTAAATTAATAGAAATATTTAATGTTCATAATTATCTGTCTGTCACTTTTTCCAAAATTTGAGAACTTGTTTTCCCCCGGAACCGTTCAGAAAATCAGAGCTCTCATTGGATACCGCTCGCTCGTTGCGTGCAGTGTGCAGAGGCCATAGCGCGGGAAAAAGAGAAATTGTTTTTTTGACTTTTGTCATTTGTGAAATAAAAAAAAAGTTGGGAATTTCTTATTAATTCTTGCTTATGCGAGTTGGGGGCCCCCGTGGTTCGGGGGCCCCGTATAATTGATACGGCAGATACGGCGATAGCTACGCCCCTGGTGCGGATTCGAATTCAAGTCAGGCAAGTACCAATTAAAATAACTTTTCTAAGTCATATGTACTTTCTTAGTATATCTTGGACACCAATGACTGATTAATAGGTGAAGGAAAATATCTTGAGGAAACCTGGACTCTAAGTCTGAAATCGCCAACCTGCGTTGAGCAAGCGTGGTGATTACGCTCAATCCTTCTCTGTATGAGAGGAGACCTGTGTCCAGCAGTGGCACGATAAAAAGGTTGATCTATGAATAATAAAACTAGACTGATCGCTTCTTGGTTTACCTACTTGAGGAAATCTATTACTTAGTTTTTTTTAACAAAAGCTGGAACCATTTAACTGCGAAGTTCTAAACATGCAAAAGATTTCGTCTACTCTGTTCGCTTATTCTGAAGAATTCCGACGCTTTTTTTACGCGGATTATGACGGGTGTTGACTGTTCCAAATCGCCACTTAAGGAAAAAGCGTTATCCTCCTTGTGACTATCTCTCTCCACGTATTTCTACATTATCAAAAAAATATTCCGGGATTATAAAAAAAAAAAATTAAATAAAACCCATACGATGTCTCGAATAACAATCTGTTGAATGTAAGCGAATCTAATTCGCTCCGTACGCCATCTAGGCGGTCTTCGTCCTGTTTCGTTCATTTGTTCGTTACCTCTAGCCTCTCATTATTGTCTCTGGTCAGAGTTTTCCATATTACGATTTGAATATGGAAAACTCTGACCAGAGACAATAATGAGAGTCTTTATAAAAGCACCAGCTCTTTGTTTACGTGTTTGTATATTTTGATGACTGTTTGTAACGCAGGTAAGGTTTTCACTTGTGCATTCTTTGGTTTGGTTACAATAGGAATATTATTTCATGAAAATCGCACATTTTATTTATATTCTCAACGAAAATACATTATTAATATTTGACAGCTAAACACGTGTTCACATTCCGGTACATTTGTTAAGAATATGTTTCGTAACATCCTCTCGTAACCGGAGCTTGTTATATTAGCTACAACGTAGCAAGCAATTGCTACGTTGTAGAAATAGAAATAATATTTATTTGCATAAAACATGGTATAAGTGTTTTTTTGCAAGCTTTTTATTAGCTTTGAAATGTATGTTCGGGTGATATCATTCAACTCAGTTTTGAAGCATAAATCTTTAACCGGTTGAGCTAAAATATTGTTCACACGTTCAGTATGATGACAAAGAGATGTTAGCACATCGTGACGAGGTTCATGAAGGCTGATGCCTCCTGGGTCAGGGTTGCGGGTTGGTTAAACGAGAAACCGTGATCCTGGCCGTCGCACAGAGAAGCGAAGAAACACGGGTGGCTTTTAGTCAGTAAAAGCCACCTTGAAAAGCGGGAGAAGTGATTTGATGATTCCCCATCGCAACAAAAAAAAATGCGTCGTTAACTGTGTGACGTCATAATAAATCTTTCGTGGCGGAGCACCCAAGATAGCAGACCAATTATTTTTAATGAACTCCTACATTAAGGGTATCAAATAAAATGGCTTGCTAAGAAGAAAAATAAAAATAATGTGACCTCAATCTTAATCTAATGTGGACTTCTAAAGTTTTGAAATCTATTGTAAATAATATAAAAAAATGGGCTGAAATTTTGTATATTAGGTTCTTACAAATGAAATTGGCGTTTTGTAGTACTGGCCTTTCAAATATCTCCTCTTTGGTTTAGAATTCCAAATTCAAATTTATAAGCTATTTACTCATTCATTTCTGACTCGAAAACCGCATTTTTTGTTTGTTTTTTCTTTGCGTCATTGAGTTTACAAAATGGAAAATTTAAAACTTCGCGTTATTTACGAATATGATTTCCGCCGTGGCACTAGTGCTGCAGTAACGGCTCGTAGAATTAATGATGTGTATGGCAGTGGTGTCGCTAGAGAAAGCACAGCGCGTTTTTGGTTCCAACGTTTTCGTTCTGGAAATTTCATCCTACAGAACAATCCCCATGGACGGCTGGAGACCAAAGTCAACAATGAAGAATTGAAGGCTATTGTGGAAGCGGCTCCATCGCAAACTACGTCCACGTCTATGTCTACGTCTACGTCGTCGTCTACGTTAGCTGCAGGTTGCGGTGTTAGTGATAAAACTGTTTTATGAATTGAGTGAAGCAAACCGAAAAACGCGCATCGACTGCTGCGTTACATTACTGAATCGGCACAATAATGAAGGGATTTTAAATCGAATCATTACCTGTGACGAAAAATGGACACTCTACAACAATAGAAAGTGCCAATCACAATGGCTGAACCCCGGTGAACCATCCAAATTCAGTCCCAAGAGAAAATTGACTAGAAAAAAGTTATTGGTCAGCGTTTGGTGGAATAGTGCCGCCGGTGTTCTAGGTGAACTACAGGTTCCTTAAATCTGGCCAGACGATTACTGCAGATTTCTACTGTGAGCAGCTCCACATAATGATGGATAAACAAAGCCGCTAAACAACCTAGACTGGTCAATCGCATACGGCCACTGCTGCTCCAGGACAACGCGAGACCACACACTGCACAACAGACTCCTACCAAATTAGAGGAGCTTCAATTGGAATGTCGACATTCACCAACAAGACATCCACCGTACTCGCCGAACCTTGCTCCAACAGACTCCCATTTTTTTTTATTTGGATAACTTTTTGCAGGGGAAAAAATTCAACCCCGATGAGGCAGTTCGCCTTCAAAGATTTTGTTGATTCCCGTCCTATGTCATATGCCCATGTTTTTTGTAGAATAAACAAAGCATAAACACCCACGAGATTGCAGAAGTACATAGACAGCAATGGATCATACTTTGATTAAATAATATTATATTTAGAAAATCTATAAATATTAATAAATATGTGGTATTATTATATTAGAAAGAAGATACGCAAATTTCATATATAAGGACCTAATACTTACACGTTCAGTTTTAATGGTATGCTTTTTAACAGACACGCATAATTCAAAGATAGACCCCTTATTCATAAACGCTGCTTTAAGTTAACCAGTGATTAGCGAATCTTTAACCATACATTTTTTATCTTATAACGTCACTTAATTTTAATTATCCTTTATGAATCGCTAATCACTAGTTAACTTTAAGCAGCGTTTATGAATAATCGAGTGAGGGCAGCAGGGTAATAAAATCATAATCTTTAAATAAATCATGATCTTTTATAATCACACGAATACACTCTTTATGGAAACCATTCCATATTGTTTCAATACTATTGCCACATATTATGAAGCTATATACAGTGTGTATCTGACATCGTAACGCAAATTTCGCGAAAAGGCTAGACCGCATGCAACTAACAAAATTATGATAGTCATTTATGTCGTTAATGAGCGGTTACAGAAATAACAATGTTTAAAAAAAGTCTCGGCTTGGCCTTATAACGTTGCAAGCGTGCCGCTGTGCGGGTTTGTAGGTATGACGTTGATCCCTGATGTGAACTATATTAAATCAGCTGATAAAATAGTTTTTCGAGTTTGTTTTCATTGGGCTATTTTGTTTTTATAACCTTATCAAGTTTCACAGTGTGTTTATTATTATTTGATATATTAAGATGTATGTACTTGGACTTTTCTGAATTAGTATTTAGGTTATTAGCGTAAGGGTTTTAGGTTATTATAATTTTTAGATATAACATAAATATGAAATTCGATTCCATTCCTCTCAAACCATTCAATTATTTTTTCAATCGTGTTATTAATTTATGTGTCATGGACATAAATTGTATTACATTTTTTATCGGACGCCATTATGATTGACATTTTTTGCTTCGGTATATGATTTGTGATTGTATTTATACATATTAAAGATACTTCCTTGTAGGAGATTTTTAGATGCTTTCTACATGGGATTTCATGTCAGACTTATTATCAGAAGAGTCTTTATTAATGAATTCATTCAGTTATGTCCCTGTTTACGCGACGGGGCAGATTAAAGATTTTTTATAATATGTTTGCTTACTTCTAAAATATATATGTTAAAACATAACTCTAACAAAACATAATTCTATCAAGTTTTGTATAGTAACAATAAACTTTGTTTGTTTCAGGTCACACGGTTTTGTTCATACGCAGCATTTAATATAATCAACACTTCCATATAACAATGAAACCGCGTTAAAAACGATGAGGCGTGTAAAAATGCGCAGTTAAGGTGCAAATGAAATCGTATAAGTGTCGTAAAAGAGTGCTGTAAAACGTTATTACCGGTGGAAATGCACCTTTAAACACACCCCGTAAAGCTACGGAGTAGAAGTGAGTTAAAGCTGCGGTAAATGTAAAAATATAGACAAAAATGTGGACACTTTCATGTGTACTTTAATGTGACTTTTCGAAGACGATGTTGGTGCTGAACTAAACCATAAACAAAATTCATTCAACTAAGCAGTCAAAGTGAAATATACCATGTTAGAAGTGATTTGTACTGGATACACATAGTTTGTGGTGTGAGTAATAGTGCTTGTAAGTAATATTGCGCCGGCGCAGGATGCAGACGAACGTGCAAATCGACACGAAGGCGCTGCGCCACTCCCCCGAGCACGGCAAGGGAGGGAAGGGGAGCAACCGATACACTGCCGAGGTAAGACTACAGATTATTCTGATATTCATATGTACTCTCCACAGAGTAGGCAACTCGTTCATGGGTCAATGTATACACTTTTACAACAAGCTTCCCATGGACATTCGAAACTTACCCATTAAACGATTTAAAAAGTATATAAAGGCCAAACTTTGCAAAAAGGGGTATTATAAAATCGCAGATTATTTAGAAGACAAAAAAATCTTGGGACTGAGCTGTTCGCTCTGTTAAGCGTTGTTATTAAGCAATATGCGTAATTATAAGGTAAATTATTGTAAACATTTTCATTTTTAATGTCTGGACATGAAAAAAGACGATGATCCCTGAGTTTGTTTCGGCTATTTCTTCTCAGAGGTAGTCAGTTAGGAAATGCCGGCTTCATCTAGTTAAAAAAAAAAAAAAAACATGACGTGTAAGAGTGATCGATGATCCTACTTGCTTAATAAACGATTTCATTTCATTTCATAACCAATGTTTTTAGAATATGGTAGGAACTGATAAACCAAGGTACGAAATACCTTATGTCGTGTGTTTACACCCGGAATTATACAATAAAATAATTAATAAATAGTTAAGGCACAATAATAAGTAAAATTTGGTTAAGTTACAGAATATATGTAATTTAATGTATACCATACTATAGTCACCCCGACACTCTGGTTCACAAACTATACTAAGTTCCGTTCATTAAGAAAAGCGCAGAAGATAAGTTTAGTCCTATCAAAATTAAGATACTCCACAGACATTTTAGTTGTGATTACAAACAGCGACAGAAGACATCAATACGTTCGGTGCTATATAAATTATATAATTATGTCGTGGATAACGATATCATTTTAATAAAAATTGCTCATTTGATAAATATGTCGACAATTCTGCCAATGTCTCATGTGCTATGAGAAAACGTGCGAAGGCAAAGAAATAAACAATAGAATAAAAAAAAAAATACAATTCTAATTCAATAATAATTTGATAACACTGTGTTCAATGTGAGACTTATGTGTAAACAAGTGTGTGAACAAGGGTATCGAAGCGAGACATTAATTTTTGACAACTTATAAAAAAAATGAGAATACTCTATGCGCTAGTAGGTATTATAATTAAATTCAAACAGTTTTTAGTGTGTCATTTTGTAAAATCGAGTAGATAATCGAATATTGTTTAACACGTAATTATTAATAATATCAAAAAAAAAACGTTATTCTTAGTGGAAATCAAACAATTTCCTGTTGGTGTGTATTTTCCCAGTTTTTCTCCACATAATCTCACCTTATTAATGGTAATGTAAAAGGTATACGATCATATTCATCTTATATGGTATCACTAAGGTATCCATTGATTCCAGCTTCAACTACAAACTACTCCGACGCAAAACGTATTGTTTTCTATTCCTATTTAAGTACTGGACCTTAAATACACACATAGTTCACACTCCCGCTTGCTGCCCTCGTAGTCCTATTACTTCTTTACACCCTTCACTTCGCAGAAGAATATTTGGAGTGAACTTTGTCGTGCTTGGTCTTTACAGATTGTTAAATAACTGAATCAGTCTTTTCGTGTTTGTAATGTCGTCGTGTGACAAAATCTCAGCCTATAGAGGTCCACTACTAGACAAAAGCCTCCCCCAAGGCTTTCCACAATGACCGGTCTTGTGCTGTCCGCGTCCATCGGTTTCCTGCGATCTTCACCAGGTCATCATTTCACCTTATTGGGGGTCTCCCTACACTGCGTCTTCCGGTACGTGGCCGTCACTTCAGAACCTTACTGCTCCATCGGCCATCGGTTCTACGTGCAATGTGCCCCGCCCACTGCCACTTAAGTTTAGCGATTCGAAGAGCTATGTCGGTAATTTTTTCAGATCTTCTCATTTCTTATTCGATCGCGCAGATACACTCCGAGTATAGGTCTTTCCATCGCCCTTAGAACCTTCGAACCTTGAACCTTCGTATGAGGCCCATAGTGGGTGACCACGTTGACCAGTCCCGTATGTTATCACTGGTAACATACACTGGTCAAAGATTAGTCTTGAGACACTGTGGTATCTTGAACGACGAGAAGATTTAGCGTAGCTTCCCAAACGCTGCCCAATCGAGCTGGAATCGACGAAATACCACTATGTCCAAGTTGGACTATTTGTTCCTTCTATATATTATACTAGTTAACAACTTCGAGTGCAGAGCCACCAACTAGAACTGGAATGGGTGCGACATGGGAGTTAGACATGATCTTCGTTTAATTCCTTTTTTTTTGTCTATCTAGCTTTATTTATATTAATTTTAACTATTTATTTTAGTTTTATATTCCGTCATATAATAGTAGAGTAATAGCAATTTGAACTTGACAATTTTAGTTATTAAGATATTAATTTTATAGTATAGCCCTTGTAGCATATCTTATATGTTTATGTGGTATGCGGCGCTGTCCTGTAAGAAATTTTAACACTAGCGCTAGAATATGTTTCGGCAGTGGTGGTAGATTATAGTGTGGTTATACTAATTATTTTGTGAGCTTTGGAAAATAAAAGAAAATAAAAAAGAGATCAATTTCTAAATTAAAATTGCTCTCTTTCAAACTTTGCAACGACTGCTGAAGCCATTAGAATACTTTCTCAAATTCCTCAGATAATCGAATTTAAGAAGAGGTAGTAATAGATTATTATTTGCTCCAAATTAATTATCTGCTCGAGAAGTTTCAGATTCTAGGTTAATGGGAATTATTGGATTGTGAAAATTATGGTTAATAACAGTTTGCCACAGATATAAAATTGTGGTACTCATTTAGTATATGAGAAAATCACGAACGTCTTAAAATTTTGCATATGAAAAATATGACATACTCGTATTTAGATTGAGTTTTTCACATATACACACATCAAAAGTGTCTAGGGATCAAGCATTTTTATGCGGATTTCTTGAGATTGAGATGTGGCTTTGTAATAAATTTATGATTTTATAAATTTATATGGATCCTTTTTGGTGCATTTCATAATTTGAATCAGGAACTGTGAATCAAATTCGAGTAAAAGATGAAAATCAGCTGTCAATATTTTCCCTATAAAAACATACAACGCATTGAAGACATTATTAGTGCTACTGTTTCCCTACTACTGATTAAAACCAACGTTATTATGGAGCGGCGACGTCATTTAAGCAGGGAAGAAATGCTCAGAGCCGTGGGAATGATAGAAGCTGGTTCCCGGCAACGTACTGTGGCTTTAGCTCTGAATACAAGTCAGAGTGTTATCAGTCGACTTTGGACACATTACCGAAGCACTGGTACCGTGGCTGAGCGCCATGGAGGACGGTATCGCTGCACCACACGGAGACAAGACCGATACATTCAAATCTTAACTCGAAGAGCTCCAACAATAACCGCCATGATGTTAGCCGTGAGGCTTCATCACTCTTCAGGGAACTTAATTAGCGACCAAACAGTCAGAAACCGCTTGCATGAAGTGAACCTTCATTCCCGAAGACCGCTACGGGTACCACCTATAGCAATGCACAATCGTAGGATTCGATATCAATGGGCTCTTGAACACAGAAATTGGGCAGAAGAACAATGGCGTTTCGTGTGCTTTTCTGATGAGTTTCGTTTTGGTATGAGACCGGATACAAGACGTATACGACACTGGAGAACCCCTGGACGCCAACAGCGATTAAAATCCTGCCAGGAAGTCCATCCTTATAGTGGTGGAACCATCATGGTATGGGCGGGTATTTGGATCGGCGGAAGAACTGAGTTGATTTGGATCAGAGGCAACCTCAACGCTCAAATTTATGCTGAGACGATTGTATCAGACATCATCGTTCCTCTACAAGTGCAAATCGGTCCCTTATTTCGGTTAATGCATGATAATGCACGACCGCACACCGCAAGAGTTGTAAGACAGACTCTCGCCGCAGCTAACATCAATGTCCTGCCCTGGCCTGCTCAGTCGCCAGACTTGGACCCGATTGAGCATGCATGGGATATGCTACAGAGAAGAGCTCTGCCGAATATGGAGGGTATCCAGTCGCAAGAAGACCTTTTTTTGTTGTTGCAACGAACATGGGCGGCCATTCCACAGCGTGATTTGGATGAACTCATTTTGAGTATGCCAAACCGATGTTCTTGTGTTGTTAGTGTTCGCGGTAGAAACACGGATTATTAATTGTTTAAGTTACCCAATAAAATTTTAGAGAAAACTGTTACTTCAGTCTTTTTTTCGAACTTTTGTGTTAGTGGTTCAAATGTCAAATATCCCTTTATTAGGAAAATGGCAAATTTCTTTATTAATGCAAAGGTGACTTGGTTTATCGTTACTGTGACAAACGAAAACACTTTATTTGATGAATCCTTAAAGAAAATTTTAATTAATATCAATCAGGAGAAAAGTTATTGCAAAAATATATGTTGATCCCTAGACACTTTTGATGTGTGTAATTACAATGTTCAATAATCTTTTAGTTACTTTTCTTCTACTTAGGGTTTATTATTTATTATTTTAAAATGGTTTCAGTCATTACGTTAGTCTCGACTCAAATCAGTGTTAGTTATGTTCAGTATAAGTACGCAAAATAACAACATAAAGATTTCTTGTAAGCCTTTCGTAGAACCAAGAGTTGATTTGCGTACCGTCACTTGGAGACTGTGACAGACGATTTCTCTGGATCGACATCTTCACGACAGCATTCTGACAATTGACATTATGGTAAAGAAATATTATCAAGTCGCGAACACGAAACATTTCACAAGTATATGAGGAGAACCTTACGCTTAATGGAGGATTTCCAGTTGAATATATTGACAAAGTACTCTATATTCATCTCCATTCATTAAAACGAGATTTGCAACCATAAAAAAGTATATAAAAATTTACAGTCATGATATAAATTTTTTGTAATGTTTTATAGGGAAAACAAGATAAATATGTAGAATCATTCTAATTTAAAAAGCTGAACATAAGGAAAACCAAGCCTTTTAATTTTCATGCCAAAACAAACAAAACCGAAGTGTTTTCAGAAGATAATTGGAGACACAAATCGAAACGAAAACCCATTAATTCTGTTATTTCATTAAACCGTTTCATTGTTCAAATAATCACGTTTATGAAGAGCACTCTGTAATATTTGCTTTGAAACAAACCCCTGTAAAAATATAAATGACAGGGTTATTTCTGGGGATTTGATTACGTATGGATATAAACCTCGTAATTAATTTGAGAGTGGGTATCGTGAGGCACCAAAGTACAGCAATAAATACCCCTAAGGGTATCTATCCTGCCTAAGCAGGAAATGACTTTAAGTTTATCAATGGGACTTTATTTTAGAGCTACAAAGATCTAAAAAGAAAAATAAAAATACCCACAAAAGCGGAAGCTAAATAACATTTTAATTCCTTCATAATTCATCAATAAACGCCAAAGACAGCAGCTTAACTGCCTTAATCTTTAGGGTCCAGAGGCCGTCAGCAGCACGCTACTGAAATCCGGTAATAATTCCATGCCCGCTATTTTACTTTACCCAACTTTACTCGACCGCCGATAAAAGCGACATCAAATATTTCCGACGACAAAAAAGAAAACGGCAGTTAAGTTTTATTTTATGTTGTAAAGTAATGAAATCCGCTAGCGGAACGAGGCATGAACGATTGCGGTGAGGAGCGGCGGCGGGCGAGGCTAGGGAAAACGTTGCCTTTTGCTGAAGTTACAAGGGTGGAATTTGTTGGAAAAACTTTGAGATTTTTAGTGATTGAAACTGAGATTCTAAGGGCTACAGAACTAAAACTAAGAAGCGATCAGGGGTAAAAATAATGCATGTTACAAAGGCTACTTTTTGGGAAAATCTTTTAATTCTATCAACCAGAAGATAAGTACAAGAAACGGTACCTTTGTTGTGTATGGCACAATATATACACAGTCAAGCCTTAAGCTCTGAGTAGGAGCAAAACATATGAGTGCAAGGCCGCGTTAGGACTGGGCACGCCACAATAGCGACGGTATGTACCCTCTTTGAGGAGTGGCTAGAGAGGGGCCATGGCGTCCTCACCTTCCGCCTGATGCAGGTCCTCACCGGACATGGGTGTTTCGGGTTTTCCTGTCCCGGATAAGGCGGCAGGAAATGCCAGGGTTTCACCACTGTGTGGACCGCCCTCAGGATACGGTGTAGTATTCGGTGGAGGTCTGCCCGACTTGGGCAGAGCACAGGCGTGTCCTCGTGGTGGCCATCTCTCGCGTTCCGCCCTGCTCCATGCCATGGTCCGGAGCGAGAGTGTATGGCAGGCCGCCACATCCTTCGGTAAAACAATGATGCTGGCAAAGGAGGAGGCGAAGAACGTAAGAGAACGGTAATCTCGTCGACCCGGACAGGCAAATGAAGGAACACGAGTGGGTTTTAGTCAGTAAAAGTCTGACATTGAGTCCAAGGCCAAGGTGGCTGCCAGAAATCTTGGAGTTATCGCAAAGGACCGGCAGTACTTCACACCAGGGCAGCTTCTAATGTTGTACAAAGCACAGGTCTGTTCGTGTGTGGAGTACTGCAGCCACATTTGGGCTGGTGCTACTAAGTGTCACCTGGCCACTTTGGATTCAGTGGAGAGGCGTGCGAAGAGGCTGATTGGTGACCCTGATTTAACTCGAGGTGGTCTCCAAAGCCTAGAGCACAAGCGTAGAGTAGCCAGCCTTTCGGTGTTCTATAGGATACATTCTGGGGAGTGTGCGAGGGAATTGCACGATTTAATTCCCCCATCTCCGTTCCACCATTGGACGGCCCGTCGTTCGGCGAGTTTCCACCCTTATGTTGTTAACACCTCTACGATCCGGACGAAGCGTTTCGCCTCGTCCTTTATACCGCGTACATCGAGGGACTGGAGCTATCTGCCGGCGGCGGTGTTTCCGTCGGACTACAATTTGAGTGTCTTCAAGGCTAGAGTGAATAGGCTCTTAATAAACTAGTGCGCTTTATCATTAACGATTGCGACACTGCTTACCATCAGGCGGGATTGCGGTCAAGCGCTGGTTTATATTTTAATAAAAAAAAAAAAAAAAAAAAAACACGCCCTTGCGCTCCGCCTAGAGCGCAAGAGGCCATTTGAGAATTTCCCATCCATATAAAAAAAAGGCCGCGATAGGACGAAGTAATTTGATAGAGATATATACTATAACACAATTCGTAAAACAGATGTTTTCCCGAAAAATAAATTTTATATTTGATTGATGTTGCGTTGTTGCTAGTTTTATGTACTGATAAATTGTATTTTATTTAACTATAATGGAAATCACCATAAGTTAGATGAAAAACAAAAAGAAAATGATGACTATTGCAATATAGACATCTTATAACTTGTACGGGTAATATCAACCGATACTTAACGTTTCGAGCATAGATGCCCGTTCACTCAATTTTGCCTTTTCCCTGCACAAATATATAAACGTTATAGCGGTTAAAATATCAAATAAATATATGGTCCTGTTTATAATTGTTTGTTGTGTATAGGAAAATAAACCTGCGAAAATAGGTGTTTTTTTTAAACCAAAACTAGCTACGCCCCGCGGTTTCACCCGTGTAAGTTAAAAAATAGACAAAGCCTATTCTCAGGCCTAACGAATGTATATACTAAATTTCATTAAAATCGGTTCAGCCGTATAGGAGGATTTCGAGGACAAACACTATGACAATAGTAATTTAATATAAAAGAAGATTGGTAAATCGTAATCATTGGTCATTTGGTTCCATTAAAACAAAAGAGAAAGATTTCAGGAATTTCAGAAACAGATAATATATATCTTTTATTTAGCATAAAACATGGTACATACTTATATACGTAATGGCCATAATATTCCCACTGACCGTAATAAATTTAAAATTTTTATTTCGGTCAAATTATATAAATATCCATATAATCTTAGCAAAAATAAAGCTTAGCTTAATGTTAGTAATAAAGTAACTTAAGTGTGTCTTTTCCACCTACGTAAGAGGGGAGAGTCCCGCCGGTCTTAAAACACTTTCAGGATGAAATTGGACTTGAAGGGCAAGTACGCCATCGTGGAAGCGCAATGATTCCGCATAAACGCGGCGAACTGCATACGTTATTGTACTGTAAACCACGCGGGTCCTGCGCAGGTTGTCGAAATTTTTAGTTCTAGGACATTAGGCTGGTTTCCTCACGATGTTTTCCTTCACCGTTTTGAGAGCAGTGGTGAAGAAATAATTAACACAATTAAAGGGTCTGTCTAGTTTCAAAGCTACACAACCCACAAGTCGCGGCCATTATCACTTAAGCGCCACTTAGCGACAACCCTTTTGTGTGGATGTGATGCATGTTTCCATCACCCATTTCTTTTTTCTGTATGTTTTGTACTTTTTTGAGAAAATAAACGTATTTTATATCTTTCTTTAAAACAGGTAAGAGACGTATATTTTACTTATGTATTTCAGCATGCAAAAAATATCTTACCATAAATTAGAAACAAACTAAAACACTTCAATTGTTATTTTTTATAATTTTTTTTTTGAAATTATTTAACAGCTGTTCTTTGATTTGATCATTTCTGGTATTTAGTTATTTATCTACCAAAGAATAAACAAATTGTTACCAAATTATTACAAGGCTCCTAAATAGTGTCACATCTTATGACAGCCAGTCCGTATCAATATGAAACAGTTTATAAATAACAGTAGCAGTGGAAAATAGTAAAAATGAATATTTTGACGACCATATTACATATTGGAATTTAAACCAAAGTACTAATTTTTTTTGTTTTGGATGGGAAATCATCAAATGACCTCCCCCGCTCTGGGCAGAGCGGAAGGGCGTGTCAGACTTTTACTGACAAAATCCCATTTGTGTTCCTCCACTTGCTTGTGCGCCAGGGCCTCGGTTTCTTTTTTAACCAACCTGCAACCCAGGCCCAGGAGGCATCGGTCCTCATGGACCCCGTCATGGTATGGTAAGGAACTGCGTCAGACAGAAGGTAAGGGCACCGTGGCGCCTCTATAGCCACTCCTCAAAGCGGCGACTTCCGCCGCTATTATAGCGTGCCAAACCAAAGTACTCTTAAATGAAGTTAGTGTAATATTCAGTGAGTTTGGTCGGTGACTGTATATTTATCTTCGAATAAAATCTCACCATTAAAATATCATTAACATTTGAGAGCGAGAAAAGTTTGAAATATCATTCAATACAACAGTTTCAATAACTTTCGGAAAAGTTTATCGGAAATTCAAAAGATATGAAGTGGCTTAAGTACACAAGAGAGTGTCAACGTAGCTGTCACTTGGTGATAAGTAGCAATATCTTGTCGTGTCAGAAACAAAGGCGCACATCAAAATGAAGCACAGTTTGAGACTTAAGCCGCCCCGTTGTCGTCGTGAACACTTGGCTCAAGTTATTACAAAGGCTGTATATAATGATGGGGTCAGGGATTTAGTAAAAATTACCCATTAGCCATAATACTGAGTCTAGCACACAGGTGTAGGTTCGATCCCTGGTAGAAGCACCGAAACCAGGTCAAATAATTATCAATTAAATTGACCATACATCGGAATAATGTGATTATATCCTCTTAAAATTCTATATGCCTTTCCTTGACGGTGATATAAAATGGCTATAAAGCTGCCAGATGACGTATGGTATTAATTTGTTGGTATAACAATTAGGTACCAATACGTTTTCTAGACTTTATTCAAACGAAATTTCGTAACGAGGATTTTACTCTTTACTCTTGGTTAACGTTTTCACACCTTTGCCATCCATCCGTGGGTCCCGCGGGTCCACTCGACTTCTTATAATGAATTACATCGTACTAGATAAAAGATCCACTGCCTTGAATACAGTATGTGAATCAAACAGCCCCAAGCTACGCACACTTGATAAATTAATTGTAATGCCGAAAATTGCTTTCGTAATGAAAAGCGACGAATTTTATAATGAAATTTATTTTGTTATTTGACATTAACATAATCACAGTAGAATCTCAGCGACAGTGTAAGAAAGTATCGAAGAAATTTTTCGTGTGAAAACGTTTCATACAGTTTCATATTATTTTTACACTGGAAAATTATATTTTTAACTGCAATTCATAAATAAAGAAAATAAATTTATTTGAAACAGCACCATCTTCCCTGCTCTAAAAGGAACTTTACGAATGATGTAGTTCCGCTATTCGCCGCTGCATGTCGCTACTTTTAGTTTGTTCTCTCCAACCCCTGTTTACCAGTAAGATACTCGACTTAGTTAGTGTGGGCAACTGTTGATAGATGGCGTTGCGAGTAACAGGAAGTAACCTTTTATGAAAATAAGAAAATGTTGAAATGCTTAAAGTTTTTGTGATAATAATAAACTATTTATAATTATTAAATATAATGAAAATGAAAAGTGAAAAACTTACCGCTTCGGAAAAAATAAAAAGGAACCTTGCTATTGCCGCGTAAGACATTCTTGTCGTCAGAAACTCTTTAGGCAACCCTTGACCTCAAGATATAGATAAGCTTTTAGAGCCTTTTATCTTTGGACCAAATAGTCTCCTTATTGGGGAACCGTCGCCTTGCTATCGACATAATTTTCAGCATTATTAATATTTGCTGTTTGAACATTTTGTCTCAAGTGTCATCGGTGTTCGAGGACAGCGCGGCTGTGATGGTAACATGGAGTGTTATCCACCCTACTTACCGACTTACCGTTTCCTCCTTCTACATATATATACATATTATAAGGTGTTTTTTATGTCGTTGTGATCGCGATATTCTGTTTGGTTACCTAGGTATTATATAGATTGTCTATAAAGTCATGAAAATTGATGTATCTGAAACTAAACATTTTAAAAGTAAGGCAACACTAAATCTTAGTAACTACAAGTACATCGAATGTCACCGGTAGTCATCGATTTGTTTTGTGACTTGTTATTTGTTGAAATTTGTATTAATTTTCAATTCTATTTAAACAAAACGTCGAAGAAATGTGTTAAATATAAGAAAAACACCGGAGTGGAGCTCGGGAAATTATTTTTAAAGTTTATCATCAATGTTTGTTAGTACACCAAGCTTAACAAATTTTATCAAATATGGATGATATTTATGCTTCAACAGTTGCTAAAACAGATATGTAATCATGTTACTGTTTGTTTTTAACTACTAGAAGTTTCCAATTTACTAAGTAAACGATTTTATTACTAAAATAAAGATTGTTTACATTGCGCATTTTTAGGTTAGATTACAAAAATAAATAGACCATAGTGTAGCAGTTTTGATCATTTAGGTGATTTAATTTTCCGCTGATTTTAAAAATGAATTAAGTATATGATGTTCGGAATTAAAATTAGTGCTATCCATCTTTTGATAGAAATTACATATTATTATTTTTAATCTTTCAGGAAAATGTGAGACTAAACCCTTTAACAAGATATGTATTACTTCTAGGTCCTTACATATGAAATTGACGTTTTGTGGTACTGGCCACTTTAATCTCCTCTTTGGTTTAGAAATCCAAATTCAAATTTATACAGCTATTTACTCATCAATTTGTGTCTCGAAAACAGTAATTCTTTTGTTTTTTCTTTGCGTCATTGAGTTTACAAAATGGAAAATTTAAAACTTCGCGTTATTTACGAATATGAGTTCCGCCGTGGAACCAGTGCTGCAGAAACGGCTCGAAGAATTAATGATATGTATGGCAGTGGTGTCGCTAGAGAAAGCACAGTGCGTTTTTGTTCCAAAGTTTTCGTTCTGGAAATTTCAACCTACAGAACAATCCCCGTGGTCGGCTGGAGACCAAAGTCGACAATGAAGAATTGAAGGCTATTGTGGAAGCGGCTCTACGTTCGAGTTAGCTACAGGCTGCGGTGTTAGTGATAAAACTGTTTTAATTCACTCGAAACAAATTGGGAAGACAAGAAAGCTCTAAAGGTTCATGAATTGAGTGAAGCAAACCGACAAACGCGCGTCGACTGCTGCGTTACATTAATGAATCGGCACAATATTGAAGGGATTTTAAATGGAATCATTACCTGTGATGAAAAATGGACACTCTACAACAATAGGAAGCGCCAATCACAATGGCTGAACCCCGGTGAACCATCCAAATTCTGCACCAAGAGAAAATTGACTAGAAAAAAGTTATTGTTCAGCGTTTGGTGCACTTGTGCCGGTGTGGTGCACTACAGGTTCCTTAAATCTGGCCTGACAATTACTGCAGATTTCTTTTGTGAGCAGCTCCACATAATGATGGATAAACTGGCCGCTAAACAACCGAGACTGGTCAATAGCACAAGGTCACTGCTGCTCCAGGACAACGCGAGACCACACACTGCACAACAGACTGCTACCAAATTAGAGGAGCTTCAATTGGAATGTTTAAGACATCTATCATACTTCCCGTACCTTGCTCCAAAAGTCTACTATTTTTTTAGAAAAATATATAACTTTTTGCAGGGGAAAATTTCAACTCTGATGAGGCAGCCCAAACCGCCTTCAAGATTTTATTGATTCCCGTCCTGATCTTTTTTTTAGAAAAGGCAGGACAGGCAGGCAGGACTTTGATTAAATAAATACATTATATTAAAAAATAAACAACTTTTATTTCTCCCATACAAAACGCCAATTTCATATGTTAGGTCCGAATATGAGTTAGTTATTCGCTTAAGTGATTCGTTGTTAGTGACGCAGCTGACAATGAAAATACTTTTTACAATCATGTTAAAACATATAATAATAAATAAGTATGTTTTTTTTTTGTTGTATTCATTTTATTTAAAGCGCAGAGACCATAGATTTGTGTTTTCATTAAAATCTGTTGTGCTTTCGTGTATAAGAAGACTCTTTGACCTACAGTGTGACAGTGATAGGTTGATATATGTATTATTATTATCCTAGGACAGGTTAGGAATTCTAGCTTGGTATGTCACTGCGGCATATTCGGATATTGCGGTATATCCTGCATAAATATAAGCAAATATGAATCCATCTAAAAACGACTTTAACTCCTACAAAATAAAGTTCAGTTTATGCTATAACTTCATTTATATAACTTTTTCAATAGTGCTAGTCACTCTGAAATCAATTTAATCGTGTTTGAAATAAAGTTGATATTTCTTTAACTTCAAATAGGGTGGAGGTGTGTAGCACTGTGCACTTTTACTTCAGATAGTTTCCGATCTATTGGTTCATAAGTTAGGGTCCGTACACACAATTCCTTCACCCTCAAGTTTTTCATCAGCCCTAAAACTAACCCTGTTTCTGTTACAATACCTACCTTATGATGGGCATGTAGGTTCTTCAAACAATATGTTATTGGGAAATGTATTGTTATAGGTATGTACTTCTTCTTCTTCTTCAGCTTATGGATGTCCACTGCTGGACAAAGGCCTCCCCCAAGGCTTTCCACGCTGACCGGTCTTGTGCTGCCCGCATCCATCGGCTTCCTGCGACCTTCACCAGGTCAACGGTCCACCTTGTTGCGGGCCTCCCTACGCTGCGTCTTCCAGTACGTGGCCGTCACTTCAGAACCTTACTGCCCCATCGGCCATCGGTTCTACGAGCAATGTATCCTGCCCACTGCCACTTAAGTTTTGCTATGACGGTGACTTTGGTTCTTCTGCGGATCTCCTCATTTCTGATTCGATCACGCAGAGAAACTCCGAGCATAGCTCTTTCCATTGCCCTTTGTGTGACTAGGTATGTACTTACTTATTAGTTATTGTTTCACTCGACGACAGTTAAGTAATGAAATAAGTGGTAAAACTTTCTGCCTCATTAGTGTTTTATATTGATGAATCAATTTAAGCTAATAAGTAATTAATATTTCACATCAATCGTCATGATGTGAAATTACCTGAGTGAATGAACCTTTAGCCTTACATTCTGATCTATAACTAAAATCCTAATTAAACACGTAAACAATTTATCCAATCGTTTTCATTGAATCGTCGTAAGATATGTATAAATTTTATATAACTTTTAAGTGATTAAATAAAATTTTATCATGTATAGCGTTACATTACGGACACTAACGTTGGGTTTTATTTGTAATGTAGTAATTATTATTATAGGAGCAGAATTTTTTTGAGTAGAAAACTTTAGGTACTGAACTATTTTTTGGGAGAGTCCGACTCGCCCTTTGCCTTTTTTATCAGTAGTTACGACCTCTTGACGGACGAACAGAATAAACTCGTATAGGTAAATAATTCAGATAGTCCTTTTATATCTCGAAATTAAAGTAGACTGTGACCGTAAGTTTATTTCGGTTTTCGTCTCCCAGTAGTCGGCAATAACGACCTTATCAAGTCTTAAAACAATTTATTTTATTACATTTATCTATTCATTTATTTCAAACGACGCAGGCCCAAAGATAAATATATGTACCTAAATACACTCAAATATGTTTATTTAGGTACATTTAGGTATGTACTACAGAATACCACGTCCAGAAGTCTTCTTCCATGAGTACTTTTATGAAAATACTTGACAAACCACTGGCGTAAACGACCGGAATAGATTAAGTTCACTCCCTCTCACATACAGTAAGCCAACAGTGTTTCCCAGCAGTGGGAACTATTATGGGCTGGTTATGCTATTTACTCATAATATTTTATGCAAAATAAAGGTATCCCGTTCTATCCTTCGCCCCCATTCAAAGCTGAGCCGGTACTTAAGGCCACGTAATTCGTTTTGCTGTCATCGTAGGATACCGCAATTTGATTAAAGGTTTACTGCTGTCCGTTAATGATGTCCGGCTCAATAAGGTCAATGTGGTCCGATTTTCAATGAGGTGGTTCAAACAAACATTAGCCGGAGCTCAGTATGACGTGACATACTAAAACCGAATCGTCTTTAAAAAATATACTTTTGAAAACATTAGGTACAAATGATAACTATACATGTATAATAAATACTTACAACTTGGATAAAAGTTAATATGATTGTGTTATGGGAATTTCTGTCTCTCAACTAATTGGGCTTGGAGGTTTAAATTCCCATAACAAATTAAATTTTATCCAAATTGTATTTATCAGATACTATCTTCTGCCCGTGACATCGCCGGCGTTAAACTTGTTCCCCCAAACCTCTCTGTTGCACGGCGTCAGCTGTGATATCACTTCATTTCTGCTTAGCGCTCTTTCTGAGGTGTCATGGAATTGGGCTGTTAAATTCAAATACAATACTTTTTTTAAAATTAAATATCTGAGCAGTACTTTCAGAGATTATAGCGTTGAAATAAACTCTTAAGTTTAATTTATAAATATAGAGAAAGGCAAAACTCCTAATTCAGGGATGTTCTAAATTGCATTGTACATCCATTAGATAGTGGAGAAATACTGTTATTTTTGAGGTTACCAATGTGATGTCGTAAATATATATATACATTTTTTGGCCCTGACATTGCAAACGCAGACTGAACTAATACAATACTAAGTAAAACAATACTAGGTATTGTATAGGTACATTGAAAAGGTCTACAGAAAACTCCGCGATGGTGTATGTCTATCTCTTATGGATATCCCGCAATAACATTTTATGTCATTTACTTTTTACGACAAATAAAATGATTATTTTTAACAGCGATTTTAACATAGCATTAATGATTATCCAATTACAGGTCTCCCAAAATGATAATGCACATAGAAATCTTCGTCACTGTTCGGCAACGGTCGTATTTCCCGAGCGTTCGGAAGAAGATATGTACGAACAGTGACGAAGATTTCTATGCGCATTATCACGTTGGGAGACCTGTAAATACTTTAAACAGATTGTTGATTTAATATAGATCTTGTGACCACTTTTTTTCTTTATTTAATTTAGGGACTTTTACACGAATGTGTATGCCAGTGCCATCGTAACTAACCCAAAAACTTAACTAAACCTTAACCTAATAAAATTAACTTAATCTTAATTTAACAAATATAAAAATTTTATAGGCGGCCTCTGAAGTAGGTGTGGACAATATATGATGGAAAGGGCCAACATCATATCTATTTACATCCAACTCTTTAAACAATTTTTCTCTTTCAGACTGCAATCTAACACATTCCGTCAATAAGTGAAAAACATCCTCCGGCGTTGCGCACACCTGACAGTTTGGTGAATTAATCAGTTTCATAAGAAATCTAAACTTATTGAGCGGCATGTGTCCAGATCACAGTCTGTGAGCGATCACCACCAGCCGTTTAATTAACCTAGTGTATAAAACCATGGTATATGAGGAGGCTCCCATACAATAGATCTATACCGAATTCCTTTCGACATCGATCTTTCTTCAAAATATTCTTTCCACAGTCCATAGCACTTGTGTTTATATTTAGGCAATATTTCCAGATAATCGGTTTTAATGTGTATGTCCTTTCCCTCATCTGTCCCTACCTTTGCCAAACGATCCGCCTCCTCATTGCCCTATAAGCTTATGTGTGATGGAATCCATTGCAACCTCAGATCGAACCCGTTATGCCTTAACTTCTATATTTTAAACAGAATACCATATGCACACAATTACCATACACACAGTTAGTTAGCTCATAATTTAAATGAATATAATTGATGATGTTACCAGATGTAAAAATTGCGTAGCGTTTACGGCAGAATCGACCAGCTGGGGCAGCGCTGCGACGGGAACAACAGGCCACTGTTTTTATATACAGCGCTCACAGTTTTTCTATAGTGTAATTATTATCAGCATTGCCCCCGTGCGAACCCGGGGCGGGTCGCTAGTTATTCTACAGGATGTTTTATATTCTTATTTTAGGGTATCCTTTTAAATAAAACGTGAAGCAGCCAATCAAAAACATCAAATTACTGCCATCATCGTCATTTGACTACGGTGCTCGTAGATAAGTGAATAAAATATGAGTTTTCTGCCGCAGGCGTTAGCTTCCAACCCCTGTAACTCAATTACTGAAAAGATACCGCCTACCGAACTTTGTCAGCTTGACAGATTTTAACAATTTATTAACAGTAAACGGGCTTTACATAGTTTTTTTATGAATGCGAAAATAGAGTTAAATTGTAATTATATTTTCTAAAAAAATAAATAAGCACCAGAATTGAGAACCTCCTGAGGAGAAGTACTTTTATTGAAAAAAAAATCTTCACACGAAGTCATGGTACATATGCTTAGATAATATATTGACGTCGCAAAATACTGAAAAGGCCGGAAGCGTTTCATTTCTGGGTCTAAACCAGCAGGGTGATTGCATAACATACTATCAGTAGCAATGAGTTTCAGTTTAAAACTGTTAAAGTTACAACAACATCCATTGGGTTATTTGTTGAGCAGACACTTTTTCGAACATATGGAGCAATAGATAATATGCAATTAGGGTGTAGGGATGTGAATGTCTTATTTTAGGGCTTCCCGATTGCGAAAGTGACTGCGAACTGGAGGAGGGGAACAAATATATCCAATCGTGATTTTATTCATTTATTTTACCTATTTAAGGCTATTTAGTGTACCTACTGTGTAAAATGTATGTATAAAAAGCAAATATGTAATTCACACGTGGTAAAAGAGAAAACTTCAAACATTTTGGTTACAACATATGACATGAAGGAAGAGGATACTTAACTGTAAATTTTAGTAATGATCATAGTGATACAAATTTAGATAAACACTTTACATTCTATTCGTATAAATTACATAGATTTATTTAGACTCTGAGTTTACACTTTCCATAAATCATACAAGATACTATATAATAATGATAATTGTCTTGAGGATTATATACCATTTTCTTCGCAATTTACCGTACTTTACGATGATATATAACATTTGTGAATTCCGAAAACAATGCTCAAACGTTTACTCAAAATGAAGACTAGTCGAAACCTCAAATATTCCCGTGTCAAAATGTAAACTTCACACCAGCGCTCCTTGTATTCTTTATTTAGAACTAGCTTCGCCGCGCAGTTTCACCCGCGTAGGTTTCGATATGTTTTTAAAGGCTCTGCTGGTCGTAGCGTAATGTAGCGTAATATAGCTTAAAGCCTTCCTGGATTATTGGGCTATCCAACGCAGAAATATTTCTTCAAATCGGGCCAGTAATTCCCGAGAGTGCATTCAAACAAACAAACAAACTCTTCAGCTTTATATATTAGTTTAGATTATGTGAACGAGTAGCTTCGTGCAAATAATTCTAAATAGCGTTAGTTTTTGTTATGGTATAATTCTTAAAATTTTCGATAGATGGTGCTGTGTTCAAGTATGATGCTGCCTATCTCATTGCCTCCCATGTTAAATCTTATAAATTTATGCGTCTGTCTCTTTATACTGACGATTTTTCGTTTCATCGACTTTCAAATCAGAATGATGCTAAATAAATTTTCTCTTTAACAATAGACAAAATCGAATTAATAAGAAACTTGAAACTATGCTAATTCAAATAACCACAATACCTGCTTATTGATAGATCTACAATTGACAAAAAACAAAGTGAACAAACACGCTAAGCTCCGTCTACTTCTACTTGTTTCGACATGCTAAACATTCGTATTATTCGAATGCTTGTGTTTGAAATTATGCGAATGCGACCGCGAACATTCGTAACATCAATGATCTAAACCAATAACATGTCTACATAGAACTAGGCCCTCAGGGTTCACTGGTGACGTCACAAGGGCTGTACATACGCCAATAAACTGGAACTTGAAGCACGTGTATGAGTACGATAATGTGGATGTTAGCGACCGGAGAGTTTGAGAGCGAAACAAACAAAGATCAAATCGTTTGGAAACGATTGTCTGGGTACTATGTAATTGTACATTCTGGAGTTGCATACTCAATAGAGTTAGAAACATAATCTAGTCGCTCTTTGCAATATACATACGGCGAAGCTGAATGCCGACATAAAATAGTTAAGAAAATGTTAGCTGCCTAGCGTTTCCTTACGCTTCCGCTGACATCTCTTTGAGGCGCGCGTGAAATACAACGCGCCGTCGACCTGGGCCTGGTCCTTACCGCCCCAAAGACCGCGCCTGCGGTGGCCAGGAGTTCGATGCTGTCTCACGACCAGGGCGTGTGCTGCGGCGGCTAGAGGCATGAGGGTGCTGGGATTCGCTCTCCCTCACGCGCACCTACTCCTCCTTTGCCAGCAACACTGGTTCGCAAAAGGAGGTGATGGCCTGCCATGCACTCTCGCTCTGGACCATGGCCTGGACCAGGGTTGGACGCGGGAGATCGCCACCGATTGCCATCACAAGGACATGGCGGTGCCTAGCCAAGCCGAGCAGACCTCCACCGTATGCTCCACCGTGTCCTCAGGGCGATCCCCACAGTGGTGACACCCTGGCGTTTCCTCCCGCCCACTCAATTGATGCAATGTTTGCCTATAAAACCATTAAACATAAAATTGACAGTCCCACCTTGCTTGTTCTCTCCAGTTGTCTTGCTCTTGCTAAACAGAGAGCCACTCTGTATCGTTTACCGAGCCATCCCAAATTATAGTAAATTTTAATTTCTTTATGAATATGTCAACTTTATCACTGTTATTCTATTGTTTTGTTAATTTTACATTTTATACAATCAAAATCGGTTCAATTGTTTATGAGATAGGATTTTTTTTGTATTGATGAGAACTTATTTCGACTAAGACACTGAAAAGCATGAAATAAAAACTTTTTACGAAAAAAACTTAAACCGACTTAAAAAAAACACTTAAAAAAAACATTTGTGATGGAAGTCGGTGGCGAGCTAAACAACAGAAACCTCGAGGCACCAGTTTTTTGGAATTATATATTGATTTAATTTATACAATTTATATTGGAATTTTATTCCAAACGTTATCAAAACCCTGGCCAAAAAAACCTTAAACACTGGTGTCAATGAAATTTTAGGAATTATTACCGGTTTAAAAGACAACTGTACTGTTTTTTTTTTAATAATTATAATCTAGCACTTGACCGCAATCCCGCCTGATGGTAAGCAGTGATGCGATCGTTGATGGTAAAGCACACTAGTTTATTAAGAACCTATTCACTCAGATTGAGCGAATAGGAAGCAAGACGGCAGTTGAGCGAGGTGATGCAATGTTAAACCCAACAACACGACCAATGATGCTGCGCCAAAGGGAGATTGATCGGAAGACCCTCCACGACCAAACTCCTAACACAACAACATTTGGCGCACAGACCCGTCCTCCGTACGGCTTCTCCAGACATCATGCCGGAACACGACAAATCGCTTGGCGGCAAGGCTTTGTCTGGTGGGTGGTAACTTCTGCCGGCGGCCGGAGTTATGGCCTACCACCGAGAACTGTTGGGTGGGATGGCATTAATAATAATATACTAAAAAGATTTAAACACTCGTTTGCCTCCATTAATTCATATTTTTCAGTCATATTTGTCAAACGGAATATTCTCCAAATTGCTTAAAAAATCTGTAGTTATGTACAAAGCGGGAGATAAAAAATGTGTAAACAACTATAGACCCATTTCTATACTAAAAAGACTATCCAAAATTTTAGAATAAAGTATAAACAGTCGATTAATAAATTATCTTGAAACTAACAAATTACTTTCCAATAACCAATATGGGTTTAGAATAAACAGATCAACTAACTAAGCAGTTCACAATTTAGATAATGGCTTGCACACTATAGGGATTTTTTTGGACCTCTCTAAGTCCTTCGACACTATTTCCTGTTCTATATTATTGCACAAGCTTGAAACACTTGGTATAAGAGGAGGGCAACTTTCTTTATTCTCTGATTATCTTAGTGACCGCTATCAATGTGTTAAAATAAGTCAGTACACTAGTTCTGAGATGAAAAGTAGTATTTTTGGAATACTGCAAGGTAGTATTTTGCCATCGACATTATTTTTAATTTACATAAACAACCTTGCAGTATAGATCTACATAACGGGATAATACTATCTTATGGCGATGACACTGCTCTAGTCATCATCATCATCAACCTTTTTTTTTATCGTCCCACTGCTGGGCACAGGTCTCCTCTCATACAGAGAAGGATTGAGCGTAATCACCACGCTTGCTCAATGTGGGTTGGCGATTTCAGACTTATAAAGTCCAGGTTTCCTCAAGATGTTTTCCTTCACCTTTAGTCAATGCTCTAGTGCTCTGCTTCCGCTTTCCGCTAAATCCAAAGACGAGGCATACAAACATGCCCAGAACGGCTTTAATATTTTATCTAATTAGCTTCATCAAAATCTTCTAAATTTAAATGTAGAAAAAACCAAATACATTTTATTCTCAATGAGAAACATTAACATTCCGCTTACTATCATAAACATATATTATGCATACAATTGTATTCATGCTGACATTGCTTGCACTTGTCCCAGTTTAAGTAAAGCTGACCAATATAAAATAATATAAAATATCTGGGTGTTATGATTGACACAAATCTCAATTTCCGTAAACATACCGACTTACTGTGTACGAAAGTGCGTAAATTAATATACATTCTCAAAAACCTACGACACATAGCTGACTATCAGTTAACAAAACGAGTTTATTTAGATTTGTGCCTACTGTATTACTTCATGAGGTGGTGCGGCAAAGGCCGTACTGCTTCCTCTAGAACGTGCTCAAAGAGCTATTCTAAAGGTTGCGATTTTCCGTTCTTTCAGATTTCCTACCCACCAGCTTTAGTTTCAGTTCTATCTGTACGTCAAATATTTTGCATACCGTACTTCATCTGCACTCTGAGCTTCCTTTTGACCAGGTACCTTCAACCTGAAGGAGAAAAGACTTGGTATGTACAAAACCACAGCCGAGACACGCTTATGCCTATAGATTTGATGTATTTTTATGCCATTTCTTATATAATAAGCTCAACAAACTATTAGATATATGCTGTACTAGCGACCCGTCCTGGCTTCACGAGGGTGCATGTATTATACATATAAACCTTCCTCTTGAATCACCCTATCTATTTAAAAAAAATGAATCAAAATCAGTTACGTAATTTTAAAAATTTAAACATATGTAGGACAGAGAAAGCGACTTTGTTTTATAATGCATAGCGGTCGAGGTCCTTACATTTTGTTCATGAAGACGTTGGAAACATTCCAGCCTCGACTCTAAGGCATTTTCAAATGTTTAAGAAAATGTTAATAGCGTGTAATTTCTATCTCTGAAAAAAACTGTTGTTTAGCCTTGAAACGAACTGTTGGTTAGCCCTGAAAAGGACTATTGGTTACCCCCCAAAAGAACTATTGGTTTGCCCTGTAAAGAACTGTTAATTAGCTATGAGAAGAACTGTTGTTTAGTTCTGAGAAGAACTTTTGCGTAGGTGTAACTAAATCTAAAAAAAATCGCACGAAAATTATATTACATTTCGCTGCGTAGGAAGCCAACCTCGCGTTTGAGTCTCAGATAAATAGCATAAGTAAAATAAATGCGTTTAAATGTAGTCCAACTAAAATTCAAGATTTTTAAATAAACCTCTACTTTGGAAGTGTCTGTCACGCAAACTATTTGGTTTAGAAAAAAAATATTTAAGAAACCTCGATATCATTTTTAAAGACCTATCCATAGATATCCCACACGTATGTGTTTGATGAAAAAAAAAGTTTGGAGATTCAGTTCTAAGTATAGGGAGCGCCCAATAATTATTATTTTTTTTAATCATGCATCAAAATCTTAATGCGGTTCACAAAATACATCTACCTACCAAGTTTCAACAGTATAGCTCTTATAGTTTCGGAAAAAAATGGCTGTGACATACGAATGGACAGACGGACAGCCGGACAGACAGACATGACGGATCTATAAGGGTTCCGTTTTTTGCCATTTGAGGTTTGAGATATCTTTATTTCTCATAAGAAATTAATCACTTACATGAGAAATTTTTAAATACTAACTTAAACAAATATTTAAAACGTACAGTAACAATAAAACACTATACAGAAATAAAAATTAAAAATATGTAGGGTAGATTGCCAACAACACACGGAGCACGCACAACTAGATGTGGCATGTACTAAGGTGCGTGGTACCATTTGGCTACGGAATCCTAAAAATGTGGTCAAGTAATATCGGAGTACCTATTGAATCTCAATTACTCAAACACAGAAAAGCTACTGGAAGTTATAGTGTGATAGTTCGCAGATAAAAGTTAGATAAGATATACAATTAAAGAGTATTACAAGATAGCATGAAAAATAACTAAAGTTTTTGTTTATAATTTCTAGTCCATAACGTTGCATGATTAAACCTTACCGACTTATTGATATATTGTGATGTAAAGTGGTCGCCTGAAACACAGGTATAATAAACCTAGCTCGGGCATGTCGCTAATTTTACATGATTATCTGTATAATAATACGTTCTGTATGACCTTATGTATATTTAGCTAGCTACCTAGCTGAAATTTTCGGGTTAACCTGCATGTGTTAAGAATAACTGTTTTTGCAGTAGAAGATAAGTAGATGGGCTAATGTTTAATGTGTTAAGGCTATTATGTAGGGTTTTTGGAACTCCTGTGCTGGATATTATGATTGGGGTAGTTTTGGTGTGGGTGATGTTACACTGCATTTTAAGCTCTATGAATAATTCTGTGTATTTTGCAATTTGTTCAGCGTGTATGTTAGTAAGATTATGGGTATTGCATATAGCTATGTCTATTATGTACACTAATTTATTTTTTTTATCTACCATAGTTATGTCTGGTCTGTTGTTGTATATGGTTTTATCTGTAATTATGGTCCTATTCCAGTATAACTTGGAATGATTGTTTTCTAACACTGCCTGTGGTTTGTATTTGTAGTAGGGAACTTTGCCTGTAATTAATTTTGTTTGGATTGCTAGTGATTTGTGGATTATTGCAGCAACTTGGTCGTGGCGGTGTATATAGTCCTTGTGGGCTATGGCTCTACATGCTACTGTGATGTGTTGGATGGTCCCGGAGGCACCATGGCATCGTCTGCAGGAATCATTGTAGTCTGCGATTTATGAATTTTTGGCAGTTGGCTGTGTCAATAGCCTGATCTTGGATGGCAATCATAAACCCCTCCGTCTCAGGGAAGAGTAAGCCTCGCCGCGGCCACGCGTTCGATGCTTTGATATCGACATGAGGTTGCTGCAAGTCGAGGCGCTGTCTTCCATGAAGAGATTTACGTTCCCAAGCTGCTATTTTTTCTGCTTTATTGATAGTACCTTCATTGGTTTGTGGATCAACAGTATGTAAGTTAAGTTGAGTAATTTTTTTATCTGTTTGTGAGATTATTTTATGTAGGGGTGATTGTCGGGCTTTTTGTATGAAAAACTTTCTATTTGTTTGTTGTGCAAGTTTTCTATGTCTATAAGATGGCGTCCGAACCGAAGTTTTAGTCCAGTTTATAATTCCGAAAGAGTAAGTGAGCATGGGAATAGCAAATGAATTAATCGATTTTATTGAATTGCGCGACGTTAGTTGTGATTTTGTGAGCATATTGAGTATGTGTTTATATTTAGTGACTATTTTATTTTTTGTTTGTTTTTGATCGATCTGTTGTGATTGTTCAAAGCCTAAGTATTTGTAGGTGTCATTTTGTGATAGGGGATCTATTGCTTGGCCAAAGTCTTATGCGTACGTGTTACTAATAACGTGCTTTCCATTTCAAAGGATAAATGTTTTGCACTTTTCAATGCCGTAAGACATGTTTATATCATCTGAAAAGGTTTGAGTAAGATCTGCAAGTGAGTAAAGTCCTGATATACTGTGCTATAGAGTTTTATATCATCCATAAACAGTTAATAGGTCCGTTTGAAATTACCCGGTGTTTCATTATTTTTAATTGTTCGGAGCAATACAACCGAACAGCTTAACACTATAGCTTTCGTGCATTCCTATAAAACTAATATAATTCATTATTAAAGTCAGTGCGTACTCGGCCGTCGATCGTGTAACTCAAACCATACCAAAACCATACAAACCATCTTTCAGATTAAACCAACATAGCATTCTCACTTATATTAATTATTATCTTTGTCTAAACCATAAAATCCTAACCAAATTAAAATCGTATCATTTAAACCGAACCAATACCAAACCATAACCATCAACTAAACCAAAACCATCATTCAATCTAGAAAGTTTGTATCACGCAGAAGCCATACTTTCTACATTATTGTAAGACCACTGTCAGAAGAATTTAAAAGATTAGGTAAAGGGTTTAGAGCGAGGCAAAACCATAGGGGGCTTCAAGCGTCTCCTTGATAAATTCCTCGCTTTATAAGTATGGGATCAGTTTCTATTGATTTTCCTACTTTAAGTTTAGTATTCCAATGTTTCATGGACTCTGTCAAGAAATCAATTATTTCTGGATGAATTTTAGTAGTGTAGTGTTGTAGTATGTATAGAAGCCAACTATGGGGAACAGAATCAAAAGCTTGTTGATTATAATCTATGTACATGGTGCTGATGTCATTTTTTGAGTTAGCATTTTGTTTCATTTCTATGACAACTATGGTTAATTGCTCTTTACATCCTTGGCTGTATTTACGGCACCCTTTTTGTTCCTCTGCTAGGATATTGATCTGTACGGTGTGCTTATAAATAATTTCGGCAATGCAACCGGTGGTTAATTTGTAAATCGTTCGAAGAAAAGTTATAGGTCTGTATTTGGATGGGTTCATGTAGTCTGCGCAGAAGACACAATAATTTATCACACAAGGCCTAGCTACGTTAGGCCTTGTGTGATAAATTTTGGGATATTTTGTGGACATTTAATGAAATTATTGATGTGATTATAGATGGCGGGGTAAAAGCAGGTTAATTTATTATAGTAATAGTTGTGAATGTGATCTGTACCAGGAGTTTTCCAGTTGTGTGCTTTATTGATGACGCTAATGAAAACTCTAATGGAATAGTGGTAAATGACATTCTGTTACGTTTTCTAAATTTTGTTTATCATCCTATATCCATGTGGCCGTGTGATTGGGTTCGCTCCTGGCAGCGATCCTATACGTAACTTTCTTTTTGCTCTAGTCTCCATTTCGTCTATGGGTTACTATTGCCGCGTTAGCCGCCCAGTAGTATTATGTTTGTGTTGCCCGCCCCCACGTGATCTGATGATCGATCGGGACGTGTGGTTAGGTTTCAGGGGGCTTATTATTATTATCATAAGTTTGTCAGGGATTTCTTTGTATAAAATATTACAATATGCAAATAAAATAATATACAATGAGTATAATGAGTGCTAATGATAATTAAAAGTGAGGATATATATCTTAGATAAATAATGCGAAAAACAGTCATTGTTTTCTTTGTGCAATAAAAGTGGCGTGGAGTAAGGTTTTTTTAACCGACTTCAAAAAGGAGGAGGTTCTCAATTCCTCCAATATGCTTTTTTATGTTTGTTATCGGATTACATACTTCGTCGTTTATGAATTAATTTTGATAATTCTTTTTTATGGAAAGAAGATATTTCCAAGGTGGTCCCATGATAAGGACACCAGGGTTTGATGGTGGAAGACCAGAGAAATAAAGGGGAACTTTCAAAAATTGTAGGGGCGACTAGTGCATGTGTAAGTTTTTCATTAGGTTTTTTAAGCACTACAATTTTATAAAGGTCTGGAGTAGATCTGATGATGGAACCGGGAGACAGGCAAAGGAACTTCTCAATGATTCACAGCAGTTATGTTGTGTTTGTGCTTGAATTATTTGTATTGAAAAGAACCTTACACCTAGATTGATTCTTATTGTCATTAGAGGTCTTATGATGAAGATGAGGGACAGTTTAAGGAAACTCTCTACGGTTTACAGTAACTACTTACCTTGTATTTGGAGTTAGTTCATTTATATTGATAAGAATTTTGCACCCATATCGGTTATAATGAAAGTCTGCAGTAGATCTGATAATAAAGGCCATATACAGTCGACGGAATTCCTCAAAAATGTACAGTACTGAAGTTTAACGTAGCACATCCACTATCTAATCGTCATGCTGAATCGACAAAATAAAAAAAAAAATCAAGAGACTAAATATAAGTTGCGTAAACGTGTCATTTCTAGTAATGCTCATAGATTCAGTCAGGTTTTAGAGGAATTTTATAAAAATCGGTTCTGTAGTTAGGTAGTTAAACCAAAATTACGGGTAAACATTCAAGTAAAGAAAATTGCGTTTGCTTGCTAGCTTATTCCCAACTATGTTGCCGGCAGCATCCAGTCTGACCGGATGTATGTAGCTGAACAGTAAGTAACAGTCACTAAAATATTGAAAAATATTTTTTTTTAATAAAAAAACACAACTGACTTCCAAAAAATACATTACAAAGTGAAAAATAACTCATTTCAGAAGTCGGTGGCTAAAAACGAATATAAATGTTCATGGTCAAGGTGTCTTTGGTTTTTGTATAATCGTTGTTACCACCGACTTCCGAAATTAGTTATTTTTCACTTTGAAGTGTTTTTTTTTTTGGAAGTCGGTTGTTTTCTTTTTGTAAATTTTTTTAATAGTATTGTCAAAAATTCAAAATTATTCCTAGGATAAAAATATCAGGCGTCGGAAAAATTTAATGATAAATCAAAGAAACAGTAGTATCAAAGACAAAGAGAATATCTGAGAAAATATTGTTTATTTCGGAGAAGCAATACACAGTGCACGATGGGCAACTAACTGTCTCTCTTGTTCAATTACACACAATAAATCGAGGCGAGATGCTCTTCCTTGTACTAGTAGCTAACTTAATACTCAATCGACTTACTTGGACATGTATGACGTGTATTATGGAACCGACTGTCTCTACTGATCTTGTCTTTACTCTTCATCAAGCTGAAGAGTTTGCTTGTTCGCTTGAACGTACAAATCTCGGAATTATGAATTAGACGGACAAAAAAATTAATAGAAAAAAATTAATAGAAGTTTTTGATATCCCGCTAAGAGCCTCAGAAGCTGAACAAAAAAGGAAAGAAGTAAACTCACTATAAAAACACGCACGCTGGGAGTGCCGGCAGAAATGAAAACTCACTATAAAAATCACTATAAGAATATGTACAACTGGCCCCCACGGTTTCCCCACGTGTAAATTTTGATTCTGTGGGAATATTGGGATAAAAAGTAATCCTATGTTTTATTCCTGGTTATAAACCAAACCACAGTGCCGAATTTGATCCATATCCGGCCAGTTATTTGGGCATGCAAACGGAACAAACAAACTCACTATCCCATTTATAAAATTACTAAGGATTTATGTGGTAAAAAAACAATGTTCCTTTATTATGCTATCGTATACAGACATGAAAATTCATATTAGACAAAAAATTTAACGCTTCAGAATTATTACAATTATTTTACATCAAAAAGTTTATTTCTCAGAAAAATCAACTTTCATCTTTATTTCAGCGTGGCAGGCTGTGTTACAAATATACACGCACACTTGCGCAAGTACCCTACGCAGGTCAAAGGAAAAATGAGGATACATTTTCGTGGTAGAAAGATAGGAGGATATTATTTCATCACCTTCGCCGCGCCGGCGGTGTACTCTCCCCTTCAATCTTACGAATTTTCGACCAGGTCACGTGTCCCGACGCGAGATTAACATTTTTTACTCAACTCAAAAAACAGAACTTACCCAGTAAGGAACACTTCAAAAAATTTTCTAATTGGTAGGCCATAACATCGGCCGCCGGCAGAAGTTACCACCCACTAGACAAATCCTTGCCGCCAAGCGATTTGTCGTGTTCCGGCATGATGTCTGGTGAAGCCGTACGGAGGACGGGCCTGAGCAATTGTGTTGCGATGTGTGCCAGGTACGATGCGCCTAATGTTGTTGTGTTGGGAGTTTGGTCCTGGAGGGTCTTCATATCAATTACCCTTTGGCGCAGCATCGTTGTTCGTGTTGTTGGGTTTAACATTGCATCACCTCACTGCCGTCTTCCTTCCTATTCGCTCAGTTTTCTTCTGAGTGAATAGGCTCTTAATAAACTAGCGCGCTTTACCATCAACGATCGCATCACTGCTTACAATCAGACGGGATTGCGGTCAAGCGCTAGTTTATAGTTATTAAAAAAAAAAAAAAACAGAATGAACAATAAGTCATAACGAAGTAATTCCGCGCATGGACGACGCGACGCGACGGGGAGGGTCGGGGGAGTAAGTAAGACAATTAGTTAAGACTGATTTACACGGTGCAATTTAATTGCCTATGGCTTTACTTAAGTTGAAGCTACAAAAAAAGTTGCATTGTCTAAACACCATTTAGACTATGCAAGTCATTAATTTGTTGCATCTATATTACTGTATGCCAAAGGCAATTAAATTGCACTGTGTAAAACGCCCATCCAACGTCAACGCCAAAGCGTTGTCGTTGGATGAGCGTTTCTACTGAGCGCATTAACAACATTGTTAACAAGCAGTCAAGTTCAAGTTTTACCACATGGCGAAAATTAACGAAAACAATGTTTCTTAAATTACTTTGTGTTCCCTTTTAAATTTTATTTTTATTGTTTGTAGTTATTGTGGCAATTCTTCACTAGAAGTCGTGGTTGCCTAGTGGTTAAAACACCAGCGTCTCAAGTCTGAATATGCGGGTTCGATTCCAAGTCAGGCAAGTACCAATGTAACTTTTCTAAGTTATATGTACTTTCTAAGTATATCTTGGACACCAATGACTGATTACAAGGTTAAGGAAAACATCTTGAGAAACCTGGACTTTAAGTCTGTAATACCCGTATTGAGCAACCGTGGTGATTAAGCTCAATCCTTCTCTGTCTGTGAGGAGACCTGTGCCCAGCAGTGAGACGATAAAAAGGTTGATGATGATTAATAAATTATTGTCTTTGGCTATCCGCGACATATGACTGTAATTTATCTAAATAATAAAGAAGTCTGGCACGGTTTCTGCACATCTACCTAATCCTGACTCATATGAAGACCAATGAGATAGTGAAACCAGGATTAGACCCTTGAATCTTGTTTAATTTCTCAAAAATGTATGAAATAACATTCAAATGTCTTAATTTGAATGTTATTTTTTGTTTTGTTATAATTCTTATATAGTTTTGAGATTACCGTCACCAAGCATAAAGCAGCAATAGAAACAGATACTGCAAATTAAACGACAGATAGACAGATGGACGGGCGAATGGAGGGACGGACAGGTGAACAGAAGAAGTTCAGGAACCATAAAAAGTAGTTGCAAGTTAGCTGATTGCATAGCTGATTGCTTTGTTAGGTACGTATATATCATTATTTTACGAGAATATGGCGAGTACTAGCAGAACGAACAACAGATAACCTGCAGCATTTTGGTTCAAAATGCGACAATCATCGTCCACGGTTATAAATAACATTTCACAGATAAATGTAATATTATGTGTGAAACGAGTATTACCAATTCAGAATTGCTTGGATTTGCGTCAGTTTTACTTCGCTCATTCGCGTTCCACCAGTACCTACACAGTATCGTCCTGGGACATATCGCACAGCCTCGGTTTGAAGGTTCATCGTAGCGATGAATAATATCTCAGGTATTTCGTCCCCCCCCTCCCTCGCACACAGAGCTGTTTCCCGGCAATATCGAGGATGCTCCACTTTCCAGGTATTAGGTCATATCATTAGTGGGAATTATATCTAGGTCGCTGTTGTGATGTCCTTTGAACCATTTTGTCATTGTTTTGCTCTGCATTTTTATTGTGGTTTGTTTTCTGTAAGTAAAAATTAATGAAAATGTAAAGAAATTAATATTTATTTCATAAAACTCATACAACTCCAAACCCAGAATGCCTTAGAAAGTGGTCGCAACGTTTGATCTTTAAAAACATTGAAACCATCAGAGTGTTAGGAAAATCGAATCTCATTTCAGGACAGCTTTTAAATTGATAAAATAGATAACGCTCGTTAACGTACATCGCACTTTTACACATTCTCATTTAAGTACCTCACAGAACATGACGCTAACTAGTTCTGCTAAGGACACTAACTGATAACGCTGCTAGTATCCGTCCCGCCAGGCGGCGGCAGCGGGTGCGGCAGTGGTCGACTGACGCGCGGCGAGAGCGCTCCGCTCGCTCCGCTCACCGCCCGCTCCGCTTCAAAGTTTAAGCGATATTTTTATACATACCACTTTAGTATTTATATTTATACACCCCGTAGATTAGCTAGTGTAGTGAAGTGTCTTATTGTGGTATTGTTTGATTTTTGTAAGCATTTTATGAAAGTGAGTGAAAGTAAATATTGGTAACATCGGACAGTTTTTAGTGGGAAACGTGCTTTCAGAATTATTTGGTTTCCCTAAAATTAACACAGTGTTTTGCGAAAATGATGGAGTTTCATTCAGCAGCGCGAGATAGCGTCTGGAAAATATTCGAAACGAAAAACTACAGACTGTTTCAATGTCTGTGTTTTCATTCGCGTTCATTTATATAAATTGCGAATGTGTTTGTATACTGAACAAAACTCATTTACATTTTGTCGATCCCAAAAGCAATTCGTGGAAAGTTGGATCGTTAAAATAAACAAATTGAATCTTTTTGACTAGAATCCCACAAACGCGGTTAATCAGCGGACAAAGTTTAGAACACTTCGATTTTACAAAAACATAACAATTTTATAGAATATGATTCCTGTGGCTTTGTTTATACCGATAAACCGTTTTATTTAATTTCTAAATAATTATGGGTATAAATGGATGCAAGGTTGTAGATGCAACACAAAACTCATTTTATTACTCAATTCGCTGTAATTTATGTATTTATTGAATTGTATATACATACAATGTGGAGTGCATTGCTCGACGTTTGCAAAAGAGAGCTGTACAATATCTAGTAGGTAACGATAATCGACATGTTTTGAGTTATACATTAATAGGTCACTTTACTGTATGAGACAAATTGTAGAGTGAGCGATAAACATAAGGAAACTAATGAGATATTCTATAAATCTGCCAATCCTTTAATCTTTATGAATGGAATAATGAGGCTTGAAACACTAAACTCTTTATATAAACTGAAGCATTACTAAACTTTAGTATTTATTTATTTCAAAAAACACATTTAAAATAAATACAATATTACAAATTGTTAATAAACAAATTAACAGTCATGGGACTGACCGACAGAATTGAAAACTGTCTCACGTGATCTATACCATTCTTTACACCATACGTAGTACATACACAGTATACATATGTATCACGGTGTCGGGTTGGTCATGCTCACGCGAATTCAATGTTTTTTCTCCATCCAACAAAAGTGTTCACTTCAATAATAATAGTGGCACTGTTCGATCGATCATCTGTGGATGGCTGACCACATTTGCACACCGAGAATCCCTCTGTTCTTCGAAAATCACGTTAAGCAGTTAGTCTCGGCTGTCCTAACCGAATCCAGCGGAAAGACGCTACCCCTTGTTAGGACAGTCAGACTTTTGGCCCTCTGACTACCCGTGTCAACCGTCAAAGATCTGTCAATGACAGCCGGGCTCAATAGATTGGTATCTTTTCTTAGTTTTTTTTATTTTTATTTATTTATTTATTTATTTATTTCTCTCTTCACAACATTGGTCATGGCGGTGTCTCGATATGTATGGGATGTTCACCCATCCACCTACCGACCGCTGCAAGCGTAGCTTCAATCGATCCGAGTGGCTGTTATTTAGCCACCAATCGCAAATAATCCGGTTGAATAATCATAATGACTAAATAAAAACCGGACAAGGGCAAGCCGGACTGGTATACGAAGGGGTTTGTACAAAAAAAACTGATTTAAGTATATGTTGCTACAGTTGCAACAGAAATGCATCATTCATACAAATGTTAGAATAGAATAGAATAAAATACTGTTTATTATGTACATCATAAAGATTACAGAACATAAATATAAAGATTTTACAAAGGGTCACACAATGGGCGGTCTTATCGCTAAGAGTGATCTTTTACAGACAACTTTTAGATGAGCTACCACGCACTAGCTACCACGGTTTATGAGATCTAGCCTGGTGAAAGACAGACCTTAGTTACAGAACCATAAAATCTTAAAAAGATGAGTAAATTTTAACTGTGTACTTTCGTAAATTATATTATCAATAGTATCAAATTCAATATAATACTATGTCTCCCTCAAGTTCAATGTATCCACTTTGTTGAACAGCTGACAAAGTAAAGTGGAAGTAGTTTGGACATTACGGCAACTTTCTCTCCTCATTGATTGTTGTTAAACTTTAGCCTTCTCTAGCACAACGTTAACTTCAGCAAAACTACAAGCGTAAAATGAAATACAAACAAGTCATACCCGCGGCTCTGGCCGTTATAACTTCAGGTTCTTGATAATGAATAAACTACTTTATGTGCTAATTCAGACAACATCTTACCTCGAAGTCGCAGCTGTTGCCTCGGGATTGAGAGATAGACGTACGTACAAGGTTGTTTTAATATGAGTGTGATAATATTAGAGATTAAAGACGGGACAAATATTAAATCAGGCAATGGTCTGATCAGTAAGGTCATAAGTTCCAAAGAGCACAGGCGTAGAGTAGCCAGCCTTTCGATATTCTATAGGATGCATTTTGGTGAGTGTGCAAAGGAATTACATCATTTAGTTCCCCAATCTCCGTTCCACCACCGGACGATCCGTCGAACGGCGAGTTTCCACCTTTACGTCGTTAAAACCACTACGATTCAGACGAAGCGTTTCGCTTCCTCTTTCATACATCGAGGAACTGGAACAATTTGTCAGCGGCCGTGTTTCCGTCGGACTACAATTTGAGTGTCTTGAAGGCTAGAGTGAATAGGCTCTTAATAAACTAGTGGGCTTAGCGCTAGTTTATAATTTATATAAAAAAAAACCACACACATCAAAATGATATACATACATTATATGTTTCTGTAGACTTTTGCGTCATGTTTACCCCAATAAACGTTTTTTCTTTCTTTTTTTCATATAATGTTTTTTTTTAACTAAACTAGCTGGGTGTTTCTCACCAGACTACTCTGAGGTGAAAAATTGAAACAATTTCACAGTTCATTTGGTTTGAGTTAAAATAAAAGAAAACTACTGCACATTATAAAGGTCCTCGCTTTCTAAGCGTATAGCCACAATAGTCTGCGATCACTACGATAGTTTACCAATTCTGGTAATGTACAATTTCAGGACAGTGACACGACACTGACTGCAGTCCTCGGCGACTTATATGATACATAACATATGTATTTCTACATTGGAATATATGTGACTTCATACCACATAGTATAAAGCCAAGCACACCGAATCAATCAATTATCTCTCCCAGTGAATAGGTATAACGTTATCCATCATTCGCGCCATCCATCGATCAGCTGACTTCGGTTACTGCGGAATGACATTCAGCTGTTATCTCCCACGCTAGAGCGTTGTCATGGTAACGAGCCAATGTTTATAGAATCATAAGAGAACGCTCATAGTAGTTTCCTTTTTTGGTCTCGGTTGACAAAACTAACGTTCTGTAGTATCCATTCTATCCGTTGATGTATCCCACACTATTTATACTGCGTATGGTGGCTTTTAATGAGCTCAGGATTTGCCAAGAGTTCAGCCTTGCTGCGAATGTAGTGAAGTTGTTACGTGGCATATCACATAACCAGGGAGAGCAGCATCAACTAGAAATTCGAGTCGTGAACACCTCCTCCACACGTATGAAGGCGGTGATCCCGTAAATGCTAAACATATCTGTGGTCAAAACCAATCTACTGGTGGAGGTATCTCTAACACGAACAATTCGTTTAGTAAACGAAGTCCATGGGAGACTATGATGTACTCGTATGTTCGTGCTCTTTGAGTGAATTCTCAAGATGTTATTAGTAGTAAGTTGTAGTTATGTAAGGTAAAAAGTTAGAATTTTTATTGATTGTTACTCGTGTAAGGTAATACATGTTATTTTTTAGTTGATAATCTACTGAGTCATTAGGTTTATGTACGTTCAATTAAATTTTTTATCGACTTTTACCCTAACCATATGAGGAGGCTTGTTATTAGATATTTTTTAAATATTATATTCATTATGTCATTATTGTTAATTTTTTTTTTTAAATATTATTATTACTACCTATTTTATATAAAAAAAAAAACCTTAATTGTATTTACCAACGATATTTGGTAATGTTCAAGTTATTGATCCTTTATTAAGGCCCTTTATAGTCCTTTGTTCAGTCCCTTTTATAGATGGACCTAATTACGATAGTTACTCTTAGGGATAGGCAAGGGAAACACTAAAAGGCACTCTGAAAGAGTCATTGAATAAGATTAAACAGTCATTTATTAGAAATAAGTGGTTCTGAAGTAACTTGAGTCAGTCTGCTTCATTCTGAAAATTAACTTGTTCTGAGTTGTTGGCTCGTCTTGAGTATTAAGTATCGTTTTCATAAATTATTTGACTAACTGCTAATGAAAGGACAACGAGTTCCCGATGAAATAACTTTTGTTTTAAATTAGCTCTTGTTTCAAACAAATTGGGAAATATTTTAGGTTGAAATGGCTATTTAATAAATTTTAATTAAACCTCATTGGTAATTGTTCTTATTTTGTTTACGTAAAAATAAAAAACCTTCATTTTTTCACAAAAAAAAAACTATGTATATTTTTTTTTAAATTCCTTTTTTTAAACATGTTATTGTTTTGCCATAGCAAATAAAAAACAACACTTGCCTAGGACATCCAGATCTCTATAGGCGTCCCTTTAATATATTTTCCTCGATTGCTCTAGGATTCCAACATCATATCTTTATTTAACCTGATGGCAATGAGGCTACCTGGAAAAAAATAACATAGGTATTTAAAAAAAATCAAATCCGTCTAACCGACTTTACTAAGTAGGTAACAAATAAAACATAAGGTGACGATGAACTGAGAACTGCCTCTCTTTTTTGAAGTCTGTTAAAAACAATAGAATAGAAAGAAAGGAAATCCCTGCTTCTACTACAATCCTACTAAAATCCTTGTTCCTACTAATTCTACTTTTCTACTAATAATTATATAATTGCGAAAGTTTGTGAGGATATATGAATGTATGTATGTATGTATGTATGGATAGGTGAATGTTTGTTATTCTTGCACCCAAAAACTCCTGAAGGGATTTTGATAAAATTTGATAAACAGAAAGTTTGAGAACTTACTTAATTATTAACAAGCAACTTATTTTCCTATATGAATAAAAACTCACCAAGTGCGAGAAGGATTCGCGATCGTAGGGTTTGTTTTTCTTTTAAAAAATACGTAGGTACGTATTTACGTAAGTATTTAGAAATATTTAAAGTTACATACACAAATAACCGAGGATCAACTACTTGTAGGTCATACAAATATTTGTTCCGTGCGAGAATTGAACCTGCGATGCAGAAGCTTTTTATGGGATCCTAATATTTAGTAGATTCTGTTTTAGTATTTGTTTTTAAAGCAGCAGAAATACTCTAACTGTAAAAACAAGTAAAAATTATATTATAGTATATTAATTGCCCCTGGTCACGATTTTACCCTTTGCGTACGAAACCCTCGGAAATGAAACAACAACATATTCAGAATCACAGTGCGAGCTGGTGTATCATGTAGCATGTCATCGAGATGTTTAGTTATAGAGGCGCACGCCGGTTTCCTCACGAGGTTTTCCTTCTCAGTTTTGAGAGCAGTGGGGATAAAATAATTGACACAAACCTTTAACTCGTAAAACGCTGCCATCACACGTTGGTCACTGCAGCTCCATTCAACGATCAATAGACTTCAATTTGGTGAGGTTTTGTTAATATTTTCAAATAACTGTCTCAAAACTTTTTTGTCTAAAATATGTGGGGTTGTTGTCTGTGTTGTAGCATACTAAAACATGTCCTGATTGAAACTTGTATTTGAATAACGAAAGCCTCAGCCAAGACAGACCAGTAGTTTGAGAGAATCGCAGACATATATATAAGTATGTATAAATAATAAATATACAATCAAAAGAGAAGTTCTGTATTCGATCCGTATGGGTCGAATACAGAACCTTTTCTTTTGAAGTGTGATAAAATTGCCATAGATTTTAGTCTGATCGATTTATTTCAAAATAAGTACCTTTCGTGAGGCGCACAGCTCCAGTCACCGTCTAGGTCTTCATTAAAGCCTGTAATACGGAGCATCCTGCGTAATGAGGGCAGCAATGAATCCTATATAATGACCGTTATTAGCATACCTAACCTCATTTAGCCGGTTTTACGGTAGAGTAACTGGGGTCGGAGTAGGGTAGGATTAAACCCCAACTTCTGTATAGGGTTTACGGTCTATGTTTTTGCGTGGATCAAAAACCGCCAACATTTAGTTAGGCGATCCCAGTTTATACCCAAAAGAGTCTGGTGACCAGTCTGCAAAATTAAAGGACATAGGTACATGTACCTGAAATTCCTTTCTAAAATTAGTTACTGATTCGAGGAATAAAAAGGGATTGCTTTTCAGAATTTAGAAAAGATAGACATATGTGTACCTACGAGTATTTTACCTACTATATGTGGATATGATAATAATTATCATGGAAATTGAATCTTATGCTACTTGTGTAACCAATGGCTTTTGAATAATTTTTATACCACTCACTTAATTAATTTATAAAATTATTCATTTAACAAACACTTATCTGTTTTACCGAAATTCGACCATACTTTTCCTCAAAGTTTTATTTTTAACTAACATCCAAGTTTTTTCGATTCATACATTTTTTTTGGACAAGTTATCCAAAAGGTTCCTATAAATTGATAAGTTCGTAGAACCGTGTAGTAAAACTGCCAGCAAGTTAGCGAACGTTTTTCATATTTATGAAGTAAGTTTGGTCCGGACAGCCGCCTGTCCGACCGTGTAATTTGCTCCACGCATGTAATGCCTACGTTGACACTCTTTAGAATTTATTTCACGAATATGGAATTGATTTTGTGAGCTTTATATGTTAAGTATTTAACAAGGTGAACATTCGGATGCGACTGGGATTTACACTGACATGGTGATGATGCTCATTTAACAAAGTGATGTGTAACTAAGATCGTTGGGAATAACTTTATCTCTAAAATTTTAATTGAACAAGCAAACTCACTTGTATTTTATGGAAAACTGAACACGATGAGAGATTGATGTTTTATAAATGAAGGCGTGTTCACTTGCGCTCTTCTAATCGTCATCCATAACCTACCCCAACTCGCATGGCTTCTTTTAGGAACAACTTTAAAACGTTAATCTATTTTGGAGGATTGGATGTTAATGATAAAAAAAACGTGGAGACTCGGGAAACCATGCAGAAACTAAATTCAAAATGAAAATGAACATTTAAAAAAAAATCAGAATGCGAAAATTCCAAAACAACGGAAAAATGCCGGCAGCCGATGTGGTCTACTAAAAAAACCAAAAAAGTTAATTATTTTGCGTACGTTGCCTAAAGTATAAAATATATAACCATAAAATGTTCAAATTAATTGTAGATCTTATAAATATCTACAAAAAAGTCCACGACACACTATACATACTTATGTCGAGTGAGGCACATCAACCATTTTTTTATTTAAAAATCTTGAATTTTTTTTTACTACGTTCAAACTCACTTATTTTACTCATGCTCTTGATCCTTATCAAAATAAATTATAATAATAAATTTTATTACTAACTGCAGTTTATGCAAGGACTAAATATTATCTATTTGATAATATTTGATCCTTGAATGATTAAAATTGGACGTTTCGTTTTGAAGTTATGGCGAAATTAAAATATTACGCGTGCGGGAGTTTAGTTCTATGGTTAAGGTCCCCGTGCTGCTCAAACACGAGGTCGGCTCCCTACGCAGCGGTCATGCATGATCTAATAATTTACGTGCGATTTTTTTTTAGATCTCGTTCTTAAGACTACACCTACGCAAAAGTTCTTCTCAGAACTAATCAACACTTCTTCTCAGAGCTAATCAACAGTTCTTTTCAGGGCTAAACAACAGTTCTTTTCAGGGCTAAACAACAGTTTTTTTAGGGTTAAACAACAGTCCTTTTCAGGGTTAGACTATTACACGATATTAACGTCATTTTCTTAAGCATTTGAAAATGCCTAAGAGAGCCACTTTCTAAACATAGTTCTCAAGCACAGGCAGCAAGAATACGTCGTATGGGAGAATATTCACCTAAACGTTCACAACGCTTGCTGAACAAAATGTAAGGACCTCTGACTTACCCGAACGAGAGGTAAGTGTCGAGCGTTCGCAACGCCTTGCAGAACAAAGTCTGAGAACCTCTGAGTTACGCACTCAAGAATCGAGGCTGGAGCGTTCCCAACGTCTTCATGTACAAAATATAAGGACCTCTCAGTTGCGTGAAAGAGAGTTGAGATAATTTTTAAATTCTCTGTACCACGCTGGGCTACCACCTCATGAACTGTCCTTAAAAGTTCGCACGCCGATTATGCTTCTCAGAAATTTAAGCCCACCCAACATGTGTAATGGCACGAGACTTCTTATAAAAGAGCTGAAAGATAATTTAATAGTAGCAAAGATTATCACCGGCCCTGCAGCTCGTGAATTAGCTCATATACCAAGAATACCCATGATTCATATTGATTTGCCTATACCCTTCAAAAGGCTCCAATTTCCAGTAAAATTTGCTTACGCAGTAACGATACCTAAACAAATCCCAAGGCCAAACTTTGAAATTAGTAGGAATTGATTTAGGAATAGAATGTTTTACACATGGGCAACTTTACGTTGCCCCATCACGGGTCAGGGCTCTGGATCATCAGTATATTTTGTTACCTGAAAGTAATTTAATGTCAAATGTCGTTTATAGAGAAGTTCTACAATAATCGCTTTAGTTATCTATCCTAAACAACGGGTTGCACTCCGAGACTAGCAGAAGTGAAAACTTAGTATTAATTACATTCAAATATTTTCATCATTAACAACTTTAACATTCTCATAAAGAAGATCTGTGCAGCCTGCGGATAATGACTGAGTTGTTGATGTTAGTGTCGGTGTCTGTGAATTGACTTGGGAATAATTTTGCTGACCATGTCTTTCCTGGGTAGGTGTTTTGCAGCGGTAACCACCATCCACGCGAGCGGAGTGGAGCTGCGGGCGACCGCTATGTAGTATAAAACAAAGTCGCTTTCTCTGTCCCTATATCCCTATGTATGCTCAAATCTTTTAAAGTACTCAACAGATTTTGATGCGATTTTTTTTAAAATAGATAGAGTGATTTAAGAAGTTTTATATGTATAATACATGCACCCGTGCGAAGCCGGGGCGGATTGCTAGTATGTGGTATACTACTGATTATATTAGGTACCAAAGTATATTGAAAAGAAATTTCAATGCTAACGGTTACTGAGATTATTCGTGGACGGACAGACAGACAGACTTGGCGAAACTATGACAATTCCTTGTTGACTACAGAGCCTTAAAAAGTAACTGAATACCAAATAATTTTTTTTGTACTTTTCGTGCGCGGTACCAACTCGCAATTGGGCAGTTTTTTTATTACTTACTATAACCATCAACCGCAATAAAAGCCAATATTAATAGAACCCACAATCCCTTCATACATGTAAGACTCCTCCCTCCGCCGCAGTCTAGACCATTTATGTGCCGTAACGCCTATGTTTATTGTCCTATAAAGTGCCGTTGTGTTCTGAAGTATTGTGTGCTGACCGTACAACAGTAACATGGAAACCGCTGACGATACGTTTTATTAGTTTATACATAAACCTATGTAAATAGAACAGTAGGAATGTTTAGCGGTATCTACAACCACCACATGCAAACAACGCGTCATACTGACGTCACACGAATTCTACATCTCGCAAATGGAGTTTACCGTGCAACTAGCGTACACACAACTTCCCAACGTCAGCCAATTGGGCAAATGCCCGCCCGAAATAGCTCCCATCTGGTTGGAGGATCCTCCCTTTTCTATGGAGGATGAGCGAACTTCACACCCAGTTCCTCATACCTCCAAATTTGTATAGATTATGTGTTGTTTGTGTTCCCTCAAAGGAATTGTACAAGCAACGCAAAAAGTGGATTGAATGAGATGTTCAATTGTTCGCAGTAGTCCCGACTTCGCTTTTAAACTCCTTTGAATTATAGAGAGTGGGGCAGTACTTAGTATGTATAGACGGTACAAAGATGTCATTATTAATTTTCAATTTACTTACTTACCTATCTTTAAAAATAGTGATTCACCTGTGAGTTGTTACACAGACATTCAGGTAATGACGAATTTAGGGTTGAGGGACATATTAGCAGTCGCCTAATGTTACTAACAACAGGCCAAGTGTTATTATCAATACAAAAAATTAAGAGAGACGGATAAAAAGTCCGCCGGTACTTCACACCAGGACAGCTTCTATTACTAAACATAGGTCCGTTCGTGTGTGGAATACTGCTGCAAAATGTTACCTTGCAACTTTAGATTCGGTAGAGAGGCATGCGAAGAAGCTAATTGACGACCCACATTTGGTTCAAAACGGTCTCCAAAGCCTGAAGCACAGGCGAAGAATAGCTAGCCTGTCGGTGTTCTAGAGGATATATTTTTGAGAGTGTGCGAGGGAATTATATGACTTAATTCCCCCTTCTCCGTTCCATCATCAGACAACCCGTCGTACGGCAAGTATCAACCCTTACATTGTTGACACCACTACAATCCGGACGAAGCGTTTCGTCTCGTCTTTTATACTGCATACATCTGGATGTACAGCCTCTGGAGGCTGTAACAATTTGCCCACGGCGGTGTTTCCGTTTGACTACAATTTAAGTGTCTTGGAAGCAAGAGTGAATGGGCGCTTAATAAACTAGCTTGCTTTATATTTCACTGCTTACCATCAAGCGGGATTGTGGTCAAGCACTAGTTTATAATTACAAGAAAATCTCCGTTTCTACACTTTGCCTACGGAAGCCTGAAAACGGGGATGAGTAGATGTAAGTATCTATACATATAATAAAATTGTAGCAGAGTCAACTACAATACAATCCTGTATATTGATATATACTTTCAAATTGTTGGCCTCGTTAGTGGAAACGATCTTATTGTTAATGCCAGGAAAGGTTATTGAAGTTTTTTTTTTTCAAATAAGAAATGAATATGAATAGCAATATGGAAATTATTCGGGATAAAAGTAAGCAACTTTTATCCCGAACAATTTCCATATTGCTAAGTTAAGTTAAAGTTATCCATCAAAAATATTATTCAATCTGTACGTAGTGGTTTACACTAACCCCTACAAAATACAGAAAGTTCACTTGAAACAACTTATAGACACACATTTAGCTAAAAAAAAAATAACCGTCTTCCACAAAAAGATACTACAAAGTGAAAAATAAAGTCAGAAGAAGAAGGCGGTTGCTTTTTTGTAAAAAAGTTTTTATTTTACAATTTTTTGTTGCAAAAAGTACTGTTCAGCTGCATACGTTCAAACTGGACGCTGCTGCCAACATAGTTGGGAATAGGCTAGCAAGCAAACGACGCGTTTTTTTATTTTATTATTTATCCGTAATTTTGGTTTAAACACCAAACTACTGAACAGATTTCTATAAAATTCCTATGAAACCATAATGAAAGAAAAAAATATATGAACATGGCTAGAAATAACGCAATGAAATAACATCACATTGTCGCATCAGCATGGCGAGTAACAATGGCTAGTGATTGTCGTACGTTAAACATCAATACTGTAAATTGTTGAGGAGTTCCCTCGACTGCCTATGTCCTTTATTATTAGATCTACTGCAGACTTTCGTTATAACCAACATGGATACAAATTTGTCATCAATATAAATGAATTGAGTCCAATCACAAGGTAATTACCGTAAATTGTTGAGGAGTTCCCTGAACTGACCTTTGTCTTCATCACCAGCTCCCTAATGACAGTCACAACCTATCTAGACGTAAGGTTCTTATTAATACTGTAGCGGTACCTACAAACGCCACAAAATGAACGACGCGTCATACTGACGTCACACGAATTCTACATCTCGCAATCAGAGTTTACCGTGCAATTAGCATACATACAACTTGCCAATTTCAACCATTGGGCAAGTGCCCGTCAGACATAACACCCGTCTGGTTAAAGGATCCTCCCTTTTCTATGGAGGATGAGTGAGCTTTACTCCCTGTTCCTCATGCCTCCACAATGGTGACCCCGAGCATGAACATCAGCGCAGCCTTCGTGCAACAACTTGAGCGTGACGTCATCATCATCACTCCCGCAAGCTTCATCGGCGAATCACCCACCCAGCCAGCACCCACTGCTTCAACGGGTATCCTGACCATAAGCATGCAGCACTGCGCATACCTGGTCATCACCCTCAACCTCATCAGCAACCTCGACGCAGCCTCAACCCGGCGCTGTACGACATCCGACGCACTGGAGTACAACGCAGCGCCCCACCACCCCGACTCACTGGGGAATCTTCAAAGACAGTTCCGACTCACCGTGAACTACGCGGCAACCGGTTCCGACTCACTGGAACCTCAGCTGGCCTAGCAAGAATCACAAGATACAAGACTCAGCCCACTATCGACCTCCGGTCTCCGGAGGGGAGTGATGTAGCGGTACCTACAAACGCCACAAAATGAACGACGCGTCATACTGACGTCACACGAATTCTACATCTCGCAATCAGAGTTTACCGTGCAATTAGCATACATACAACTTACCAATTTCAACCATTGGGCAAGTGCCCGCCAGACATAACACCCGTCTGGTTGGAGGATCCTCCCTTTTCTATGGAGGATGAGTGAGCTTTACTCCCTGTTCCTCATGCCTCCACAATACAAATTAACAAGCACGAACATAACGTAGCTGCCGTGAATCGTTGAGGAGGTCCTTCGACTGTCTCTCGGCTCCATGAACAGATCTACTGCAGACCTTCATTATAACCCATATGGTTGCAAAGTTCTCATTAATATAAATGAATTGAGTCCAAACACAAGGTAGCTACTGTAAATCGTTGAGGAGTTCCCTGAACTGACCTTTGTCTTCATCATCAGCTCCCCAATGACAGTCACAACCCATCTAGGTGTAAAGCTGTTCTTATCAATACAAATTAATCAAGCACGAACACAAGGTTGCTGCTGTGAATCCTTGAGGAGTTCCGGCTCCATCATCAGATCTACTACAGACCCTTATTAAATTGTAGTGCTTTAAAATACATTATTTAAATTTCTATATATGTATAATCATATCTTTTATTAGTCGGTATCCACTGTGGCTCAAATGAATGTGCCTTCTACGATTGTTTACTTAGTGGCGTCACAAGGCCCAAAGCGGTGTGCGTTTATAAAGAAAGTTATAAATAAGAGAACATACGTACCGATACATGTCCGAATGAATGGGCCTTCGTACAATGTTACTGTCACTGCTTGGGGGTGAGAATGGGGGGGGGAGTGGGGCAAGGGGGGATAGGACGTACTTATCGCGTTAAAGGGAACCATTTAGATAGGTATATGTAGGAGGGAGGCTTTTGATGATCTAAATAAAAGGCGTTACTACGTTTTCGGGAGTTAGTTCGATAACTGATGACTGCTCACATGTAAACAATTTCTAATAAGCGATCGTTTAACGGGTTCACGTTCTGCTTCAAAGTAAAGTTGTAATAATACACGTACGTAGACATATTCGCCAAAATTGTGAACAATTATGAAATAATGTATAAATAATATTAAATCCTTCACAATAAAGATTTTTTAAATAATTATAAACTGGTGTATGACCGTAATCCCGCCTGACGGTAAGCAGTGATGCAATCGTTGATGGTAAAGCACGCTAGTTTATTAAGCCTATTTACTAAAAAAAAAAATATTGAATAGGATGGAAGACGGCAGTTGAGCGAGGTGATGCAATGTTAAACTCAACAACACGCTGATGCTGCGCCAGAGGATTTGAGAGGATTGATCTGGAGATCCTCCACGATCAAACTTCCGACACAACAACAATTGGCGCATCGTACCCGGCACACATCGCAACACAACTGCTCAGACTTGTCCTCCGTACGGCTTCGCCAGGCATCATGCCGGAATACGACGAATCGCTTGGCGGCAAGACTTTGTCTGGTGGGTAACATCTGCCGGCAGCCAATGTTATGGCCTACAACTACAAACACTTTAATAATGTTTCAATAGTGTTAGTCATTTTGAATTTGAAATCAACCCAATTACCATTAAATTAAAGATGGTACTTGCTTAACTTAAAATAATGTCAATTTAAACATAAATAAAATTTTAATATTCATACATAGCGCCACATTATGCTAAATCAACAGCCTATGAACAACCCATTACTATAATATTCGAAGTATTCAGTCGTGTTTACGTTTTAGATATAAACAAGCTGTCATGTCATCACACATACTCTGTATGGACAGCGATAGTAAACATATCGCCTTCTAATATCTGTTATTATTTGATAAGATCAGCCGCTCACTAGTAACAACTACTAGTTCAGTGTTTTTAAAGGCAAACAAATAAATTACGTGTCGCTTGCCAACTTACCAGGTACCAGCCCGCACTGGGCAAGCTTGGTAGAATACGGCCCATCCCTTCTGACGGAGAGGACGCTTATGTCGATTATAGACATTAGATATACGCTAATAATGTATGACAACGTACTGCTATAACACATCCTTTTTTTTTTGTTTGGGATTGGAAATCATCTAATGACCTCTCCCGCTCTGGGCGAAGCGGAAGGGCGAGTCAGACTTTTACTGACTAAAACCCACCCGAGTTTCTTCATTTGCCTGTGCGCCAGGGCCACGGTTTCTTTTTATAACTAACCCGCAACCCTGACCCATCATAACGTATCCTCCTATGATTCTAATGTTGACACTTACCGTACAACTGAAATAACTCATGGAAGGCCCGATTTCATGAAGAAAAACCAAAGAGAACCTAAGTAATTACCTGTGCGCGATCTACTTTGACCTTGCACAGGAAATTAAAAATGCACGAAGCAAAGAAACAAATAAATTCGTTATTGTTAGTAATTGATGAGTTGCTCAGCTCTTATCGTTGTAGCTAATCTATGTTGTTCTCTGATCCTGCAAAGTTCTGTGGAAAAAATAAACAATGTGTGAGAAATAACTTAAAGCCTGTTTACATGATCCTGAATGTTATCAAGCAAACGCTTCGCTCAGTATGTAAACGTTTAAAACCTCAACGTTAAACGCAACACCTGAATACACACGCGCACTTTCCCGCTGCGGGGACGACGCGTATATAACTGAGTTCATATAACATAGTACCTACGTCAACATGTGGGAGTGTGTGGTGCGTGGGCACTTACTCTAAATTTGTGTTGAATTCGATAAACAATTTTAAGCCTAATAATTTGGGAAACCTTAAATTAACTTGTAATATACATACTCACACTTATTTAAGCATTCCATTGCTCTTAGGTTATTCGCTGTTATGATTATTTTCCGCGATACCAGAACTCTTTACTCATCCACAATCAGCCGACAAGCGCAACGTGGATCCTCCACGGGATGGATTCAGGCAGCAGCAGTGACTGTTTGTAGATTATAGCGGATGGCGATTTGTTTTGTCTGCTGTGTCCTCTCTGGGAAGGAGGCGAGTCAATTTAGGATTGTACAAGTTCCGAATAGTCGTCACGTCATTGCTGTGGAGTATTGACTCAATAACAATGACGATGCTGACAGCTTTAGAACGTAGTTTAGATCCTGATTGCGTTCTGATTCATTCATGAAATTCGCCATTAGTACTTGTTTTAAAATTGCGCCTTAATTAAGTTATTTTAATAAGAACGTAGTTTTGTTTAGTTTTATTTATACTTCAGGCAAATAATACTTTATTTTATGAGAATAATTGAGTTTTCTTGTTATTATTAAAACACAATACAACAAACCTCGTTCAGATTGCGCCATCTATCTTCAGTAACGCACCCCTGACGCCTCCCTCCAGAGCATACAATGATGTATAGCGCTCTGCTCCCGCCAAGTCGACTCACCTCGCTGTTCAATGGAGATTTATACCGCGCCGCGATCGATATACAGAACATAATAACATATTGGTTTTTAAGGAGAAGGGGCTATTAATTTTGTTGAACTTAGACGTAACTCGACGACGACGTCGGCCGATGGGCAGTAACTAAGTAATATTTGATATTTACATTTTTCGTCATTCTTTAAAGGGTGGTAACCAACAACTAAAACCGTGAAAAATATCTCTTTTGAGCAAAAATTAAAAGTCGTGACAAGCATTTAATATAGACATTGAATAAACTGTTAATATCACAGTGACAGAACATAGCCTTATGAGGTTTGAATTCACCAAAATATACTGAGCGTAATGATCACAACTCGCACTGTCAGCGTAGTTAAGTGTTAAGCAAATAGAGTTCCTTCGCCAACATATGGTGTGACAGACATATCATACAACCTACAAAGAATGACATTTGTAATTTCGATACGAGGACAACTTTTGTTGGTATTCTATTTGTTTGACAATGTATTTCTCTGACTTAGCATTTTCTACCACGCACCAGACAAAGTCTTGCCGCCTAGCGATTTGTTGTGTTCCGGCATGATGTCTGGTGAAGCCGTACGGAGGACGGGTTTTATCAGTTGTGTTGTAATGGGTGCCGGGCACGATGCGCCAAATGTTGTTGTGTCGGGAGTTTGGTCGTGGAGAGTCTCCAGATCAATCTCCCTCTGGCGCAGCGTCGTTGATCGTGTTGATGCGCTCAACTGCCGTCTTCCTTTCTAATCACTCAGCTTTTTAAATGATATTTTTTCTTAATAAACTACCGTGCTTTACCATCACTGGTTATCATCAAGTGGAATTGCGGTCAAGAACTAGGTTATAATTTTAGAAAATATAAAAAAAAACTGGCCGAGTATGAGTCAGACTCGCGCATGACGGGTTCCGTACCATTATCTTTAAAAATGGCAAAAAAAAAAATCACGTTTGTTGTATGGGAGCCCTCCTTAAATATTTTTTGTTTTTAGTTGTTGTTATAGCGGCAACAGAAATACATAATCTCTGAAAATTTCAATTATCTAGCTATTACGATTCATGAGATACAGCCTGGTGATAGACGGACGGACAGACGGACAGATGGACAGCGAAGTCTCATGAATACGGTTCCGTTTTGTCTTTTAGGTACGGAACCCTAAAAAATATCATGAACCCTTTGCCTTGTAGTGGAACAAGACTCTTTTGCATAAGGTCATGTTCGTTAAGTTCACAAACCACCGACATTTGATTGTTAGGGTGAGTAGGTCAACATGGTGTGTGTCAACAGGTGGGCTGACTTTGCGCCACTTATACTAATAATCACCGCGGTATTCTCTAAGTCTTCCAAATAATAATAATCTCCGCGGTATTCTCTAATTATTCCAAATAAATTTTCTGTGGGAACATAATGACTCCGATTTCCTTGTTTAGACCAATATTTATATTCTGTCCCTTTCTCAAAGAAATAAGAAAGAAGATAGACTGAACTTTTACTTTGTGAACAAGAGCTCGGCCCCATTGATGTAATTTTAGCTTTCATCATTTTCTTAATTATTATTTGAGAACATAATTTCTTATCTTCTTATAATAACTTATAATCTCCGACACTGTCATAAAGCCAATTTGTTAATTAGATTTCATTCAATGAAAGCCAGCCTTTTGTGCTCTCATCGGGCATAAATCCAAATCCGCTCATCAACGAGAGATTTTTTCGAACAGAAAAATCCAATTACACTTATCAGACTTCAGAGAATAAACCCAGCAAATATAAATTCTGTCACTTTCGGTGGAAGAAAACGTGGTTTGAAACGTACCTACTGCAAGTCTGTAATGTTCACAGTCAAACATAGATACTACCTATTATACGAGAAACGATCGAAGCGAATGTAGTGAACAAGCTAAGGGACCGTTCTCGTCATTTTGAGAACGTCAATCTCAATCTACCAAAAGTTTTTTTTTTTTTTTATTAATTTATAAACTAGCGCTTGAGCGCAATCCCGCCTGATGGTAAGCAGTGACGCAATCATTGATGGTAAAAAGGGCCTTACTCTCATTTAGTAGCGTAAAATGGTCACTTTAGGAAGCTAATTTCTAATTAACGGCTTAGTTTTGAGATTTGAAAAAAATATTTCTTGTCTATTGATTCATGTACAACATTTACTAAAGATAATTTTTTCGTAGGATTTTGCCTTTTGCCTTAAAAAAATATTAACCAAAACGCTATTTTTGGCTAATATTCGTTATTACTTCTAAACGGCATTGATGTGTGGAAATATTTTTACACTGAAAAATTCGTGGTTAGAAGTACTACACATATGTCAGAGCGTATTTAAATCCATCAACATTTGCCAAGAAAATATCCTTATTTTGAAACATAGGTTTAGAGGTGCTCTGCGCGGGCGCGGGCGGCAGTCGTGCGTTAGCATTCAGACGGGAGGGTTGTGTCGCTTGCTGCTCTGCTCCGGCTATCGCCGACTACGCGTGGTTGTCTGTGTGAGTGCAAATATTTACGAGCGAATCGTGTCAGTGTACGTTCATAGATTAGCTCGCAAATGAGAATTGAAGATGCGTCTGGTGGCGTAAGTATCTATCTACCTATACTCTTGTATTTATACCTACATATTACTGTATTTTTCTTTATAATTACTATTAGCTTTTGAACCATTTTTCTTTTACAATTGAAGTTAAACAATTACGAATTGTTCCAGGAAATCTAGAAAGAAATCTTTAGACTTGAAAGGCAATAATCCGACTAACTACATCCGCTGATAATATAGAAGACTCTATTCAGGTAAGTAAACACTCGCACTTAGATTATAATTTATAGGTTTGTAAGGAGATTTAAAAATAAAAATCTTATTAGAAATTTACGTAACTTGAAAATGTGATTTTTTGTTTATGGTGATATAAACCAAAAATTAGGACTCAATTAAAGGTTTTGGTGTAAAAACAGTTTTACAAAAAGTTTTGAGTTGATAGGACTTTTAGTTTTTGCGATATTAGCAAAAATGTGTAATAAAAACTCTTACTTGGATTATTTTAAATGATTCTTCCTGTAAATATTTTATTTCTATATGTAATTGTTTAAAGTAGCCGAAGCCGATGGACGCGGGCTGGCGGGCTTGGAATGTCACAGTTATCAGTAAATTTTTTTGACGTCCTCCGTGGCGCAGCGGTCAACACGCCTGCCTGCGACGTGGAGGCCGCGGGTTCGATTCCCGGCCAGGTCATGATGGAAAACGATCTTTTCCTGGTTGGCCTGGGTCTTGGATGTTTATCTATATATGTATCTATTATAAATATAGTATCGTTGAGTTAGTATTCCATAACACAAGTCTCGAACTTACTTTGGGGCTAGCTCAATCTGTGTGATTTGTCCGTATATATACAGTATGTTAAGAAAACCCTGTCCGACCCGTAAGGATAATAAAGGTTAAGTAAACACATGACCAAATACATCATCACTACTCTGTAGTCGAGTAACTAATACCATCTCTATGTATTAGTGTCTATGAATATTGTCTATAGTCTTGTCATTGTAACTTTGGATCTGACCTGGAAGATGTCGATTATAAAGTAATAATTATACAAGTGAAATAAACCAGTCTAATTATCTAAAGTCTTTAATATTGACCAACACAAGAACAATACATGGTGTCAGAAGTGAAAACGAAGAAAGAAAATTCATAAAATGCAAAAGTCGGATGGCGTCGCTGGCGGCCATGATGCCGGAAGCCATTGTTCATTGCACAGTGGCTTGAAGGCGCTTAAAATGTCGTCAGATGCAACAAACAACAATTACGAAACCTGGAAGCGCTGGTGGCAACAGTTCGAATTATACTTGTTGGCAACGGGTTTGGACAGGTCCGGTGAGAAACGCAAGATCGCCATTTTATTACATCACATTGGTGAAAAATGCTTAAATATTTTCAACACATTCAACATAAATATTGGAGAAAGCACATTACATGACGTCAAAGCCAAATTCGACGAATTTTTTCAACCCAGAAAAAATATTACCATGTGTCGTCACATGTTTTTTACCACACGTCAACAGAAATCGGAAAGCATCGAGGATTTCTTAACCGATCTCGAAAATAAAAGCCAAGATTGCGAATTTGGAACGCTCAGAGAATCTCTTATCAGAGATATTTTTATCGCCAACTTGAGTTTGGACTTAGCACATGTACGTCAGAGACTGCTGCAGGAACCTGATCTGACATATCAGAGGATGCGAGAGCTAGCTAGGACACTCATCGTCGCACAGCAGGATGCAGACCAAATTGTCAAGAGGTCCACTAGTCAAGAGTCTGAAAAAGTCATGCATCTGCGTCGGAGGAGCCGTGGTCGAGTGGAGCGTCAGCGACGGCGAGCTTCACCAGTCAGTCAGCAGGGATCCAGCGCAGGGAGGTCAAAGTCAAGTCCCAGTCCTGAGAAGCGCTCGAAGACGTGTAGCCGCTGTGGACAACACCACCGCTACAAATGTCCAGCGCAGGGAGCTAAATGCAGGTCATGTAACTCTTATGGTCATTTTGCAAAATTTTGTTACTCAAATAATAAAAAAGTCAGTCATTTAGAGTCTTTTAGTTCAACTGGTAGTCAAGATAATTTTGTTGGAATTTTAAATTGTCATAATTTCAGTCATAGTCATAAGTCTAGTCAATATAATTGTCATTTAGAGTCACAAAGTCATCACAATCGAAATCATTACAGAAATAGCAGGTTGTCATACACACAGTCACAATCACATCCAAAGTTACAATCAACGGTCAGGTCGCACATAGGCCAGTCGCAGTCAATGTCTAAGAGATCTCATGTAGACTCATCTTGTCATAAAAAATATCCTGTGTCATATTTCTGTGATGAAAGTGGTGATAATGTCATATCTGAGAGGTCTAATAAAAAATGCCTCAGTGATGAAAAAAGTCTGGTGACTGATAAGTCCGAGAGATCTCATGAAGACTCATCTTGTCATATCGTCGGGGATAGTGCAAATCCGCGTAACTAGCATTGGATAATTCCGCGTATCTGACAAAGGTAGCCAAAAACAGTTTTTGCGGCCAAATCTCGCAAAATCTTAATTGGCTGCCACCGCCTTGACACGAGTTCATTTCGTCTAATCGGAAGCCAGAAATCGCCCAGTAACAACACTGCGTATCTATCGCGAGCAAGTGTCAACACCGCGTAAATGAACGAAAATTAGTAAAAAGGTGTATTATTTGAAATTAAATGACCAAAAATATAAAGAATGTTTAAAGACATTCTTAAGGACATTAGACATTAAGAAGTGTACAGTAAGGTACTTAGGAGAGCCACTGAGAAACGAAACAACAATGAACAAGATGGAAAATACCTAATGCGTTGCCTATGTTAAAAGAATTTGCGCAATTTTTTTAAGGGATATGCCCAAAATGCTTTTTAACTGCAGAAAAGAAAGTACGAAATTTTATTTAGAACCAATAATACAGTCTAAACGTGAACTATACAGTATCTATGTTGAAATGACAACAAAAAAGGCACATAGGGTAGTTTCCAGAAAACTATTTCAAGATGTTCAACCAAAAAAAAAAGATGCATACAATCTATGTTATTTGCATATAGTATGTAATATTATATAGTGAAGAAATATATCAACATCACTTGTCACAAAAAGATTTAGCTATACAAGAAAATATTTAAAAAAAAAGAAGTAAAAAAAACAAAGTAGTATTCTAGTTTTCGCTCTTTCTTTGTCTAAAGTCTTTTAATGTGGAAACAATTTCACAACTTATAAGTCAGCAGTCATAAGTCACTGTTGACTTACAAGCTGTGAAATTGTGTCCATTTTTTATTATTTAAAGCTAGTGTACTGTATTGCAAAACAAAGCTTATGGTTCATAATTTACAATCTGGGCACTAATAATGATAGACAAAATAAAATGGACAAACACAAAACGGAAATGTTGTGACTTCTACCGCTCTCCTGCTACTGGAGATGCAAAAAACATTATAATTACACAAAAAAAATAATTAGAAAAGGGCCACACCCAGATTGTTGAGTTGGATTCCGTTTACTCTATAATTGAAAGAAAATTTAAAAATCGTGAAATATTTATGCATACATACGCTGCGGCTGGTTACCTATACAGAAGACCGAGGATTTTAACCTACCCCTCTGCTTGGCGTTGGTGGACTACTAAAAAGGCTTTGATTCGATCGAGACCTGGGCTGTACTGCAGTCTCTCTAGCGACGCCACGTAGACTATCGGTACATTGAAGCGTTGAAGGGTTTGTACGAAAACGCCTCCATGTCTGTCCGAATACAGGACCTGACCTCGAAACCAATACCTCTGCAGCGTCGTGTCAGACAGGGAGATGTTATTTCCCCGTAACTGTTCACCGCTGCACTCCAATGTTTACAAGGTTCTGAACTGGAAAGGACTGGACATCAACATCAATCGCGAGTACATTACACAGCTTCGGTTTGCTGATGAAATCATAGTCATGGCTGCGACCGTGGAAGACCTGAGTACAATGCTCGAAGACCTCAGTAGAGCCTCCGAGCAAGTCAATCTTAAAAATAACATGGACAAGACGAAAGTCATATCTAATGCCCATGTTGTACCGACTCCTATAAAGATTGGAGAATCTGTTCTCGAAGTTGTTGACAGTTACGTATACCTGGGACAAACTATCCAGTTAAGAAGGTCAAACTTCGAGAAAGAGGTCAATCGTGGAATCCAACTCGGCTGGGCTGCTTTCGGGAAGCTACGTAGAATCTTCTCGTCCGAAATACCGCAGTGTCTCAAGACAAAAGTCTTCGACCAGTGTGTGTTGCCAGTAATGACTTATGGAATTGTGACATGGACGCTAACAATGGGCCGTATAAGAAGGCTCTAGGTCACTCAAAGGGCAATGGAGAGTTCTATGCTTGGGGTTTCACCACATAATCGAATCAGGAATGAGGAGATCCGCAGAAGAACTAGAGTAACTGACATAGCCCGAAGAAATTTAACACTAAAGTAGCAATGGGCCAGGCACATTGCCCTTAGGACCGATGCCCGATGGGGCGGACGGGTTCTCGAGTGGCAATCACGCACCGGAAGACGCAGCGTGGGTAAGCCCCCGACAAGGTGGACCGACAACCTGGTTAAGGTCGCGGGAAACCGCTGGATGTGGAAGGCGCAGCACCGGTCGTCGTGGAGATCCTTGGGGGAAGCCTATCTCTAGCAGTGAACGTCTTTCGGCTGAAATGATGATGATTATGGATTTCAAAACCGCGTATATTCCTCTTAAGTTCTAATGTTATAATTTTATGGTTAAATCAAATCCGCGTATTTGTCGTAGGAACTTAATTATTTACATAATTGATGTTATTTTTCTATCAAGATAAAGAACATATTAATAATTACTTTCTATGTAAAAATAAGCTTAAAATTCATAGAATTAAAAAAGTTATTAAGTTTTAACCTTCCCCTGTAAAATTTGATCTATTGCAGATACGCGGCCTTTACATATGGTAGATTCGCGGATTTGCACTATCCCCGACGATATGTCATATCTCAGTGATGAAAACGCTAAACAGTCTGAGAGATTTACAAAAAAGTCAAAAAGTCTTAGTCGAGATTCATATCTTAATGATGAGTACAGACACAAGTCTGAAGAATCTCACACAACAAACACTTGTAGAAAACACACCACTTGTAGAATTATTACAGCAAAGTCAACACATAGTAAACAGGTCAATATAGTCGAGTCAAAACAAAACAAATACTATTCTAAACAGTCATGGAACATAAACATTTTAGTTGGTCATACACAAATTAATTGCATTATTGACTCGGGAGCTGATATCAATATTATGTCAAAGAGAACTTTTCAATCTTTGAAATGTCAAAGTCAAATGTCACTTGAGAAATGTCAAATAAACGTTAGTGGGTTTGGTGGTATATCAATACCCATTATGGGCAAAGTCAATGTAAAATGTAGTTTATCTTTAAATAATAGCACTATTAGTGTAAACATAGTGTTTATAGTCGCAGATTTAGTTTGTCCGAATGTTTTAGGTCTACCAACTTGTGAAAAATTAGGTATAATTCAAAGAGTTTTCTCTGTGTCTCAACAAAATTTTAGTGAACAAATTCTTACACAATACAATGATGTATTTCAGGGTCTTGGATGTCTACCTCAAGTCTGTCGCCTGAAACTCAAACCTGATGCAGTGCCATGCGTGGATGCTCCGAGAAGGGTACCCTTCGCTTTACTGAACAAACTGCGTGATGAATTGGATCGCATGGAGAAAATGCAGGTCATTGAAAAGGTTTTTAAACCTACAGAATGGGTGAACAGTATAGTGATAACAGTCAAAGCACGGGTCAGTTACGAATTTGTTTAGATCCTAGAAATTTGAATAAGAATATTATAAGGGAAATTTATCCACTTAAGTCAATGGATGAGATCAGATCTCAGCTGGCAGGAGCTGTTTGTTTTTCTCATTTAGATGCATTTTCAGGATTTTGGATGCTAAAACTAGATGAATATAGTTCTGATTTATGTACATTTCAAACACCTTTCGGTAGATATAAATATTTAAGGTTACCTTTTGGTATTAATGCATCGTCTGAAATTTTTCAAAGAGTCATGATGAATTTGTTCGGTGATTTAGAAGGAGTTCTAATATTCATCGATGATATTTTGGTATATGGACCAAACGAGTCAGTACATAATGAGAGAGTACATAAAGTCATGCAACGAGCACGTGAAGTCAATTTAAAGTTCAATAAGTCAAAATGTAAATTTTTAGTATCAGAAGTCTGTTTTTTAGGGTATGTTTTTAGTAAAGATGGTGCTAGGGTTGATGAAGAGAAAGTAAAAGCAATTGTCAATATGCCCACACCAAAAAATGTCAAAGAATTGCAAAGAATATTAGGTATGATCAATTATTTAGGTCCCTTTATTAGCAATTTGTCTCAAAAAACTCAAATTTTAAGAAATCTTTTGAAGAAAGATTCAGTCTGGACTTGGGATGAAAATCATAGTCAATGTCTTAAGAGTTTAATCGATGAAATTACAAATTCACCAGTTTTAGCTCATTATAATCCCAATGTACCATTAGTCTTGTCAGTCGATTCGTCAAAGTCAGCATTAGGAGCAGTCATTATGCAGAATAATAAACCTATTGCTTATAGTTCAAAAACATTAACTCAAACTCAGTCAAGGTATGCTCAAATTGAGAAAGAATTGTTAGCCATTCAGTTTGGTTGTGAAAAATTTCACCAGTATGTGTACGGTCATAAAGTAACTGTTCATACTGATCATAAACCTTTAGTCTATCTTTTTAAAAAGCCATTACATGATGTACCAGCAAGATTGCAACGTATGATGTTAACTTTACAAAAATATGATTTGGAAGTTATACATGTTCCAGGTAAAGAAATGTTTATATCTGGCACTCTGTCTAGAGCAGCATTGAAAGAACATTATATACCTGAGAATGAGTCAGAAATATCTTGTCATGTCAATTTAATGCATTCAAGTCTAGCAGTCACAAAGGAGTACTGTACAAAATTGTTACAGAACACTAAGAAAGATGATACTTTGCAATTGTTAAAAAAGTATTATTATGAAGGTTGGCCAAAAAATAAAAATAATGTCAGTCTGTCAATAAAACCATTTTGGAACATACAAGCTGAAATTCATGTAGTCAAAGATTTGTTGTTCAAAGGGTCAAAATTAATAGTACCACAGTCAATGTATAAGGAAATGTTAGGTAAAATTCATGAAGGTCACCAAGGTATAAATAAATGCTTAAAACTGGCTAGAGAGTCTTTGTACTGGCCAAGCATGTCAGCTGATATTAAAAACTTGGTAGAACAATGTTATGTATGTGCACAATTTAAACCTAATAATCCAAAGGAACCACTAAAAAATTTTGAAATAAATAAATATCCATGGCAACAAGTAGGTGTTGATTTAATGTATTTTGATAACCTTACTTATTTAATTGTCACAGATTATTATTCTAAATTTATAGAAATAGCTTTGTTAAATAAAAACAGTACAGCAAAGAATGTAATAACACATTTAAAGTCCATTTTTGCTCGTCATGGAATACCTTTATCTTTAGTGTCTGATGGTGGTCCTCCTTTTCAGTCATTAGAATTTAAGAATTTTATGCATGAATGGGACATAGAACACATTGTAACTAGCCCATATCATCCACAGTCAAATGGTCAAGCAGAGAGTTCAGTCAAAATTATCAAAAATATGTTAAAAAAATGTAAAAGAAACTCATCTGATCCATACATAGCTTTATTACAGTATAGAAACACACCTAAGAATAATTTACCATCTCCAGCTCAATTGTTAATGTCCAGGAATTTAAGAAATAACATTCCTATGTCTTATAAGAAATTAAAACCTAAAGTGGTTACATTCAAAAATTATGAAGAATGTGTCAAGCAAAATAATAAAAATAAGTCTAAATATTATAATAGAAATACAAAGTCATTGTCATTACTGTATCCCAATGATCATGTATACTTTAAAAGAAAGCCAGATAGCAATTGGGAACAAGCCATTGTCAAGCTAAGGTTGGCTAATAATAGGTCATATGTCGTTGAGGATGTCAATGGAGTTAGGTATAGGAGGAATAGGGTTCATTTAAGACACAAATATTCTCCTATGCTATCCAATTCGTCGCAGGGGAGAGAGGAAGGTAACAGGCAGGAGTCTAGACCTCAAGAGCTCTCATCTCAATCCTCAGTCAGTCAACATGTAACTCGTTCTGGAAGAGTTGTAAAGCCAACCAGAAGGCTAATTGATGAAATAGATTAAGTAGAACATTGTATACTAGATTAAGACCTAACCATAGTCTTAAGTCATTGTCTAAATTGTAACTAAGTCAGGTCTCTATAATATTGTTTGTCAAGGGTTAATTTAAACTTAAACAAGGGGGATGTTGTATCATACATCACTACTCTGTAGTCGAGTAACTAATACCATCTCTATGTATTAGTGTCTATGAATATTGTCTATAGTCTTGTCATTGTAACTTTGGATCTGACCTGGAAGATGTCGATTATAAAGTAATAATTATACAAGTGAAATAAACCAGTCTAATTATCTAAAGTCTTTAATATTGACCAACACAAGAACAATACAAGTACCAATACAAATGAATTTTGAAATAACTTCCCCGAAATTTGGTAATTTTAAAAAAAGTGACAACACCGGTATTATTATGAGCGAATAGCGACAGCGATGCGACCACGTGCCGCGTGCCCTGCCGCCCGCCGCCCGCGGAAGGGTGCTTAACGCATATTTATTAAGTTACCTCTTTTTGCGAAATAATATTTACTTTTTTAGGGGGATCTTTTTTTAAGTTAGCCTGGTTTTGTATGCATTAGTAGAATCAGTTATCGATACCTAACAACACCTTCACGGGTCGGACAGGGTTTTCTTAACATACTGTAGGATATATATATATATATTTTCTGTTTTTCACAAATAATATTGTAATAACATTTTTCGACTTACAGAAAAGAAGAGAAAGAAACCAATCGACAGAACTTAAAAGTTTAATTTGCTTTTTAGGTCGAACACTAACGCAGTTGATTCTAGGTCAGACATCCATACAGAATGTCGTCAAGAAAATGATAATATTATATATCTCTATGTGCACAAAAAAAACGACGCAAGTTCCATCATCATCATTCAGGTAAAATTATGCCTGCATGTCCTACAACCTATATTTTTAGTTTACAAATATATCATATACCTGTAAAATTAATTTTTTGTTAATTCTTAATTAATTTTTCTTGATAAATTCTTCATTCCTTGACAAAAATCTCTAACAGTGTTGCCAGGGTTAATTAAAATGTATGTTATATCTTTTTTTAGCTCAAAATATCACCAAAACCTCAACAAATCTCAAGCTTGTTTCATCGAAGGGCGACGCATAATTAATATTGCTTACTTTTATTCAGAACTAAAGAAAATTGCCAAGCACGGAGAATTATAGACTGTGGTTTAGGATCTGTGGATATTGTTGGAGAACGTTCCCTATTTATTTTTAAATGCCGTATGTGTATGGAAACATTTTGCACATCCTACAGAAATCAATATCAGCTGTGCAGTTGTAGGAACAATAGAAATAGACTGTGGCCATTCTCAACTGCAAGAAATTTCTGCAGCTTTAGATATGCCTATAATCTCGCATGTTATTTATTGGATCGAAGAATTAAAATTTACAGATTTTAAAATAACTCGTGTTTTATTTGAAACCTCATTACGACGAAGTACATTCAATCCGACGTCACTGACACAGTATAAATAGGGTACTATCTCTTTATGGAAAACGGCCGAAACTACGCGCTTTGTAATCTCAAGACATCTATATAAAGCACGGTTAGCGCAGCGGTTAAGCTATTGACTGCTGCGCTGCGTGTCGCGGGTTCGATTCCCGCGCGGAACAAATATTCAGAACATGTCCTACAAGTAGTTGTTCCGAGTCTGGCTGTTTGTGGCTGTGAATTTATATGTTTAAAAATGCACCCACGATAAAAGTAATTTCTAGTGTGGTTCAACGTTTTTTTTTTTAATAAAAATATCACAAAGTGCCTAGTGCGCGTTTGTTTTACGTTAACGCGATGAACTCGTTTATGTTATTCGCATTAGTAATTAATTCAAGGACACTGCAAAGACATGATACTCATATACTGAAAAGTAGTGAAAAAAAAAAATCAAATATGTTGAATCGATAGATATTACCATCTACCATTAATTTTTATGTTAATGTTATGATATATTATAATGTGTGGGTACTTGTTTTACAAATGTCTGTCAGTCTGCGATCGGCCATTAAACTGTGTAACGAGCACTCCTTGATTTTATTTAAACATTGATCAAGAATACTAAAAATATATTATAGTACGATATTACCATTTATTAATGCAAAATATACATTTATCGTCTTGCATCCATACCCCCGTCTGAAATCGTAGGCACAAATCGCGACCTACACGCGGCTTGTCTGCATCTCTGGATATTCTTTGATTGTCGTTTTAGTTTAGCGCGCCACCGCGCGCATTTTACGAATTCGGGAGTACGGCGTTTAGCTCCGCCCACATGCACAAGGTCATTGAGGTTACTATAACCGTTAAGAGAGAATTTTTGACTTTGTTGTCGATATACTTATATAACATACATAATCTTGGGACACAGGCCTCCTCTCGGCGAGAGGGGCCTAGTGCGGGTTGGTAGATATCACATATTCTCGAAGTTTTGTCTCTAAGACATGTCGGTTTCCTCACGATGTTTTTTTTCCTTTATTGTTTTGAGAGCAGTGATGATGAAATAAATTACACAAAGTAACGCGTCTGACGTGGTGAAAACCTACGACCTACGACTTGTTTGTCGCGGTCGATGTCACTAAGCTACCACTGTTCTCATTGACGTTGACATATACACTAGATTTTGTATATTTTTAATTACCTAAATCGGTCTTCTGTTATCAGAAGCTTCACACGAGGTTTACTAAAATCATTATTCGAAAAAATCGCTCAAAAGGAACCCCCCTGCTCCCTAAATTTTGAACTATAAGCCTAAAAATCTCAAAAGTAGAACTTTATATAGACTTTCTGGAATAAATATTTTAAACTTGATAGATTGAATAGTTTTTGAAAAAATCACTTAATAATTACTGAACTAAGTTTGTAAATAGCATTTTTTTTAGTATTTGTTACACATTTTATTACCCTGAACGTACCTTCTATCAAATAAAAATAGAATTATTATTATCACGCAATCTAAAATTACCATGAAAGGCATACAATATCCTATTTAATTTTTAAAACCTGATTTCTCGAGAGATGGCGCTGTACTTCGGGCTACTTCGTGCTGTAAAGATTCTAACAGAGTAGGGGTCGGGACGGATATAAGCTATAGAATATTTGGAATCTATAGTATGTAAAGAAAACCCTGTCCGATCCGTAAAGGTATTGTTAGGTATTGATAACTGATTCTACTAATGCCTACAAAGCCGCTCTAAACTTTAAAAGAAATCCCCCTAAAAAAATGTTATTTCGCAAAAAGAGGTAACTTAATGCATGTGCGGTAGGCAATACACGCGCGCGATGGGGGCAGGGCAAGCGGCACACGGTCGCATTGCTATACACTTATAATAATACCGTCAAAAATAGTGTGGTCACTTTTTTTAAAATGACCAATTTTTACTATCATGATTACGTAAAATTTCATATTTTATTTAGTCATGTGTTTACCTAACCTTTACCTTTTTGGACGGGGTTTTCTTTACATATGGTATCTATAACTCTTTATTTAGTTTTTTATACCACCCTTTGTGGGCCCGTTTTAAGAATTTCGTAGTTAACGGAACCCTACACTGAGTGTGGCCCAACACGCTCTTAGCTGGTTTTAAATGAACGTACGACTCGCTCACGAAGGGTTCGTAAGCGCCTATACCAACACAAACAGTAAACTTTTTGAAATTTGTTATTATAGCGGCAACAAAAGTTAAATTACTCCTGTATCGTGGGTGTTTACAAACATTTTTAAACTCACATACACAAACAGCCAAACTGGCTACCTGTAAGCAATACAAATATTTGTTCCGTGCAAGAAACAAACTCCCCTCACGCATCGCAGCAGTCAATTATTGCTCCATACCATTATCTAGACCAACCGTGTTCTCTTAGGGTTAGGCATCCTTAAATACCGGCTAAGTGCTAGTCGGACTCGCGCACTGAAGGTTCTGTACAAATAAAAATAGTAAAAGTTTACGGTTTCCAAAATTTTCTCTTTGTCTATGCTATAAGATGTTGCTTCCAAATATGAAAATTTTGATTTCAAGATTTCACTGTAGGTTTTGAATCCTTTAGGAGTGTCACGAGTGCTTAATTTGTGGCATTTAACGGCATAACATAACTTTTGATTGCGTTGCTTTAGAAGTTTGTTTTGGCGGTAGACTTGACTATCACTATATATTAGAAAACAAAGTCACTTTTACTTTCCCTATGTCGCTTTGTATGATTGAAATGAAATACTACATATAATGTACTATAGTATTGCAGACCTTTAAAATACCTACAAAAGTCTGCGACACCATATATCTACCTTCTATAGTTTCTTTATTATGACTACTTTGTTATGTTTGAAAAGTTAATTAAATTGCCAGTCGAAATCAGAGCCCACTATTTGTTCCTTATTATTAATCCTTATCCAAATAAATTACATCATATCAAAGGTAATTTTAGTAGCAGCAGATATCTTTTTGAATTATTATTATTATGTATAAAAAATTGTTTCTATGAAAGTTAATCTCGTACTTTCACTTGGCAATGATTCGGTTGATTGAAGACTTGGGATCAATATTCTAATATGAAGATTATTAAAATACCTAATGCGTTTATGAAATATTTTCGAGCTAAAATTGCTGCGTAGATACCTAATTATGATTTCATTTTATTTTAAAAGTGTGTGTACATCTGTATGTACGCCAGCACATCAAGTTGCTACCATCTGTCAAATTTATTTAACGCTCCGGTCACGGAACCCTCAAACACGTCTCACTTTTTAGGAAATTTCTTGTTTCGTGACCAAAGATCTGGGGCGTTATTTGCCCATTTATTTATTTAATTTTGTATCTAGTGTAAATAGTACATTTGTTAAGATTCTATTGAGTCCGAACAATAAGTATATAATTATTATGAACAGGGATTATATCAAGGTGGTTTAAACACTGGAAACAATATAAAATATAACTACAATATTATATTAGAATCATAACTTTGTCATAGACGCAGCGCACTGCTGTATCACTGTAAGACTAATTAGGTAACTTTAGTACAATATCGATCTTGAATACTTCGGCGGTACGCTCCGACATCATACGCCTGTTCTGTATTAAATTACATTGTTAATATGATTTCTATTATATATGAACCAGTCTCGCAGGAAGAATATCATTAAGGCATAACTATGTGTATGTGAGCATACTATTTATACTATTAGGTATTGTCTACCCGCCGTGATGACTACTTAAAAACCTAATGTTTAATTGACATAACATCATCTCATATTGCCGGAAGGCTGAGGGACCAACATTATCATCACGAAAAAAATATCGTCTTTCTCATAAAAATCATTAATGCAAAACTGACGTCGGTTACGATATTGGTCTTTTTTTATTTTATTTAATACACTAGTTCTAGACCACGATCCCGCCTGACGACTACTTACAGTGGTGCAATCGTTAATGATGAAGCGCGCTAGTTTATTAAGAGCCTATTCACTTTAGCCTTGAGGACACTTAAATTGTAGTCCTACGGAAAGATTGTTGCTGGCAAATTGTTGCAGTCCTTCCATGTACGCCGTATAAAAGACAAGGCGAAACGCTTCGACTGGATCGTAAAGAAAAAGTTATTCAATTTGATGTTTTGTACCACAGCATTAAATATGGTCACACCTTTCTGCCAAACAATTGCCAGGCAGTTGACTACCGAATACGACACCCGTCTGGTCAGAGGAAACTCCTCTTTCTGTGTAAACTTCTGAGTAAACTTTACACATTGTTCCTCATACCAATCCGATTAGGTAACTTATTGTATTTATTTATATTCATATTTTATTGTAACTTGAAACCGTAATTCGCAGGCATCGCCGGAGGATACTCGTAGTGTGATGTGTAAATACTTCGTGCGATTGCCTATTTTATGTTTTAATAATTTTTGAGATGTATGATTTAGGCTGTTAACAGCCTAGATGCTTATAAAAATGTATTTTTCCTCGTTGCCTCTAAAATATTAAATCAATAAATATCTAGAATAATAATAATAATTTAATAATAATTTATTGACATAAGGATACATACATTAGTATACACAGATTAACTAAATGCTAAACAATGGTACAAAAGTCTGTATACAGATATTGTGAGCCCTGCCTGTCAAACTAGGATGACCTGTATCTTAAGAGACAGTGTTCAGGACTACGGTTACTTACAAATTTATACCTTCAACTGTGGATTGCGCCACTTAATGCTCTTGTCAGCATTCAGATTTCAGTAAATAATAATAATAATGTATTAGGACTAGGTGTAAAGTTGTGAATGAGAGTAGTGAGTGTGAGGTGTTTATATAAAGCAAGAGCAAACTAAACCTCTATGTTTTAGGCAATGTATTTCAGCAAAGACTCTGTTTGTGCATAGTCTTGCTGAAGTAGCCATTCCATCAGCTCAGCCTTTAGCTTAAACTTATTATGATCACGCATGTTTAATTCCTTGTGGATTTTCTTATAGATTAGTGAGCTTATTGTGTAGTATTGGTGTTGGGCAAAAGTGGTTTTATGTTGTGAACCTGGGGGAATATTTGTTCGTTTATTGGGATCAGACGGTAGGACACTGGCGTGTCTTCTAAGTATGGATTGCAATACGAAGAGTTGACGAACTGTTAGGATTTTACAATCTGAGTACAGCTGAGCTGTTGGATAGCGATAAGGTTTTCGTAGCATCACTTTAAGTATTGCTCTCTGGGCTCTTTCCACTCTGAGAAAAATAGTTTTAGCTGCACCGCCCCATACACTGATGCAGTATCCAAGAACGGACTGGCACAGAGCATAAAACACCATTTTCAGAGTATCAATGTTCGCTGACACTCTAAGTGACTTGAAAATATATATTAGCTTCAGTGTTCTCGAGGTTAAGGCATCAATGTGTCTATCCCAGCGTAACCGGGCGTCTATTTCAACACCAAGATATTTGACGTGATCAGTGCGCATGAGAGTTGGACATTGGCATGAAGATGACAGTTGTGAGCAAGTGTGCGCTGTTATCGAAAGGGTGTTGTCCGGAGCGGATTTTTGACGGATGGCAAATGGAATATAGTTAGTCTTGTCACAGTTGAGGGTAAGCAGGTTTAAGTTGAGCCATTGGATTATTTTACGTAGTGCCAATTCTGCGCTTTTTTTAACACTATCCCATGTTGGCCCGTCGACTATAATCACGGTATCATCGGCATATACAAAGATCGTTGAATTGGGGAGGGACAATCTACATAAGTCATTTACGTATATTTGAAACAAAATAGGACCCAAAATACTACCTTGGGGGACTCCGTAAGACAGGGTTTCTTCATCACTGTAGTGATTATCAATTTTGGTTCTTTGGGTGCGGTTTTCAAGATAATCCTTAAAGATCTGCAGTGCCATACCTCTAACACCAAGTAGCTCCAATTTGGCCACAAGTATGAGAACAGAAACTGTGTCAAATGCCTTCGAAAGATCCAGAAATATTCCCAGGCATCTGGTTTTTTTATCAAGATTCCCAGCAACCAGCTGTGTTAAATCAAGTACTGCATCTTCAGCAGAGACACCGGAACGGAAACCATATTGATTATTTGCTATGATATTGTATCTCTCCAAAAAGTTCTTAAGCCGATTATTGAGAATCCTTTCAAGAACCTTGGAAAGAGCAGTCAGAACCGAGATAGGTCTGTAGTTGCTGAGACAGCCTCTACTCCCACCCTTGTGAATAGGGTGCACAATTGCTTTTTTTAGTGCGTCCGGGAAAACACCTTCCCGGAGACAACTATTAAAGATGTATGTTACAGGTTTTTTTAGTGTCTGAAGACTCATTTTCAGCACTGTAGGCGAAATGCCATCCCACCCCAATGCACAGTCGTTACGTAGCTGTATTATAAGAGACTCCACTTCAGATTCGTCTATATCTAGTAGCACGAGGGAGTTAGCGGGAGATAGTGTGTTGTCGTCACCGATATTCCGAACCTGGCTACTCATATTTCTGGGACCCTGACCCTTTGATAAAATTTTATCCGCCAAGTTTTTACCCACATTACTGAAAAAATTGCCAACTTCTTTTATAGATGCTTTCGGATTGTCACATATTTTCAGTAGTTTCACGAGACTGGTTTTTATTTTAGCTGTGTTTGTGATAGTTCTAACAGTGTACCAAAGGGCTCTGGGGTCATTTCTTGCTTTCTCCAATTCATTTTTTTCGTGAGCAATTTTTAGTTTTTTAAGCAGATCATTGCAAAAATTGCGATAGCGTGTATAGGTTATTTTGAGAATTAAGTTATGTGGTTCTTTATTTGATCGAATATGCATTTTGTCTCGATTTTGGATACACTTCAATAGCCCAGGAGTTATCCAGGGTTTGAGGATTCTTTTTTTATGTGGCATCTTGAAAAACTTGGTATGTTTAGCAATAACCGATCTTAAGATAGATATAAAAGTGTCCATCATTGTATTTGGGTTATCAAGTTGATAAATATCCGAAAAATTAAAATTGTCTAACTCTAGCTTAATTGCCTCATAATTTATGGATGTTGAATAGGGACTTGTTTTGTGACTGCGACTTGCGTTGGCGAAAACAAGAACAAGGGGTTTATGGTCTGTGATGTGAGATTCAAGAACTAGTGTGGTGGAAGGTAAGTTAGATTTTATCAGTGTGTGGTCAAGACAATTTTCTAGCCTAGTAGATGAAAGGTGAGACGGTAGTAGCCCATGCATTGAATTAAGTATGAGGTTGTCTAGACTTCGATCATTTCTATTGCTCATGCTAATATCTATATTCAAGTCACCAATTAGAGCAATGTTCCGATATGTAAAAAGTTTAGTGTAAATATTATTTAAACTATCCAAAAAACACATCAAAACTCTCCCTAGAGCTGTAAGATGGGGACCGATAGACTGGTAGTCTATCGGTCCCCATCTTACAGCTCTAGGGAGAGTTTGCCAAATGGAAAACAAAAAAACTGCTGTAGTGGTCTACAGCAGTTTTTTTGTTTTCCATTTGGCAAACTAGGCAGTTTCCACCCACAAAAGTAGGCTCCCATACCGAGACCTGAAAACTTTGTTTTGTATATACAACGACTCCATCGTTTTGATTCGAGTTTAAGTCTGTACGATATGACTGGAAACCCTGTAATAAAGGCAAGTTAATTACCTTACTTAGCCAGCATTCGGTTAGAACGATAAGATCAAAGTCAATGTTCGTTAACTGTATTAGTACCCGCAATTGTTCAAAGTTTTTGTTTATACTTCGTATGTTTAAATGAAGAATTTTCATAGTGCTATCGGAGTTTTTAACAAAGTTTACGCAGTCTTCAGGATTACATGTCAGTGAGTTGCCTACGCCTATTGAGTCTAGTTCAGAGTTAATATTATTTGTTAAAGCCATTTGAAACAACATGTGTAAGATCTCAAAACGTGACCTGATAGAGGAATATTTGAAAGGGAGTGTGTTTTGAGTAGAAATAAATTATAGGCTTTTGCTTGCTCTTGGGTAGTGTAGTAGTATGAGTTTTTATTTGGGATATTTTTTTGTGTGCAGAGTGTGTGAGAATGTGTGTAAATTTTATGTGGTTGAAGTATAATATAATCTAATTTATTAATAGCAAGAGTAAATAAAAAGGAAAAATATGGATTAGTGACTAAAAGATAATTTAAACGAGATAGTCATTTTTCAACACAAAGTTTTTCCAAGCAGTGTTTGGATTTTATAGTGATGGATTTCTGACCCTCTTCTTTGCGTAGTAGAACTTTACCATTTGCCGTCCAGCAGAATTTGAAACCATTTGCATTAGCAAATGAGCGGGATTCAAAAAAGAGCTTTCTTATGGTGCCAGTCAGTCGGTCCGAAATGTAAACGGGTCTACGAGTTCCAAAGAGGCCGATATGCTCAGTATTTAGTTTCTCGGAGTTAACTTTGTTTTTGTTAAATTTTTGAACTGCAGCGAAGACATTATTTTTGAGAGTGACGGTCTGAAATTCAGCAATAATAGACCTCTTATCGCCTTCCTTATTAGGAATGCTATAGATATCACGTATGTCGGATGGAAGAATATCTATATCCAAAGCCTTGCATGTGTTTACTATAAGTGAAGGCGATGGTGGTGATTTTTTCTCAGCTGGTAACAGGTTTCTTATCTCAATAGCTGAGCTACGAGTGCTTACCTGCATATCCATAACTTTACGTTCCAGTTCCTCTATATGATTTAGTAGATGCAAACGTTCCTTACCAAACTCCTCGACACTGGACTTAATCTCCTCATAACTTGCATTGGTGAACGCGATACTTTTTTCAATTTCCACATACTGATTGTGGATTTTTTCATTTTGCAATTTCACTTCAGCTACATCCGAACTAAGTTTCAGAAGAAATTGTTCTTGGTCTTTTTTCCATGATGATAACAATTCCATGATTTCATCTTTAAAATTTTGTAGCTCGCTGGTAGGTACCTTAATACGTGGTTTTTTTGCACGAGATGTGATATTTGAAAGATCAGTGTCTTGAGAAGCATTTGTAATATCGGGGTTAGAAGTCGAGTTTTGAACGTCTTTTGGCGGTGAGCGCAGTGTTTTCGGCATGGTGATGACGCAGCTTTGATGAGTGGTCAGTGTTTCGTAGCACTACCGTAACAATAGTTCTTTGGAATGTTGGGGTGGCGCCACCAGTCGTGAGAACGTCAACATGCAACGTATGTGCACCGAGCTCGTAGTTGGAACGTTACGCTAAAAGTTTTGCCGGTAGGTTAGGTTGTCACTTTTTTATAAATTTCCTATTTAGTAATTTGACCGATTTACACTTGCTGGAGGATCGAGAACAATTTTTGAGAGATAAAATCACACTAGGTTTGCATTTTGATGAAGATTTAACGAATTGGAAACTGAATAATTATATTTTGCTAAAATTATTTGTGAGGTAACAAATCACTGGTTCACACTCATAGGCGCGTTCCAACCCTTTTACTTTTTTAGAAGTGTTTAACTTTACAAACCCAAACACTACAACTATTCTGAAAGCCATCATAATTTAGATTTTTCTGCTAAAGCATTGGCCAAACCTGGTGAAGAAATCACATGCAAGTTTCCAACTCAGCATCAAGCTAACTTAACACTCCACCATAAGCAAAAGTCGTTTCAGTTTCAGAAGTTTAATATCTGCAGATTAGTATGGTAATGACAGTGCACTCATTTGCAAAGAATCTTGAGTTAATATAGTAATTAGTACTGTTCTTAATGAGGCGAACAGATACGCTGAGAGTGGTCTAGCGTTTACTAATTACAGAATACTTTACAACAAAAATGTAAAAAATATAATGTTCTTTAGTATCATCTCAGTTAGGGCCGGCTTTACGGGGAATCGTTGAGGGGATTAGTTGTGATTACGAACCAATACGTTTTACGGCTAAGGAAGTAAGGAGACAAATCCAAAGTATGGGAGGTGATAAATCTCCTGGTCACGACGGTCTCAGCATCGAGCACCTCAAATACGCTGGGTTTCATCTGCCTAGAGTGCTGGCGACGTTGACAGATGACACTAGTGCCTCGAAGGAGGGTTCCCCGCAGGAGCCAGTCATAACCGACATTCCAAAAAAGAGGCCCTAGAACGGATTCCTTTGGAACGCCGGTTTCCACGCCATACCGCCCGACCTGGCCAGCCCCGTCCACGAGGAGGACGGCACGGTCCTCCAAGTAGCTGTTCTCGTTCTCGTAATCCCCGGTGTAGGTGTGAGATGCAACACCGGGGAGGTTTTAGTCAATAAGAGTCTGATAGACCCTACCAACCGCCCTAGGGCGGCGGTCATCCACGAGAATTTTCCACCCAGGAAATAAAAAAAAAGGGTTGACACTGTTAACAGCTCACTTTAAGCTCATTTCAGTTAATTTTCCTTTTTTCACTGTGAATTTTTTGCAGAATCTATCGGTAGGTCAGTTCTTCACAGGTTCTTCTTCAGCCTATAGAGTCCCTGTTGGACAAACGCTTCCCCCAAGGCTTACATTCAATGTATGTATGTGTGTGTGGGAGGGGGGGGGGGGGGTGGAGGCCATAATCCTCAGGTTTAGCAGGCGGGTTGGAGATCGCAGTAATTTGATATTCCACAGGAGAAGCGCTGCTGCCCGCTTCCCTGGTTCCCTTAGTCGCCTCTTACGACACCCACGGGAAGATATGGGTTGGTACTATTCTAAGCCCGGTACCGCACGGGGCCATCACTCGTTACCTTAATCATTTTATATCCATGTTGCCATCTTTTCAATTACTTACAGAACAAACTTAGAAGAACATTGATAATAAGTAGATGTTTAGTTTTATACGCCCAACATTTTTAAAAAGCCACAGGAATCAAGGTGCATACTTTTCTTTTCATATAAAAAGCAAACAATACCACAATATAATAAACTGTTACAGATATAGGTATAACATCAGTAACAGCGGTCCAAAAACGTATCTTATTTTCATTCCAATCCTTGAACCAATAAATAGTAAATCAAGAAAGATAATAGTGAAGACTGAACGCACGGGATCAACGGGAAAGATAAAAGATATAACGCTCAGAGATTGTGTGAGAAAACATGTCGTGTGCAAGTGAATAAACAGTGAGTGATTACTGAAATAAGAAAAAATATAATTTTATACATATTCAAAAAAGACAATAATAATTTCAAATCATATCATTTCAACATATAAAAAACGGTCAATTTATAACATATTGTTTTGAAAAATAGAATGCATAAATGACATTTAAAAGATTTGTATTTTTAAAAAGACTCTGTTTAATTTAAAAATGCAATACAATCAGTTTCTGTTTAAATAACATTCAATTTAAAAGGTAAAATAGTTTTTAGTTTAACAAGACACGGGAGTTGAAATTTTATGTACATTATTCTAAATGACTGGTGCGGTTTATTGTGATATCATTGCAAAGTGTACTCTGTGTCATAGACATTAACTTTAATTTACACTGAAGCAATCATGACTTCAAGTTGCTTTCCTTAAAGGTCATGTGTTCAAAACAAATAAGTAATAGAAGTTCCTGTAAATAAACTTTTGTTCCTGTAAATAGTAATTGGTGATGAAGGGTTTTGTGTCTTAGTACGAAGAACATAAGGTTCAAAATGAATGTTCCGATGAAGGGCGGTCCGGCGCCCACTGTGGCCGTGGTTCCTGTGCCGGAGAGCGAGATGGATGCCTTGCTACTCGGGAGGACTGCGGTGAGGACCTTTGATCAGTACGTCAGAAATGTATGTATTTAAATGTTATAACTATTTACTAATATTTAAGGAAGTCGATCACTGTGTCTGTGAAAGCTTAGATACTGCAGTGGTTAGCAAAAATGTTTTATTAAATAATCACCAGTGTTAAATGAAATAGTGCTACGAGATGCTACGACGTAGCAGCGTAGTACGGCGTAGCAAATGGAGTGAGCAATAAAGAATATACGACTAATGTCGTGAAAGCAGATAAGTTAAATCATAGTTGCGAAGTAGCTTTTGGTGATACAAATCAAATTAAATATATGACCCAAAAGGTACTCACTGTACCTGCGCTTTTGAATTCTCACCAGCACTTAGTTGGACAGCTTACAAGTGACGCCATAGAGCTGAATCTTATTATTTTATGCTTTTATATCGTCATATATACGTCACCTGGTGGTTTAAATGACCCATCCATTTTTGGACATGGGCCTGTAGTCTACAACTGCCGTCGTCCTTCCTATTCGCTCAATCTGAGTGAATAGGTTCTTAATAAACTAGCGCGCTTCACCATCAACGATCGCATCACTGCTTACCATCAGGTGGGATTGTGGTCAAGCGCTAGTTTATAATTATTAAAAATAAAAAAAAATAAAAAAATGAGTGCCTACTCAAAATAAATTAATAATAATAATCGAGTTATTTATGCGAGGAGCATTGTCCTATTTTAAGCAAATGAACTGTAAAGCTGCTAATAATTAAATTCGCATCTGACATTCCACAGCTGTAAAATATCTTCGCCGTGGTTGTTTCACATTTAATTAAATTTATATCTCCTTAAATTAGCCGGAAAAGGTTTCTATTGCGATTTGCGTGTCCACATCATTTACTTAGATTTAAGCTCTGAATAAATCAATCTGAGCTAATAGCCGCCACAGCGATCGACTTCCGAATGCATACGGATTTAGCCGATTTATGTCGAATTGTACTTTCCTCGGGAGATAAGCGAATGTGTTGGTAATCTTTGTGTGTGGGGAAATAGCAAGGGATTTAGTTTATTTATGATGCTAAGTGAAAAAGAACGTAAAAGAGAAACTGTTTTTTGAGACGATATATGACCTTAATTTTAATAATGAATACTGTGGATATATAATAAATACGTGCGTAATGGACGGCCATTTGAACTTACATAAAATCAAAATCAACACCGAATAATAAAACATCTCACCATAGTTAAACGGTAAGGATCACGGGGATCGTTGATCAGTACCGAGTGCTTCGAGGAACAACGGAGATCAAAGTAAAAGAAATGAACGCTAGTTCGGAGCTCGCCGGAGGGCATTCGCCTTTACGACATTCCAGTGTGTACGAAAATATAATGAAAATGTTTAGAATTTTTAGGATGAATTTGTTTTCTGTTTTTTTATTCCCAGAAATATATAAAACCATTGTATTTTCACCGTAGTAGGTACTATATACAAGGCTCAGTGTTGCAAAACGTTAACTTGTAAGATTAATAAAAATATAAGTTAAATACACAGAAAAGAATATTGTTTTGATCAGCGTAAACGAAACACACACAACAAAAATAAATCCTTTTTCCTACTAATACTATAAACGCGAAACTTTGAAGGATATGTGGTTGGATGTTTTTTACTCTTTTACGCAACAATTAATGAACGGATTCGAATAAAATTTCGCACACAGAACAAACCAGTATTAACACATACGATTTATGCGGGTAGAACCGCGGGGCGCTCCTAACATTACATAAAATATTCAAAAGACTTATTCTCAAGCAATCAAAGACTTTAAATTTTACCCTTTGCTCGATGTTTGAGCTAGAGAGCCAAATATATATCGCTCTGACAATGAATTTCAAATGAATTTCAAATTTCATTATCGAACGTGTTAATATGAGACTTCACTAAATGTCCTACAATTTGAAGACATTATGAAGATGATACGATTGACAATATTCCTGCTTTATTTCCCTAGCTATAACTATGCAATAAAAAAATTCTGTTCGTAAAATGTGAATCCAATAACATTTTATTTGGACAGCTTTTTGCGAAAGAATTACGATAATTACTGATGTCCACATCAGTAATCTCCTCAATCCATTCGTTGCGATATTTTTACAAATTCAGATCTAAATTCGTATGTATTTGTGTAAAACGCTTTGTAGGATTTAATGTACGCATACTGATGAATGAATATTTATTTTTACTGTAAATATGTCAAAGGTGGCACCTGTGTGTGTGTGTAGTCTCTCTTTATCATCATATATTTTAATTAGCACACTGAGCACACTGTGGGTAGTGTTTGTTGTAGCACCATAGAAGCACGTTTTGTAGTCTAAATAAGATTATAGTTTACTCCGACTCGAAACGCGAGTCAGATACTAAGCACGTGCTGCTCGTTCGAGGTCCACATCATTTATTCTAGTTGTCAGGAACAGGCCGAGTTTCAAGAAGGATGTAGCGCCATAGACCATATCCACACTATGCGGCAGATTATAGAAAAGTCCGAGGAGTGTAATTGGCCTCTACTACCTTTGTAGACTATGAGAAAGCTTTTCACTCTATCAAAACCTGAGCTGTTTTACAGACTCTGCAGCGATGCCAAGTCCACTGGCGATATATGCAAGTGTTGGGATGTCATTATGAAAACGTGACAATGGCCATCTAATCCCAGGACCGGCGAACTGTGCATACCTATCCCCTTGCGTCGAAGGGTGAGACAAGCGGTTGTAATTGCCCCGAAATTCTTCTCTAACACTTTGGAGGATGTGTTTGAGACGCTGGACTGGGCAGAACGAGGCATTAACATTAATGACGAATACATCTTACATTTGAGATCTACTGATGACATCGTGCAGTCAGTCGTCAGTGCAGGACTTGCAGTAGATGTTGGTCGGCCTAGTAGGTTCTTCTACACGCATTGGTTTCCGAATGAACTTGGGCAAAACCCAGGTTATCTTTAATAAATACATTACCCCGAGACCGAACGTTGACCGATTGGGAAACTTCGGCGAGTCTTTTCGTCGCATATTCCATAGAGCGTAAACACAAAATACTATCACGAGTACGACATCGTACGACTCGAGTGACGTACGACTTGATAGGAAACACAAACGTGGATAATCATGGAACGGTTGGTCCACAAATTCGATGTCACTCAGCGAGCTATAGAACGGGCTATGCTTGGAGTCTCTCTCTATGAGGGATCAAATCCGTAACGAGGTGAGAACCAAAGTTGTCGACATAGCTCACAGAATAAGCAAACTGAAGTGGCAATGGGCTGGCTATATTAGTCGAAGTACCGATGACCGTTAGAGTAGACGTGTTCTAGAGTGGAGACCTCGAATGGGTAAATGTAAGGTGGGACGCACTCAGACTAGCTGGAGCGACGGTCTTCGTAGGATGGCTGGTAGTAACTGGATAAGAGTTGCCGAGAATCGAGTCGAGCATGAAATAGGAGAGGTCTATGTCCAGCAGTGGATGATGATGATTATCAACATTAATTATCATCGGCAACATTGCTACATCCACTACTGAGTAAAGTCGTCCTCCCTGTTGCGCCATGCTCACCTGAAGACCAATTCTCATATCAAAATATAGTGACAGTTTTATTTCGGTGAAATGAAATGTCAACAACTTTTCTAAATATAGTGAAATTCTTATATTATAGCTATTAATATTATAGCTATTTTTGACAGATTGAGAATGAGACCAGACTGTGAGTGTTCTTAAAATGGCGAGTCTTATATACTTGGTTATATATTTGGTCTCTCAGCCAGCCCTGAAAAGCATATCAATGAATAACAAAAAATTAAATTCAATCTTATTCATAAACTTTAACTAATTGCTAAGCAACCGATTATCAACATTATTATTCATAAACCGATACTAAACAATCAAAATTGAACACCATAGAATCGGATATTAAGAGGCAATATGGCGGATTTTATTTAAATCAGCAGATCGATTGTATAAGATCGTTGTACATCAAGGTTATTTTGTTATTAATAAGGAGTAAATATGGATATAATTTTTTTTCTGGATTTCCAAAATAACAAAGAGGAGTCAATTTAAGTAGATGAACGAGGACTAACAAGCTCGTTTAGCTCCTAGCTATCAATATTTGTTATTCATTCTTAGTACAAATAATGAGTAAAATTTATAGAATCTATTTTTCTACTCAAATCTACACCTTTTTAATCCACATAAAACCGTCATAGTGAGGTTACAATCGTAACAAGAATCTTTTTTGTATAGTTAATGATAAGGAAAGCTTCTTAGTACCCGATTCGCATTTGGCCGGTATTTTCACTCTATTAATTTTTCTATCGAAATATGGGTGTAAGTACTTAGAATGATAAAAAAATATATGTAGACTTTAAGTCTGTCAGTTAAATAACAAATAACATTTTTATGTCGGCTATTATTATAAAATAATGTGTGATGAAATTAAAATTATATTATTTCCTTTTTGTCATAATAATATACGATACTGAAATCAGCTTTTCTTTGGGAACAAAATACACAGCATTCTTTCATCCAAATAAATCCAACAGCAACTGGCCTTTACCGGCAACAATACACCTCACATAAGTAGCGCAAACGGTGGTGCCAGCACATTCCGCACATTATCGTCTGTCGCGCACACAGAACAGTGGAATTGTCGACCACTATTTTATCATCCAGTCTGTATCCAAGAGCAATAAATGAATATCGATATTCGATACGAGTTGTGTACCTACATAGGGTGCTTATATTCGCGTACTATTTAAATATGTATGTTATTATGTAGATTGGTCGGATCCGAATATGTTGTATTTGAAATACAGCTACAATAACATTTAGGCAGAAATCACTTACAGCCAGGTTATCGATATGTAAAGAACCTCAAACAATTGTTAAAATATATAGTACTTAAAATGTGTTTTCTGATTAACTTTTAGCTATTCACTGTTAGAATATAATTGGTAATTATTAAATACAATAGTTTTTATTAGGATTAGGACTACAGGTAATATTTACAAACTTATAAAACTAAATAAGCTACAAATTTATTTAAATAAAAATTACTAAATAAAACTATTATTAATAATTTTAGTTAAAAAAATAACTGTTTTATAAGATTTTAGTTTGTCACTGATGGTTATTTTATTTACTAATATATTCTTAATTATTTAGATCGATAACAATTGTATAAATTGTTTACGATCTAAACAATTACTAAATAAAACTATTATTATTAATTTTAGTTAAAAAATTAAGTGTTTTATAAGATTTTAGTTTGTCACTAATGGTTATTTTATTTACTTCATCATCATCATCATCAACCTTTCTATCGTCCCACTGCTGGGTACAGGTCTCCTCTCATACAGAGAAGGATTGAGCGTAGTCACCACGCTTGCTCAATGCGGGTTGGCGATTTCAGACTTATCAAGTCCTCATGTTTCCTCAAGATGTTTTCTTTCACCTTCAGTCATTGATGTCCAAGATATACTTAGAAAGTACATACAACTTTAGAAAAGTTACATTGGTACTTGCCTGACCTGGATTCGAACCCGCGCACTCATACTTGAGAGGCTGGTGTTTTAACCACTGGGCCACCACGACTGTCATTTTGTTTACTTATATATTCTTAATTATTTATTTACTTATATATTCTTAATTACTAAATAAAACTATTATTATTAATTTTAATAAAAAAAAAATAACTTATTTATAAGATTTTAGTTTGTCACTAATGGTTATTTTATTTATTTATATATTCTTAATTATTTAGGTTCTCTTATCTAGTTATAGTTCTCGTATTTACAGTAAAAGGGTATTCAGCACTATCTTGGTCTCAACAAAACTTGCCCAACCCAAAAACCTTATTATTAAAATTAAACGCGGCGTCAGCGTGCAACTGCCGTGAGCAGAACATCAAATATCTCAGCTCGTGCTGACTGAGATTATCCCGGTTCATTAGCTTCACATTATCCACCTCGCTTGCATAGCTTTACTCGAAGATTACCTACCCATAAAACTACGTTTAAATCATTTTTATGTAAATTACTGCTTATTTGCAGACAATTCAATTTGCGAGAGCGTGGAAATGCAATTAACGTAATTATTATTTTGTTTATTTATTGTGTTCAATATTAAATTGGATGGAGCGGATTAAGTTTGTTACGTGTGCACAAAACATTCATTTAGTGTAAGGTAGAATTATGGATGTTATTCTAAAAGTACTTATTTATTATATTTTTTCTGCAAATTCTGACACACAGTCGTCTAAACTAAATTGGACAACTATGATCAAGTTGTAGAACAAATCAAATGGCAATAGAACAACAAACAAACAGTTTTCATTTTCATTCTTTACAGTAACTTAATACACAACGTAAACAGAGCCAGCACACAATAGCCGTCTATCCTGATTAACGTCATTAATAATATCTTTCTATAATTCTATTTAAACCAATCCGCTGATCCAGACCAAAATAAATTCCATTTACGCCGCACAAAATCAACAAATATTCAGCAATTCTGAACAAAAAACAATAAGTCATAACGTTATATTTATACAATACACCCTCGTACATAATAAACTGGGATGCCCGACTGTATTTGTTCAGCAAACACATCGCGGGCTTGATTCAGCTCTATTGAAAGACTTGCGCCATGTGACGATGACGATATTTGTGTCATTATAAAGTAGGTAAGTAAATTTATCATACGTGGACCAAATACTGAGGAAGGATTTGATGTAGTGGCTTTCGAAATAGCTACGGTAGCCAAACGGGATAATATAACGATACAACGGATTTATTTAGTTTTGTCAGCTGAACGGGTTTATCGGGATTTGTTATACAGGGTGTCAGGAAAATCGACGCACATCATGGTACCATGGATTCAGTCAATGGTTATAAACTAACACAATAACCGACGTTGGCTATTAAAAATATTAGCTAATATTATGTGCAATGTTTATGTGGTTAAAATGCATGGAACCGTATTTTTAATAGACGTAAAGTTCAATGCTGTTGCAATTTAGAATTATACACAGACTCCAAGATTGCGTGTCCTTGTTTGTGCCAACAGTATTCATAATGATATACGGGTTCATCCGGATCTACTTTATTTGTATTCATTTACAGGTTTATCCTAATAACTGACGTCAAAGAGAACTGACGAAACGTACGTTATTTTGTCTGAATCTACGAATTATTAACGTTTAGGCACTTACTTACTCATGAAAATATATAGCATTTCGTGAACAGGAGATATAAATATGTGGGATTCCATATGAAAATATAACGTAGAGTTATTTACAGTTGCATAGGTTTGGGAAATATGATTTAATGAGGTTCAAAATGTTTACGTTAAGCTCAATCCTTCTCTCTATGAGAGGAGACTTGGACCAGTAGTAGGACGCTAAACAAAAAGGTTGATGATGATGATGATGATGGCAATGTTTACGTTAAGTACATTCGGGGAAAAGCTCTTAAAAAAGAAACATGTGTGCAATCCGTGGCAGAAGGAAAACTTATTTATTAATTTGGATTCAAGATGAATGTAAAATTTTACCGTTGCGTTTTCGTTTCATCGATTTACAAATCACAACGATACTAAAGGCTTCACTTCAAAAAATCAAATATTTAATTATAACTATTCACACCTATAGAAATTTGAAGATGTTAACAATAGGTTCTGAAGTTATTTAAATAATGCCGTATTGCAATTTATATGAATATAACATATTAGGCTATATTATTGTTTCACAGACCTCCTCTCGATCAGAGTAAGTCTGTGTCGCGACAATGAATATATATTTTAATTAATTTTGAAACATAACTCTGTTAAAAGAACGTTCACTTTGATAAGTATCAGATATAATGGGTGACCTTTTCTATATAATACATTACTCGTAAAATTGTTTCATCGGAAACGAAAAGGAAAAGTGATGAATACCTAGAATTATAAAGACATTATAAAGCAATTTTATCAACACCAAACAAAAACATCAGCTAATTACAGCGAATATGAATATTATGTCTGTGATTAAGACTCTAATACAGCCTGCTAATACATGGGCACGCCACATTAGCGACGGTAAGTCTCTTCTTTGAGGAGTGGCTAGAAACGCCACGGCGCGCTCACCTTCCGCCTGACGAAGGTCTTCACCGGACACGGTTGTGTCGGGAGGTTCTTGTTCCCTATAAGGCGGGACGAAAAGCCAGGGTGTCACCATTGTGTGGATCTCCCTGAGGAAACGGTGGAGCATACGGTGTAGGTCTGCCCAGCTTGGGTAGACCACCGCCGTGTCCTCGTAGCGGCGATCGGCGGCGATCTTTCGCGTCCGACCCTGGTTAGGCCATGGTTCAGTGCGAGAGTGCATGGCAGGCCATCACCTCCTTCTGCGAAGCAGTGATGCTGGCAATGGAGGATGCGGAGCGCATGACGCAGCGTGAATTCCAGCGCCCTCACGCTAGTAGCCGCCGCAGTAGACGCCCTGGCCGGGAGACGACATCGGGTTCCCAGTCACCGTAGGCACGGGCCGCCAGGCGGTGAGCAGTGGGCAGCTCGCGCCGGGTAAGGACTAGGCCCGAGTCGATGGCGCTTTGTGTTTCACGCGCGCCTCAAAAAGATGTTGACACATCGTGACGGGGTCCACGAAGACCAATGCCTCCTGGGATTGCGGGTTGGTTAATAAAGAAACCGTGGCCCTGGCGCACAGGCAAGTGAAGAAACTCGGGTGGGTTTTAGTCAGTAAAAGACTGATACGCCCTTCCGCTCCGCACAGAGAGGAAGAAGTCATTTGATGATTTCCCATCCCAACAAAAAAAGCCTGCTAATACAAAACAACAATACAAAGGTGATTCATATTTCTTTGATATAAAACAAGAAGATTTGTTTTAATGTAACTTCGAAAAAATATCATGTTTAGAAACATTATCTTTTTTTAAACCCTTTGATAAGTAGGTACCCAACCATCCTTGGCGATATTACTGTTAATCGTTTCAATTGAAAAAGGGTCGTTCTCTTGTAAAATTCCTTGATTGATATAATTACACACACTCACCACGAACTTGTGTGTTTATATTTTCTATCAAATATATTAGTCGTATTTGGCCCACTACAGTAACTGACCATGCAGAAATAATGAAAATGCACTCGTGTTCGGCAGCGGAGCATTCACTACAGATAACCACCCGTCTGTACATAAGTAGGGTAAACATTGAATAGCTTAGCACATTGTTTCGGTCAGAGATCATAAGCTCATAGGCAGGAAAGTCGATGAGATTGATTTTCCTTCGTTTTTGTCGGTTAAATGTGCTTATGATGCCACTTAAGTAAAGTCAGTACCTAAATACTGAAACCCAGATAAAACTAAAAGATATAAGACACACACGTAAGTCACTAAATCACAGGTTATAAACTAGGCAAGGCTAGGGTTTTGTTTTAGATAAGTTTAGATTGTTGTAATATATTGCTGCCTTGAAATTTAATGAATGTATCATGAAAATATATTGTGCGAAACGCACTGTTCGACCAAATCTCTTGTTCATTAGTCCCTCAGTTATTAAACTTGTTCCTAGCCTTATGTTTAATTAATAAATAAAAATCGCCACGGGGAATGAATTTCTTTTTTTTTTAAGCTGGGTTATTATCAAATTATGACCTTTCCCGCTCTGGGCGAAGCAGAAGGACGTGTCAGACTTTTACTGACCAAAACTTTTATTGGCTCTTATTCCTTCACTTGCCTGTGCATCAGTGACATCGGTATCTTTTTGACCAACTCGCGACCCTGGCAGGCATCGGTCTTCATCATCAGGCTTCGGTTCTATTTGAGACGACGCGCGTGAAACATCGCACCGTCGGTCGACACGGGCCTACTTACTTCTTACCGGGCATGAATGAAGTTCCTTACGCTTTCCTCACATGCAAACACATTCGAATGAAGGAGGTATAGAGGCGCTTTTTGATATAGAACCATATACTATAAGTTTTAATAATAATAATAATAATAACTTCCATGATTTTCCGCTATAATGGAATTCATTTTGACATAGCTATCAGCTCAGCACCCCAAAAACGATGAGAACTATCTCATACTCGTATGATTACATATAACGCCTTTTTGTTGCGTGATGATGTTTCTACCAGTTTAGTTAAAAACCGCAAACCACGTATAGGAACAACGATCGTAAGTTCTAATAAACAAACGATCAGACAGAGAATTGAGTTTTTTTTATATTAAATGCAAGTGTGTTGAGTTTTTTTTAATATAAGTAGCAAACAAGAAACACTAATAGTCTCTGAATTCAAAAATTATTATAGTAAAAATCGCATGAACATAGAATTAATAGCAACATGTGATGAAGCAGTCGATTCACCAGTGATGTATTATGGAGCTTCAATTGCAGATATCTTCGGCTATAGCTGTACCTACAGAGTGTTTAGTTGATTTGACACGAGTTTTTTGAACACGTGACAATCATTTCGGCTTTCAGATCTATATGAGTTTTTTTTTTGTATTTAAGCCGATGAACTGCATCGATTTTTAAAACACTGTTTTCCTGATACAATTTCAGTATAATGAGTTACGGTTTATATTGAAACAATGTTTTAAACTTCCATATTAATTCTTCTGAAAAAAGTTTTCAGACTTGTGAAAAACGGCTTCTTCGTTAAAATCGCGATTTTAACGAAGCAGCCGTTTTTACAACAAAGCTAATTAGCTATTTTCTACTATTACTTTTATGGACTATTTATCACATTTGACCCTCAATAAAAATATGTTTTTTAAATAAGAATCTTCCTATCCATTACATAATCTAATTTGATTGAGTAGCCGGGTGCAATCAATCAATTATTACTGGCACCGCGCCACGCCCGGATCGTTCGGCCAATACCATTACATGTGGTTTTATCGCAAATTCGGTCACATACGTCAGAACTAACGCCACCAAAACAACGTTTAATACTGCGAAATAATGGTGCCCTTTAGGTCAAGTGATATTTGATCGTAGCCATACATAGGCGTCATTACTTTATTTGGTCAAGTTTTTATTATTGGGTGGGTGTGTTTTATGCGATAACTAACTGCACCCCTCGGTCATACCCGCATAAGTTTCGATTCCATAAAAGTATCAGGATAACAAGTATTTTATGTAAACATCCAAGGTGTTAGGCTTTGACCATACCAAATTCACATCATCAAAATTGGTCCAGCTGTTTGAGCGCGAAGAATTAACAAATATATAAACATAAAAACTTAACAATTACCATATTCTGCGAAAGCTTTGACTCGCCGTTATTTTATTTTGATTCATGCCTTTCATCATGCCATTTATCATACCACGACACAGTTCACAAACATCCTAATTGGTTATGGTAGCAAGAATCGAACTCGAGTGGAAAAGCACTAAAAATGTCATTGCCCACCAATATACTGCTGTCTGAAACACGTATAGCTTTCAGCACTGGCCATACCTACGGGTTGACGACCGGCGAGTCAATTTTCTCGCACCAGTGACTATTACGCGCTGGCATGGATTACTGGTTAATGGATATTCTTGTTAAACGGTAACTTCATCAGGTACTGTACGGTAACAGGGGAAAGGATTTGTTTTGATTGAACACGCGAGTGGAAATGTATTTCTCTTAAATTAGTCATTTTAAACAACGCTGGAATATCAATATTAAATTCACGGTTACACGTTAAGAATCGAATCAGTGATTTTGAATTGAAAATTAACCCAAGCTTGAATGTTTGTTTTGTAAATATTTATTAAATTATGAAATAGTGGCAATTTCAGTCAATTTAAGCAATAATCAAATATGAACAATGTCTAAAATATATTAATTGAATTGAATGTTCCTAACTTCGGTATTCCTCGAACCTTACTCGATTCCTTATCCTTAATTTTTGTTTCATAGTTTTAAAATTTATCCTGCAACACATTCACAAAACTCATTTCAAAGTCTGGAATATGCATTGAACCTACATTGTTTTTAGGCAATGATCTTTAGGTACCTACCATCATCTAAAACAATGTAGATTTATATCGCATTGACATGGGCATATGAATACAGAATACACATACCCTGCAAATAGATTATAAACCCTAAAAGGTTTAGCTGGAGACCACACGGACCCTTATTACGTACTCTATAATGAACTAGGCACAGAATGATAAATGGGCAATTCAACTATGACTTTGAAGTAGGCATTGTTATCTATTAATTACATTAAGTTCAAAATCGTTATAGCTAATTTTCTCTAACCGTTGGGTGTGTAATAAGGAGTATTGTGCCTACCCATTTTTTTGTATATCATAACAGCTAATCCGAACTGTAAACATGAAAATGACAGTCCGTCTTACCCTTTGAATGGATATACTACTCGTATTACCTGGGCTAGACCTGGTTTATCTTATGACGCTCAGTAGGATCATTTCCAACCTCCACACGGTCAACACCCCCACGGTTTCGGCCGCATCAAGGTCAAAAAGCTAAAAGATAGTATAACCGTAATTTAAAATAAAAATGATCTCATCTTGACAGTCAGCTAGATTCTTAGTGGGAGTGCGTCCAGAGTGCGTCGGACGAACAAAAATATGTTACTTGTGAATGTAATTTTATGCACTTCTGTTAAGTGCATTAAAGATGTTTTAATATTTGGCAGCCCAAAATATTTATAGTAAGTTGTCTTAAAATTGTTTTATCAAAACAATTTCACTTCAAATTAACTTATTCACTGTTAAATGAAAATAAAAATTGACAATATGAACCCTAAAAAGTATTCGGAACTAGTGAAGTAGTTTTCGCTTTCCCCCAAGGTTTTTCTACAGAACATTTAAAACTGACAACCAATCATCAATTACCGTCCATTTCACTCCACATCCAATATTTGTTTTTAAACGGTGTACACGAGCACGCTCGGACTCGTGCATAGAACGACCGATTCCACTTTTTAATCGCCACGCAATCAATACATCCCATCTAAACAGAACGCTGTCATTCTATTATACATTTTCCATTCTGCGAGATACGGTTTGGTTTCGTTGGTTGGTTTGTCTTCAAGGCTAGAGTGAATAGGCTCTTAATAAACTAGAGCGCTTTACCATCAACGATCGCATCGCTGCTTACCATCAGGCGGGATTGTGGTCAGGCGCTGGTTTATAACTTATAAAAAAAAAAAACTTGGGGTCGGACTGAGGCAAAACAGTGTTATTAGGAAGTTATCAACATACTAGCCTACCTCTTAGTTTGTTAAATACCTACTGAGTAAATACACACATCAAAAGTGTCTAGGGATCAAGCATTTTTATGCGGATTTCTTGAGATTGAGATGTGGCTTTGTAATAAATTTATGATTTTATAAATTTATATGGATCCTTTTTGGTGCATTTCATAATTTGAATCAGGAACTGTGAATCAAATTCGAGTAAAAGATGAAAATCAGCTGTCAATATTTTCCCTATAAAAACATACAACGCATTGAAGACATTATTAGTGCTACTGTTTCCCTACTACTGATTAAAACCAACGTTATTATGGAGCAGCGACGTCATTTAAGCAGGGAAGAAATGCTCAGAGCCGTGGGAATGATAGAAGCTGGTTCCCGGCAACGTACTGTGGCTTTAGCTCTGAATACAAGTCAGAGTGTTATCAGTCGACTTTGGACACGTTACCGAAGCACTGGTACCGTGGCTGAGCGCCATGGAGGACGGTATCGCTGCACCACACGGAGACAAGACCGATACATTCAAATCTTAACTCGAAGAGCTCCAACAATAACCGCCATGATGTTAGCCGTGAGGCTTCATCACTCTTCAGGGAACTTAATTAGCGACCAAACAGTCAGAAACCGCTTGCATGAAGTGAACCTTCATTCCCGAAGACCGCTACGGGTACCACCTATAGCAATGCACAATCGTAGGATTCGATATCAATGGGCTCTTGAACACAGAAATTGGGCAGAAGAACAATGGCGTTTCGTGTGCTTTTATGATGAGTCTCGTTTTGGTATGAGACCGGATACAAGACGTATACGACACTGGAGAACCCCTGGACGCCAACAGCGATTAAAATCCTGCCAGGAAGTCCATCCTTATAGTGGTGGAACCATCATGGTATGGGCGGGTATTTGGATCGGCGGAAGAACTGAGTTGATTTGGATCAGAGGCAACCTCAACGCTCAAATTTATGCTGAGACGATTGTATCAGACGTCATCGTTCCTCTACAAGTGCAAATCGGTCCCTTATTTCAGTTAATGCATGATAATGCACGACCGCACACCGCAAGAGTTGTAAGACAGACTCTCGCCGCAGCTAACATCAATGTCCTGCCCTGGCCTGCTCAGTCGCCAGACTTGAATCCGATTGAGCATGCATGGGATATGCTACAGAGAAGAGCTCTGCCGAATATGGAGGGTATCGAGTCGCAAGAAGACCTTTTTTTGTTGTTGCAACGAACATGGGCGGCCATTCCACAGCGTGATTTGGATGAACTCATTTTGAGTATGCCAAACCGATGTTCTTGTGTTGTTAGTGTTCGCGGTAGAAACACGGATTATTAATTGTTTAAGTTACCCAATAAAATTTTAGAGAAAACTGTTATTTCAGTCTTTTTTTCGAACTTTTGTGTTAGTGGTTCAAATGTCAAATATCCCTTTATTAGGAAAATGGCAAATTTCTTTATTAATGCAAAGGTGACTTGGTTTATCGTTACTGTGACAAACGAAAACACTTTATTTGATGAATCCTTAAAGAAAATTTTAATTAATATCAATCAGGAGAAAAGTTATTGCAAAAATATATGTTGATCCCTAGACACTTTTGATGTGTGTATAACGTCTAAAATCTAGATACTTTCATTAAGTCTAACATTAAACCGCCCAGTAATCATAGGACTTAATAATGTGGAATAAAAGTATTACTTACCGAACATTACTATAAAAACTTTTTTTCCAAAAAAAAATAAATACAACCGACTTCCAAAAAGTTTTTGACACCGACTTCCGAATTTATTTACTTTTTCACGTTTTAGTGTTTTTTGGAAGTCGGTTGTTTTTTGTTTTTTTTTTTTTGGAAAAACAGTTATTATTTTACACTTTTTAGTTGTGAAAAGTAATGTTTAGCTGCATCCGGTTAGACTGGATGCTGACGCTAAAATAGTTGGGAAAAGTCATGTAAGCAAACGACGTAATTCTGATTACTTTAATTTATACCCGTAATTTTAGTTTTAAAATGGAGCCACTGAACCGATTTTTATAAAATCCCTATGAAATCAAAATTAAAGTATGAACAGTGCTATACATGACGCGATTACGGATCTTAAATTCAGTCTCTTGATTATAATTGATTGTTACATAAGCGTGACGAGTAGGTAGTGGTTGTCCTATGTTAAACTTCAATGCTGTTTGAGGAATTCTCTCAACTGCCTATGGTATTCATCGTCAGATTTATTGCAAACCATCATTTTAACCCATATAGGTGCAAAGTTCTCATCAATATAAATTATTTTTTGAAAATTTACCTCGATTTCTCTGGTCTTCCATCATCAGATCCTGACCTGGTGACTATGGGACCAACTGAAAAGTATACCCTTTCAACCAAAAAAAGAATTTTGCAAATCGGTCCAGGCTTCTTCGAGTAATAGGGGAACATACATAAAAAATAAAATATTTCGACGAGTTGAGAAACTCCTCCTTTTTTTATAAATTGTATTCTAGCGTTTGACCGCAATGACCCTTGATGGTAAAGCGCACTAGTTTATTAAGAGCCTATTCACTCTAGCCTTGAAGACACTCAAATTGTAGTCCGACGGAAACGCCGATACTGGCAAATTTGTTCCAGTCCCTCGATGTACGCGGTATAAAGGAGGAGGTGAAACGCTTTCTCCGGATCGTAGTGGTGTTAACAACGTAAGGGTGGAAACTCGCCGTACGACGGGTCGTCCGATGGTGGAACGGAGATGGGGGAATTAAATCATGCAATTCCCTCGCACACTCCCCAAAATGCATCCTATAGAACACCGAAAGGCTGGATACTCTACGCCTGTGCTCTAGGCTTTGGAGACCATCTCGAGTTAAATCAGGGTCATCAACCCTTTCTTTAAAGTCGGTTAAAAAGCCTTATATATTACTCATCTACTTTTTAATCCACTTCGTAAAATGTGGGTAGCCTTCCTTCCTTCCATCTGTGAAGAAAACTCATACACACAGCCAGAAACACAAAGAGTTAACACAATCAAATTGAAAGCCAAACTTTTAAGTGGATCGAGTATTTTCAAAGTTGTCATTCAACATACGTCCTAACTTCCGCACAGTCGGTTAAATCTAATCGGAGAAAATTTATGGCCGACCAAACGTCGGTTTTATTCCAGAAGTTATCGCGAGCGAGTCAATCAGTTCGCGAGTGAATTCTATTATTCGTTCAGTCGTTTGGTTCCATTCATCGTTCTTTTGAATGAAATTGAAAGCAATCTTTTTCTGAATCTCATCTGATAAAGCTGTGATCTATGACTGTTTGTTTTCTTTTTATTTCTTATGTCACTTGCTTTGTATTTTAAAAAGACTAAGATAAAAATAAGGCTTGGAAGAAGATTATTGTCTATTATAAAGGGCGTCTTGTCAGGCTTCATTCTTACTATATCATAACTATATTCCGCCATAGGTTTCGCTCGTATGGTATGTTTATTAGAGTCGTGGTGGCGTAGTGGTTAAAACACCAGCCTCTGAAGTATGAGTGTGCGGGTTACTATTTCAAGTCAGGCAAGTACCAATGTAACTTTTCAAAGTTATATGTACTTTCTAAGTATGTCTTGGACACCAATGGCTCATTATAAGGTGAAGGAAAACGTCTTGAGGTAAACTGAACTTTAAGTCTAAAATCGCTAACCCGCATTGAGCAATCGTGGTGATTACGCTCAAACTATCTCTGTATGAGACGAGACCTGTGCCCAGCAGTGGGACGATAAAAAGGTTGATGATGATGATAAGTTTATAAAAAGCGTTTGTCTTTCCCTAAGGTTCAAGTTATCGCGATAACACTTATTAGCGGTTTTCAGGATCATTAAAGTTGTAAAATAATGTAATTTGTACCACATACATAGGTAGGTATAATTAGGCAAGTAATAAAAATATAATGTTATGAGTTTATCCTACATTACAACATAAAATAATCTAGAATCCCAAACAATGTTCCTAATTAATTAACTAAACGGTATGTTTTGAATGCTAAGCGTGTGGAACTAGAACACGTGAATGTTGTAACAAAATGAGCAAATAATGTTATCCAAGATGAAACGAATACGCCGCTGAATGTATTCAGAATATTTTCACAAAGAATGGACGCCTCAGAAGAAAGAGGTCTTTGTTTGCGAGCTTTAAAGAATTGGTGTATTCTTCTGATATGAAATTCCGGAGACCCAGATAAACTAGTTTTTCAAGCATACAATTTAAACCATGGCTGCACTGGATCTGCCTTCAAGCCAATGGTAGGTGCATTAAGTTATTGTGAAATTACATGCACATGAGGCTTATAAGATTTGGTTTAAGTCTACGAGTTGGTTTCGTTGCCGTACATGTATAATTTGCGTGATGCGAAATTTATAGCAGATGGACTAGCACTGCGTCATCGTTCCAGCTTCATCAATCTATAAGTACCTACATGGTTTAAAACAAAGACGATTTTCGTATATCTGAGTGTCCGCTTATATCTTCTAAAGTAGGCAATGTACTTTTAAAGCTATTTTAATCATCATCTACAATAACTATTCCGGAATGTTTTTGTGTAACTATAATAAATTAATATTTAAGTTACATATAACAATTAAAGAGAAAGGCACGAGCTCATTGGGCATCAAAAAATTCGTTCGCATCGCTGTATAACCAATAACCAAGTGTCCAAAAGACGGGCAGTATTTAAACGTTGGATGATAAAGCTGATTCTTTGGGCTAAAAATAGTCCACGACGACGATGTACTGAAAAATTTGATAAGCACTTGGACCCCAAGTTTTAACCCCAAACGTCTCAAATAAGAGTTTTTTAATGTATACCTACTTATATATTTAAAAAAATCGGTTGTCTGTAAAGTCGGTTCACTGACGTTCAACTGAACGTGACAACGTCATAGGAAAATATTGATGGAATGGTTGCATTGTTCGAAACTTTATCGCCGCAATTATCATTGCTATAAATAATTGACACCACAATCACTTTTCACTGCATTTCATACTTGACGAAAACATGTAAATGTATTATTTCACTCAAGTAGGAGAGAGGCATTTATGTTGAACGCTGCCGAACGCGAAGGTCGATTGTGCCTCTTTGTCCCTCGTACCGCGCTCTCGCTTGCACTCGCAAGCCTTAAATGGAACGGGGTAACGCCACATGCGTCATGTTTTTTGAAGTGAAACTTCTTTAGGCACGCTAGACTTGGGGAGTAAGCTGGCGAAAGCGTTACGAAAAATTATCGGGCAAGGCGAACGGAAGTTAAGTGGGGGATATAAGCACAGAGGCGCCCGTGGCGCGAGCTTGGTACTACAAGGTCTACAACGAGACTTTTTTTTTTTTCATTAAAAATAGAAGATCTATGCAATTTTTTTTAATTTTGAGACACGGATACACTTATTTATTTATTTAGTCCCTCCTGTATCCCCCCCTCCCTCACTCCCCCCCCCGTCACCCCTTAATATTCCCACGAAACTACCCCGACCCGACCCCGACCCCCCTCATTGATTACCTCACCCCCCGTGGATTAACTCGGGAACCATAGGTCGTGGACTACCCGAGTTTGGGATTTATTTTTTTTAAGTTTCGCTCGGTTTTGTATGGATTAGTAGAATCAGTTATCGATACCTAACAACACCTTCACGGGTCGGACAGGGTTTTCTTAACATACTGTATATATATATATACATACAGATGGTGCGAAAGAAGTTTCACTTCAGTCGTGTGGTCATAAGCACACTCGTTTTTTTGTGCGTGCAGCCGGCTCCATTGAATTATAAGTTGTTGCGTCAAAATATATTTATTTTAGTATTATCAGTTCAGTTTTCTAAAATCGTTATTATTGAGTTAAATGTTCAAGTATTTAAAAAATGTTTATGTTCAATTAGAACAGGAAGTACAATTTACAAATAATAAGTTAGTGGTGGGGTAGCGGTTCAACTCCGCTTCTTTTCTTCCTTGTCTTCTATTTTCATCACTGGCACGATAGTTATTTAAATATTGTTGAACAAAAACATTATCACTTCCACGGTGTTATCAGTAGCAACGCAGAAGCTGTTTTGGTTGTATGTATGAGCTGGAGCATGTATATCCTTCCTATCTAGTGTTTCAGACGTTCTTACTCTTCAAAGCATAAAATTCCCTAAAACGTCTATCACAGGTCGGCATATAACAACGGAATTACCATAGCAAGGAGACGCAATAATCTTATGTTGGGCAGCACTCGTCGAATCAGCCAATTAAATTGCCCCGTAGGGTTAGATCCCGCGCTGATTGGCTGAAAATAAATAAGAATAAATCATTTTCACAGCAAGATTTTTTATGGATAAGCTGTAGAAGAATTGCACCACTAAAGTGGTAGTGGGCCGGGCATATTGCCCGTAGAACCAATGCCCAATGGGCCGACGGGTTCTCGAGTGGCGACCACTCACCGGAAGACGCAGCGTCGGTAGGCCCTCGACAAGGTGAACTGACGACCTGGTGAAGTTCGCGGGAGGTGCAGGACCGGTCGTCGTGGAGATCCTTGGGGTAAGCCTAGTCCAGCAGTGGACGTCTTTCGACTGAAATGATGATGATGATGATATTTATTACCTTGGGAATTTTCTCCCAGTCAATCAAGTAAGGTAAAGAGATTAGATGGCAGGTGCTTTAGTAGGGCCGAAAAATAATGAAAAAATACTATTGTTACGGGCTAGGGGTACTAAAACGCCGGTTAAGGGTTTCGAAGTTTATTGGCAACGAAGGTACAGTCGATTGTAGGCAATGACAAGTAGAATGTTGCTGACGTTGCACCGAAGTCTTCACTTACGTCCACGAAGTCCGTGTTGTAAACACACAACAACACTACAGATGTTTCTTCACGTAGTACTCAATGTTCTCGTTACAGTTGTCGCAGTAGGTATTCTCAAGGATCGCTTCTTAAATGTCGCTGTTTCGTCTCGGTAGTCAAGTGTAGACTGACTCGGCGTCGGCGTCACGGCGCTATATATAGGCCAGCTGATCGAACATTCCAGAATCGTCTAGACGTAATAATAATAGCGCATAACTTCGAGTACATTCAGTAGGTACCTACGGTAATTCCCGGAAACGGGTTTCTAGAAATTTCGATGTCGTCACTTTGTTGACAAAATTGATAAAACCTGTACCATTCAATAGGCCACCTTAAGTCTAGGAATGCGTTTTTATATTACACCTAGACAATGTCTAGATCTCGAGTAGTAGGGCTTAAAAGTTACGCACTGTATGTCACGCGATATTGAACCTTATGTCCTCGACATAAGGTGCATTCGTAACATTGCCCCCTTCTTAGTCATGCTCGTCCCGAGCATGATTTGATCCATAATAGCGAGCTAGGCGGTCTACGTGTACGATCTTCAGCTTCCCTCTAGGTCCTTTCTTTATCCGGTAGGTGACATCGTTTATCCTCGTTACTATCGTGTACGGACCCTCCCATTTGGCTTGAAATTTCGGACTCTTTCCTTTTCTCCTTATGGGATTATGTAACCATACCAAAGTTCCCTCTTCAAATCCGGGAACGTTAGCTTTGCGGTCGTATCGGATCTTCATTTTCTCGCTGGTTTTCAGACCATTCTCTCTCACTAGCTCATGTATTCCATCTAGTTTACGTCGTAGGTCAGCCATATAGTCGACGGCTAGGATAGGGGTATCTGGGGGTGTTCCGGTTAGTGCATCTACGGGTAGTCTAATCTCTCGGCCGAAGTTGACTTTCGCCGGTGTACAATTTGTGCTGTCATGTGTTGCAGAGCGGTATGACATTAAGAAGAGTGGAATATATTGGTCCCAATCCCTCTGGTGTTCTTCCACTACTTTGGCCAAATGATTCTCTAGCGTCTGGTTGAATCTTTCGACCATTCCATCTGACTGAGGGTGATATGGTGTTGTACGAGTCTTATGTATCCCGAGTAGTTGGCAAACCTCTTGAAATAGTGAAGACTCGAAGTTTCTACCCTGGTCAGAGTGTAACTCCAAGGGAACGCCAAATCGACAGAACACCTCGTGAACTAGCTTTTTGGCGACGGTATGAGCTTCTTGGTTGGGTACTGCAAAAGCTTCTGGCCATTTGCTGAAATAGTCTTGCATGACGATGATATACCTATTCCCTTCTTCGGTAATAGGGAACGGCCCAGCTATATCGACAGCAACTCTTTCCCATGGTGCACCAACATTATACACCTTCAGCCGACCTCTGGCCCTCGTTTGCGGTCCTTTTACTGAGGAGCAGGCTTCACATTTCCAACACCAGTCCTCTACGTCTTCGCGACAATGCACCCAATAAAATCTTTTTCTCACCTTCTCCAAGGTTTTCTTCACTCCTAGATGTCCTCCGGATACTCCGTCGTGCACATGTCTTAGCACCAACGCGACCTTATCACAGGGGACAACTATCTGTAAGGCGACCTCCTGTCCACTAGGTGATTCCCATTTCCTCTTCAGAACTCCATTATCAATTATCAGGCTGTCCCATTGAGCCCAGTAACTTTTTGCTGTTGAGCTAAGCGCTGATATTTCACTCCAAGCGGGCCTCTGGCCACGCTGCTTCCATTCAATTACTGCCCTCAGGTCACTGTCTTCCTTCTGTGCGTCTTCCAATGCTTGATTATTCCAGTCCTCGTCCAAAGCGTTCACCTGGATGATCCGCACGTTCTCTTCCTTTCCATGTTTGCGTTCTTCACCTAGGTCCTTACTCCCTGAAGTAATCTGGCGACGGCGGTCCTTTTGTCTTAACTTTTTCTCGAGGCGCTTCTTCTTCCGTAGCTCGTCCTCGACTTCCTTGTCCCGCCTTGCATCTGGCGCACTCCACGACCTTCCGCACGACCGCTCTCGCTCTTGTTCTCGCTTACCAGAGCGTTCGCGTTCCCGGTCCTTGACGCGTTCCTGCTCTCGTTCAGCGGGCCGCTCGCAGCGCCCACTCCGATCGCTCCGCTCGCGCCAATCGACGCGCTCGCTCGGGTGCTCGGGCTCGACCTTGGCGTCGCGCTTGCGCCACAGCAACACCTCTGCGTCTTTACGTGCCCAAGAAGTACTTCTTCCCTTAGCCTTCCTGGGACAATCAATTCTAATGTGCCCGTTTTCGCCGCACTCATAACAAGTTGGTCCTCGTCGGGCTTTTATTTGTGCGGTTACTTCACGAATACGGTCGTGTTGTTGACCATCTTGGCGTACTGCTTCCACCTCCAGAGCGTGCATCAAGGCTGCCTTCAGGGTCTGATGGTGACCCAGGCGTACTGCAGCCCTGACTTCTGCATCTCGAATCCCATCAGTAAAGAATCGCAGAGTAGTAGCGTCAATCAATCCCGGTGTTGATGCATATGCCTTCCGGACCATACGTTCTATTTCCGTTGCCCACTGTTGCAGACCCTCATTGCTCTTCTGAGTGCGGTCGCGGAGTTGGGCCCTGTAGACATGTTCGAGGTGTTTCTCTCCATATCTTGTCTCCAACGCTTCTAACAGACAGGCTAGGGTATTGCAATCGCCGGAAATATTCTCGAGAATTCGTACGGCATCACCACGCAAAGCAAGCATAAGGGCCGTTAGCGCTTGATCGTCGTCCCAATTGTTGCCTTTGGCGACCTTCTCAAACTGTAGACGGAAGGCCACCCATGACGTTGTTCCGTCAAAATGAGGTACCTTGAAAGTCGGCAAAGCACTGGGTACCGGTACCACACCTTTAATAACTCCTTTTTGTACAGCTTTATGGAGAAACTGTATTTCTTTCTCACACTCCATGATGGTACTGTCTAGTTTATCAAAACGCACATCATGTTTGTCTATTCGAGCGTCTTGCTGGTCTATGCGCGTATCTTGCTGGTCCATACGGGAATCTTGATGTGCTGTTTTTATTTTAAGCTCATCAACCTCTTCTTTGGTTTCTTTCCACTTTTCATTAAGTTCTAATACTAATTGCTGGGATTTTACCTGAGATTCTGCTATGCTTGTAATGATTTGTGCCTGGGTTTCTGTCTGGGATTGTTTTATTTCTGCCTGGGATTGTTTTAGTTCTGCCTGGGATTCTTTTAGTTCTGCCTGGGATTCTGCTATTCCTTTTATTTGAGCCGTCAACTGGGCGAGTAACGCCGATAAATCATATCCGCTGGTTCCGGGAATAGTGGTGGAACTAGGTGCACTCACATTCGTCGGTGGTACGACGGCCGCATCTTCTACGGGAACAGGGACACCAAGCGATGCTTCCTCTTGACGCGCCAAATCCATCGCTGCTTGTCGTCGCGTGCGAACTCTTTCGTCTTCCCTTGGCGTGACCGGCATCCCACTTCTGACACCAATTGTTACGGGCTAGGGGTACTAAAATACCGGTTAAGGGTTACGAAGTTTATTGGCAACGAAGGTACAGTCGATTGTAGGCAATGACAAGTAGAATGTTGCTGACGTTGCACCGAAGTCTTCACTTACATCCACGAAGTCCGTGTTGTAAACACACAACAACACTACAGATGTTTCTTCACGTAGTACTCAATGTTCTCGTTACAGTTGTCGCAGTAGGTATTCTCAAGGATCGCTTCTTAAATGTCGCTGTTTCGTCTCGGTAGTCAAGTGTAGACTGACTCGGCGTCGGCGTCACGGCGCTATATATAGGCCAGCTGATCGAACATTCCAGAATCGTCTAGACGTAATAATAATAGCGCATAACTTCGAGTACATTCAGTAGGTACCTACGGTAATTCCCGGAAACGGGTTTCTAGAAATTTCGATGTCGTCACTTTGTTGACAAAATTGATAAAACCTGTACCATTCAATAGGCCACCTTAAGTCTAGGAATGCGTTTTTATATTACACCTAGACAATGTCTAGATCTCGAGTAGTAGGGCTTAAAAGTTACGCACTGCATGTCACGCGATATTGAACCTTATGTCCTCGACATAAGGTGCATTCGTAACACTATTAAAACTATAGAATCAAAAATAAAAATCGAACAAATGTGAATCGGATATACGCACCGAGGGTTCCGTACAAATTAGTAAGAATGAAACTACAAATTTATAGTTTTCGGATTTTTCCCTCACTAAGGTTTAATTCTTGGCAACATGGAATGCCCTATAGATACCTTAACATAAACGCCCATAACTTTTGATTCACTTAGCAATTTAATTTTTCACTGCTTTAGGTGATTGCGATTTTTACATTTGCATTATATTTCATATTAATGTTAAGTTTTTATAACACACTAGGAATTTCTCCTGTGTCGTGGATGTGTTTACAAAACATATAAACTGATATACACAAATAACCAGATCCAGAACAACGACTTGTAGGCCGTACATTACGTTTGTTCCGTGCGGGTATAAGGGTTTCGTTTTTATCTCTGAAGTACAAAACCTAAAAATAAACAGGCTTAATACAAAAGTTAGGTATCGACTCAATTAAATTCATTAAAAGCTCCACATTATACTGGTTTCAGTGTAAGTGGTATGTATGTATAGAGTCAGCTAAAGATACTTGGACACGTTCGTCCCTCAGGACGCCTGAGACCTAATTGGTTCCCAGATCGGCTGCAAGAAATTCGAAATTGGATCCCTTCTTATTAACTCGAAAAGAAGTAACCAATCAGAACTTTTAGATTTGTTAATACTCTGCAGTTCGTAGTAAAAATAAGTACACATATTGTAGAATTTCATAAATTATGTATTTTTTAATACATGGTATAATTTAAATAATTGGAAGCCTCATAAAAGGTGCTCATCATTATGAACAACTTTTAGGATGGGACCAACGTCGAAATCGCAAAATCAGTAGGTAACTATGATGTAATTAACATTATGATCATATACAGGAAACAACATTTTTATATCGGTATTTCTGGAATGCTCCCCTACGTTATGAAGACGAGTACAATGACACCATTAAAGTTAAAAGGCAAATACCTATATCTGGTATATATTTCTCCTAAACCAAGTAAGCTTTATTCCTCAAGATTATCATAAACTGCCTTTTATTATGCCTTATGATTTCGACATTACAAAATCAGTCGCACTCGCAGTCCACTTTGGAACCCTTGACGACAAGTGTAATTTAAAAGAAACACTCCTAGCACTTTATTTTTTCTTCGGGTCATGTATGATTTTGTCAATTACGTTTTATTTGAGGCAAACAACATACTAGTTATAAAAGTAACGCTTACAATGTTCAAGTGTGTTTGCTGTATAAACAAGGAAATTGTTTGGTTCTTTCATGACAAAGGATAATATTATAGCTTTAGCTATTCACGGTCGTATGAACATCGATGTCGAAACCGTAACCAAGAATTCAGTAAAGCGGGAGATGCGCTGCGGTGGATGGGTATTGAAATTTTACGGGCAGAAGCGTATTAAAATTTACGTGATAATCATAAAATCTCACATCACACAGTAAAGGAATTTATTTCATTCGTACGGATGAGGCCGCTTTCTGTCTTGGTGTGCAATTTATATAATTAACAATAAAATTAATGGGCGATTTTATTGCTCGTCTGTTTTCATCATTCCGAAGGTTGTAAAAATGTGTGGGACTGTGTAATAGGGATGTATCCAAGGTATGAAAATCAAAAAAATAGTCCGTCTTACAGATAATAAAGAAAATTAAGACCCGTATTTTTTATTTTGTCGTAATTACCAAAAATTACTGAGATATAGCGTATTAAAGTTACAGAGTGGGGGCTAATTACGTCACGCCGTTCTATATTTTGCACCATGGCGTGACGTCATGCGACATTTCATTTATTTATTTATTTATTTATTATGGCACGCCAACGACATATTTACAATAATGGTAGCATAAAAAGCAATCATAGGTCTTCAGTTTTGTGTAAATACATCACTTATAGGCATACACAACATTCACAATAAGAGATCTAATTATTACTAATTTCATTCAACAAAACATATATATTACAATTAAACTAAAATTGAATTAAAATTAAATTATAGTGAATAATTATTCATAAATGAAATAAAATCAATAAAATAATATAAAATCAATAAAATAAATAAAATCAATATTAAAGTGGTTAATATTTATTAAAGTGAAAGTTGATGTAGGCAGCTGATTACAGGACAATCCTTTTAATTTTAGATTTAAATATTGGCATACTATCAAAGAAAATGTCGATGCTTCTGTCGATCGAACAAGCTCTGTTGTAGCAAGCCAACATTCTGTTCAAGGGAGCATGGTGGCCCAGATTTGTGCGACACGGCTTAGTGGCAAATGTCTCAGAGGAGCGCCTTGACCGGAGATGTGAATGACGAGGCACATTTACGTTTACTTTACTAAGGAGATCTGAGGTTGATGTTAGTCCGTTTACAATTTTATATAGAGTTGTCAAATCATTTAGAGCTCTGCGTTGTTTCAACGAGTCTAATTGAAAGTACTTTAGCCGTTCCGAGTAATCGGCTTGAAATGGGCACTTGTGATCTTTAAATCGCAAGTACCTCGTCATTTTTTTCTGAACGCGCTCGATTCGGTCTATATAGGTATTATATGTCGGACTCCAGGCGGGAGATGCATATTCCACCAGGCTGCGCACAAAAGCTTTAAAGAGCACTTTCAGCGCCAAGGTTCCCTTAAACTCCTTGCCAACTCTGCCGATAAACCCGACCATTTTCATTGCTTTTTTAATAACATTATTAATGTGTGTGGTAAATGAGAGATCACTGCTAAGTACTACACCTAGATCCCGTATGCTTTTGATGTTTTGCAGTAACGTACCATTGAGCGAGTAAGTTGATGGTATGGGGTGTTTTTTCCTTGTGAATGTTATGTGATAACATTTACTAGCGTTCAGAACCATCCCATTCTCCACACACCAGCGCTGTATTGAGTGCAGATCTGTTTGGAGTAGAGCAATGTCCTCTAGGGAATTTATTGGACGATAGATCTTAAGGTCATCGGCAAATAAGGAACATTGGCTGTGTTTGATGCAATTTACTATATCATTAATGAATATAACGAAGAGAATTGGGCCGGTGTGAGAACCTTGGGGCACACCAGAGGTTGTGATATACTCTGGAGACTGATAACCGTTTGCCACCACTCTTTGTATTCGCCCGCACAGATACGATCTGAACCACTCCAGCAGTTGTCCGTGTATGCCAAGATAATGCAGTTTTAGCAGCAAGATTTCATGATCGACTTTATCAAAAGCGCTGCTAAAGTCAGTATACAGGGCATCGACTTGCTGGCCAGAATCAAGGCTCATACCGATTTCGTCAAGGTATGATACCAAGTTGGTAACGGTGGATTTGTTGTTACAGAAACCATGCTGTTGTGGGGAGAGTTGTGATTTCACATGGGAGGTTAATATAGGGCAAATCATTGATTCAAAAAGTTTTGAAAACATGGACAAGATAGAGATTGGACGGTAATTTCTAACATCAGTGCAGTCACCTTTTTTAAATATAGGAACCACATTAGCTTTCTTCCATACTGTAGGGAATGTACTAGTTTCGAGCGATCTATTAAGAATGAGGGTTAGGGGATATGCCAACTTACGAGCACATTTTTTTATGAAGAGTGGTGGTAACCCATCTGGTCCTGCACCCTTGGTAACATCAACTCGGTTTAGGGCTTTAAAAACTTCCCTCTCAGTAAAAGCAATTTTGTGAAGTAAGAACTGTGGGAATGATAGGTTCATTGTTTTTCGGGTATTTATGCTACTGGCTGAAAGTGTAGATGAAAATTGAGTGGCAAAGAGTTTGCATATTTCATCGCCTGTTGTAGCTGTCGATTCATTTAGTGTCATTTCGGATGGTAAAGAGTTCGATTTTGATTTTTTGGCCTTAACGAAGGACCAAAACGCTTTTGGGTTTGACTGAATGTTACTCTCTACACAGTGGACATATTTTCTGTAACAACTCTTAATACCTAACCGTGCCCTTTCATCAAGCATTCTATACTCAATGTCGTCACGTGGATTGTTGTACTTTTTATAACGTTGCCTTAGTTTTTCTTTTTCGTTGAGAATTTTCACTAGGGTTTTGGAATACCATACAGGAAAGTTTTTGTTGACATGATTAAATTTAGGAATGTGCTCATTAATAATTGTTTGAAGAGAATCATATAGAACCCTTGTCATAAGATTAACATTTGCGCACTGCTCAAGGCGCTCACTCCAATTCAACTCTCCTATTTTTTTATTTATTAGTTCGTAATCAGCTGCCTTGAAATTAAGTCTAGCTTGTTTTACATGTTTAAGTGGTACGTACGCTTTTAAAATGAACTCAATTTCTAAAGGAGGGTGGTGACAGTCTTCTTTACAGAGAGGTGAGGCAGACCTTCTGACTATAGCATTTTGTATATTAGAAAATACCAAGTCCAATGTTCTACAATTAGTGTTTTTAATAACATTATATTGAGATAGGTTATTTAGAGACATGAAATCTATAAGTGAGTATCCTAGGCTATTACTGTAGTTAGAAGGAATAGTTGAAGTTACGCGAGAGTTGCTCGGGTCCCGATTCCATTCGACAAATCCGAGATTAAAATCTCCAATAACAATAAGATCCTCGCCTGTTGTTTCATTGACATTCGTGACCGAATCAAGAAACACATCAAGATGCTGCCGTGTCACAGGTGGTGGTAAGTAAATAGCACAAATATTGACTTTCTTCCCCTCATTTATTTTTACGCGCACCCAGAGATCCTCTGCAGAAGTTTCCCACTGACAAGCCCGGGCAGAGTCGTATGACTTGGACACAGCGATAAGAACGCCCCCTCCTTCTTTACCTGTAAGTGAGCTGGAAGCCCTATCTCTTCTGTAAGTATTATAATGGGCGTTAAATATCTCTCCGTCATTGATGTTATCATTGAGCCATGTCTCGGTGACCACAATCATGTCATATCTATTGACACCTACAGCAATGTTGATATCGTCCAATTTCGATCGCATTCCTCGGAGATTCTGGTAGTAGATGGTGAATTTTAAAGATTTACTCACGGTTTACCGGTTTTGGGTTTTTGGGTACTTACATGAGAGATACCGCGTGTAGGTTTTTAATCTGCAAAGCGCGTGCACCATCCTCTTTACGGGCTAACACGCGGCCATTACGAACCCAAACATATTTATAGTTCTTCTCACGCGCCATTTTCCTAGCTTCTGCATGTATGGCTTTATTCAGGGGTGATAGATGTTCGGAGACGAAGACGGGCTGCTTGGCACCACCGTAGCCCAAGTGACTTGAATTAAGCTTATCGGAAACATGGGCGCGGTTGAATTTCGTCACTGATGCGAGAATTTCATCCCGTTTTTTTGTATTTTTTAGTTTCACGATAATTGCTCGCGGGCGACTGTTCTGCAAGTCTAGTTTTTTGACACGGGTTATTGAATAAACTTCTTCCGCTTCAATATTACATGAGATCGTTTTTCCTAGCTGAATTTCAAATCAATATATCTTCCTAAGTATTTGAATAAAAGAAAAAATAAAAAATACGTGTTCAATATTTTTTATAAAGCTATCTGACGGACATTAAATTATTTTTTAGGATACAAGCCAATTGAGATGCAGTTAAAATTTGACAGAATCCCTCACTGAAATTAGGGATTATTTAACTCAATCAAATAAATCTCTTATTTAACCCAGTCAAATATTCTCAGAATGATAAAATCAGCGTAAAAACGTCTGCTTGTGTCTACAGTATATGCTTATCGGAGATGGCATGTTTGTCTCTCGTTATAAATAAATGTATTTTCTTTTTTTCTTTCTTTCTTTATCATCATGCACATTTCAAATACTGTGCTAACGTTTATTTGCGCATTTTTAACTTATTTCACTAATTGATATTAGTCGAGCATTCAGTACAAGATCACCAGCAGATTTGGTGCAGCTGCAGCTTTCGGCAAGCTGTGTTGCAAGGTCTTCTATTCGCACGATTTAAGGCTGGCCACCAAAAATTTCCATGTATATGGCCGTTGTGCTGCCAAACCTCTTATATTCTTCCGAGACGTGGTGCGTGTACCGTCGCCACAATCGTACTTTAGATCGCTTCCACCTTTTATGTGCGGAATACAAAATACTGAAGTTTTGCGAGGAGCCAATGTTGGTGGTATTGAAACTTATTTCTTGCGTCGACAGCTTCGGTGGTGCCGTCACGTATCGCGTATGGCGGAGGAAAGAGTGGCTAAGCGCATCTTCTACTCCGAACTTGAGGAAAGCAGACGTAAGCATGGCAGACAATTCCTCAGGTACAAGGATATTCAGAAGCGTCATATGAAACGATGCAATATTGAGTCCTCTCAATGGGAATGTTTGGCAGCAAAACGCCCGGAATGGCGTGGGCTGCTGCAGTAGCGAATAAACGATTTTGAGAAGCAACGTAAAGCAGACCTCGATACTAAACGCGACAAGTTGAAAGCCCGCCAACCCGCAGCCATCCAAAACCATTACGTGAACGGAATACTTACGTGCCCTCAGTGCACACGAGCATTCTCAGGGAAGATTGGCTATATAAACCACCTTCGCACACAATATGATCCATGAGCCGAGTAGGAGTTAAAGTAATCGCCATGACCGAAATCGGTCGGAATCATTATGATCAGCGGTCATAGCGTGTGCTCGCTTACATCTTTATATTACTCCAGAGAATACATTAAATTTGTCTTTATAAGTATCAGTATAATATTTTAGCCATCTTTCTAACTTCTACACGGTCCATCAAGTGTATCGGGCGGGACCTCGCTCTTTAGACCCTGAGAAAGAACATAGGCTACCTTTTATTGAAAAAAATGATATTCCCGAGGAAAATCGAAAAAGCGCGATATAACCGTATTCCACGCGGACAAAGCTGCGGGCGGAAAGCTAGTAGATATAAAATAATGATTTCTTCCAGTCCTAGAGCAAGTCGTGGTAGTCAATTTCGTTCTAATAAAGCATATTTTAGTTCTCGAAAGGGGTAAGCAGCAATGCACTTATCACAAGTACCTATAACAATTGTATAAGTACGAATACAACGTTATCACCAGGATGATTTAGTATTACTGACTAATGTAAATGGGGTTTACTGTTACCTCGCAACAGATCTATTTTGATTGGTAGGTTGGTGAATTGGGCAAAGTAATTTGATCCTCAACTTACTTGCTTCCAGCGTACGGCATGTCCCCTAGCCTGACTGGCTGGGTAAAAGACTTCCTGACTGAACGGTCCCTCCGAGTTGTTGTCAACGGATGCTCATCTGTGCCCATGTCGACTAATGCCGGTATTCCTCAGGGGTCTGTTCTCTCCACAACTCTGTTTCTGCTGCATATTAACGATCTGCTGATGCCCGGTATCTATGGGTATGCAGATGACAGCATAGTTGTGGAGAGATACCTGCCGGATGCTCGGGCTAGTAGGGAATCAATCCGGTCCGAAAGAGAAGCCATGGTAGAGCGAACGAGTGTTGCACTTCAGGCAGTCTCCGAATGGGGCAACGCCAATCTTGTAGCATTCAATGAAATTAAATGAAATGAAATCGTTTATTAAGCAAGTAGGATCACCGATCACTTTTACACGTCATATGTTTTTTTTTTCTTCTTTTTTTTTTTTTTTTTTTAAACTAGATGAAGCCGGCATTTCCTAACTGACTACCTCTGAGAAGAAATAGCCGAAACAAACTCAGGGATCATCGTCTTTTTTAAAGTCCAGACATTAAAAATGAAAATGTTTACAATAATTTACGTTATAATTACGCATATTGCTTAATAGCAATGCTTAACAGAGCGAGCAGCTCAGTCCCAAGCCTCTCTATCCTCTAAATAATCTGAGATTTTATAATACCCCTTTTTGCAAAGTTTGGCCTTTATATAGGTTTTATATCGTTTAATGGGTAAGTTTCGAATGCCCATGGGAAGCTTGTTGTAAAAGTGTATACATTGACCCATGAACGAGTTGCCTACTCTGTGGAGACGAGTGTGATGTACAGCAAGATTGTGTTTGTTCCTGGTATTTATATTATGAATATCGCTTATTTTCTTAAAATTAGATATATTTTTATGTACATACATAAGATTTTCAAATATGTATTGCGAAGCTACAGTCAGAATGTTCACCTCTCTGAATTTTTCTCTAAGAGAATCTCTAGGACCAAGGTTGTAAATGGCTCGAACAGCCCTTTTCTGTAAAACAAAGATGGTATTGATGTCCGCACAAGTTCCCCAGAGAAGAATCCCATAAGTCATAAGAATATGAAAATAACTAAAATAAACAATTCTGGCTGTATTCACATCAGTTATCTGTCTAATTTTCTTAACAGCATAAGCGGCAGAACTGAGTCTACCCGACAGCTTCTCAATGTGAGGACCCCATTGTAACTTGGAGTCAATAGTCAATCCAAGAAAAACTGTCGACTCGACAGGGATCAACTCTACTGCATTCAGTTGAACATTGGTACTTAACTGCCTGATATTTGGCGTAGAAAATTTAATGAATTTAGTTTTTTTTTCATTCAAAAGAAGGTTATTTACATTAAACCAATGGACAACTTTCGAAAGTGCATTGTTAACTTCGTCAAAATTTGCTAGCTGACGCTTGACTTTAAAAATAAGAGAAGTGTCATCCGCGAACAATACTATGTTGTGATTATCCCTCACGTGATGAGGTAAGTCATTAATATAAATTAAAAACAAGAAAGGACCTAGAATTGAGCCCTGCGGAACGCCCATGGTGACCTCAGATCCTGCAGATTTGTTGCCATTAACATCAACCCTCTGAATTCGATTATTCAGATAAGAAGTCAGAAGGTCGAGAGCTCTGTCCCTTAAACCATAATGGTACAGTTTCCTAATAAGAGTATCATGATGTACGCAATCAAAGGCCTTGGACAAATCACAAAAAATACCAAGAGCATCTTGCGATTCCTCCCAGGCCCCAAATATGTTCTTTAGCAACGCCACGCCCGCATCGGTAGTTGAACGACCCTTTGTAAAACCAAATTGTTTCAGGTGCAATGCCGCCAAAACGCAGGCGTGTCCTTTCACCGCCAAAAGGAGCCCGTTCACCTTGGCTCCTACTTTTCGGAATGTATCCTTGGAGTGTACTGACCGCCAGCTTTTGGGTGTTGAAATTTCCTCGAATCTAAACTTTGGGCGATTCATTGAGTCCAAGGCCAAGGTGGCTGATAGAAAACTTGGCGTTATCGCAAAGGTCCGGCAGTATTTCACACCAGGGCAGCTTCTAATGTTGTACAAAGCACAGGTCCGTTCGTGTGTGGAGTACTGCAGCCACATTTGGGCTGGTGCTGCTAAGTGTCACCTGGCCACTTTGGATTCAGTGGAGAGGCGTGCGAAGAAGCTGATTGGTGACCCTGATTTAACTCGAGTTGGTCTCCAAAGCCTAGAGCACAGGCGTAGAGTAGCAGCCTTTCGGTGTTCTATAGGATACATTTTGGGGAGTGTGCGAGGGAATTGCACGATTTCATTCACCCATCTCCGTTCCACCATCGGACGACCTGTCGTACGGCGAGTTTCCACACTTATGTTGTTAACACCTCTACGATCCGGACGAAGCGTTTCGCCTCCTCCTTTATATCGCGTACATCGAGGGACTGGAACAATCTGACGGCGGCGGTGTGTCCGTCGGACTACAATTTGAGTGTCTTCAAGGCTAGAGTGAATAGGCTCTTAATAAACTAGCGCGCTTTACCATCAACGATTGCGGCAATGCTTACCATCAGGCGGGATTGCGGTCAAACGCTGGTTTATAAATTAATAAAATAATAATAATAATAATTAGAATACATTATCCAACAAATATCTACCAAATCGCAAACCATATAACCGCCGCTAACCAATAAGGGAACACTTTACACATTTCTTTTCCCGTGTCTAACGAACAGGGGCATGTTACTTCTACTTATAAACGCTAGTAACCCCGCTTCGCCTCCGTTCACAAGGCACGTTGGTAAACACAGCGGGTGTAAAGCGTCCTTTGGCGACATTTTGTAACAACCGTTCGAGTGTGACGGCGATTTATTTCCATTTGCCACTCGTTACCGTAATGCATTTAGACCGTCGGCGGACATTAAAAAAAGACTGGTTCTTTCTGTTTTAGACTGGTTGTATCCGGCTATATCTGGTCTTAACTGATTAGATTTATCAATAAATTTGTCTCGCTTTGTTTTTATATTTTAGACATTATTACATAGGATATTTACAACTTTTGACATTCAATTAGTAACTGTTTTTGAATTGTATAATTGTATTTGATTTTGGTTTGCATGTGGACATTATACTTGAAACTGTTTGGCACTATATATAAATTTCGCTTATAATGTATGTAAATGAATAATTCTTAGTTCTTTATATTGTGTGTAGTCGTATGTGGGTCGCATATGTAGATATTCAACACAATGTAAATTGTTTTTATGGATGAAATAAATGAATGAAATGACTGCAACTGCAACTGCAACGTTTATATCGGTAGAGCTACAATAATTTCTTTTGTATAGTATCGGGCAATGGAAATATGACAAGAAAACACTTACTCGTCTCTTTGTGAGTTAATTAACCTTATAGTGTACACATTATACAACACACCGCCTACAGATTGGAATGACACCTGAAAATAATTTATTACTTGATTTGACTCTACATAGTGCTCTTTAGTATCGAATCAAAATAATTATTGTTCCCACAGCCAAAGCTAGAAGATAAGTACAACTATATTTTTTTATATATTTTTTTTTTAAGTAAAACTTAAAAAAAAATATCCGATATAAAAAAATACTACTAAGTAAAAATAACTAATTTCGGAAGTCAGTAGCAAAACGAATGGTTATGGTGTCTTTGGTTTTTGTATACCTATTCGTTTTTTGCAACAGACTAATAAAACGAGAGAGTAGCTTCAACAGACTACCTTTTATTTTGTACGAATTTGTGACACATACAAGGTAGGTACTTTATACCTCTAATAGATGGCGCCACATAAAACGTATTTATCAATTATTTTAATACAAATAATAATACCTCCACTTATTAAAATAATCCAAACACATTTCTTACTTTATATTTACAACACCTATTTTCTTGACAAAATTATTATGTTTTACTTTACATAAACTTTTAGTAAATAGATCGGCTGGCATTTCGACAGTACTCAAACAAATAATTTTAACTAATTTCCTTTCTACAACCTCTCTAATAAAATGGAATCTGACATCTATATGTTTGCTTCTTTTATGATACATACAGTTTTCAGAAAGTTTCTGGGCACTTTGGTTATCATTATACAATAATATAGGCCCACTATCCCTATTTATAAGTTCATGTAAGAGATTTCTAAGAAAAATAGCCTCTTTACTGGCCTCACAAATGGCCATGTACTCGGCTTCTGTGCTTGATAATGCAACTGTTTGCTGCTTTCTACACTCGTGAGAGACAACACATCCTGAGTATACAAAACAGAAACCAGTATAAGATCGCCTGTCAACAGAGTCAGAGGCCCAATCTGCATCAACAAATCCAACAATATCTAAATTATTCTTTACATACATCAATCCAAATGATTTTGTATAACTTAAATATTTTAGAACTCTTTTCGCATGATTCCAGTGAATTTCACTATTACAATTATTAAATTGGCTCAAATAACTGACACAATATGATATATCTGGTCTCGTTAAAACTGAAAGGTACATCAGACTTCCTATCAATTGCTGATAAGGATAATTACTTGAGACATTCTCACCTTTATCAAGTTTTAAATTTACCTCCATAGGGGTCTCTGCACTTTTACAATTTTTCATATTAAATTTAGACAGCAATCTTTCTATAAACTTTTCTTGATCAACACAAATCTTATCTTTTTCTATCTTTACATTCATACCTAAACACTGCTTTAATTCACCTAAGTCTTTCAACTTAAAACTGGCACTTAACTTATTTTTTAGGTAATCTACATCTTTGTTACAATTTGAGAAAATGAAAAAATCATCAACAAATAGAGCTATAAAAGTTTTAACATTTCTATGAGACTTTGTAAACAAACATGGTTCATAAGCAGATTTTACATAGCCTAGCTCTACTAAATGATTTTCAGCCTTTTTATACCAGGCTCTGGCGGACTGTTTTAGTCCATAAATAGCTCTTTTTTAACTTTAGGACTTTACACATATTATTTTCACATTTTAAATTCTGGGGCAATTGCATATACACTGTTTCATCAAGATGTCCATTTAAAAAAGCAGTTGTGACATCAAAATGTCTTATACTTAAGTCTAAGTTAACACTAATAGCGAACAACAGTTTTAAAGTTGAATATTTCAGAACCGGTGAAAAGGTTTCGTTATAGTCAATCCCCTCTACTTGGGTAAAACCCTTGGCCACCAATCTGGCCCTGTATCTCACTGAATTATCACTATTTAACTTCTTTTTATACACCCACTTACACTGAACAACACGAGCATCACTGGGTCTGTCCACTAGTTCCCATGCTTCGTTATCACGGTACGACTGCAGCTCTTCCTCCATAGCTTGACACCATTGTTCTCGTTCTGAGCTTTTCATGACATCTTCATAGGTTAGACTGTCTTCTCCTATGTCTTCATTAGTCGCACACACGTTACTGAATCCATACCGTTCTGGTATCTTTCTCACACGCTTACCTGCATTCAAGTTGTCGACAGCCTCAAGTTGGTCTAACTCATTCTCTGGGTCACGAAACTCATCAGAATCCGAACTGGAATAACTCGTGGAAGACTCACCGTCAGGCATGTATGTGCTGTCATTCGGGTCTATCACTGACTGCTCCTTTTCTTCATCATCATCTCTGGGTACTTCTGGCTCCTTTTCTTTCACCACAGCTTGTATCATTTCTCGACTTGTCTCCATAATGATAACATCCCTGCTGTTTATTATGCTCTTTGTGACAGGATTATATAATCTATAACCTTTTGTATTCTCAGCATATCCAAGAAGTATATATTTGTCTGCCTTTTTGTCCCATTTCTGTCTTTTGATTTTTGGAATGTGAGCCATCGCAGTGCTACCGAATACACGTAAGTGGCTAAGATCTGGCTTCCTCCCTGACCACAGCTCATATGGAGTTTTCTGTAAGCCTGAGGCCAAAGTTCTATTGCGCAAATATACTGCGGTGTTTACAGCCTCAGCCCAAAACTTCTTCTCAATATTAGCATCGAATAGGAGGCATAGTGCCCTCTCCACTATTGTGCGATTTAGTCTTTCACACATGCCGTTCTGCTCTGGCGTGTAAGGGTTTGTTTTCTGGTGTATAATGCCACACTTTTTCAAAAAACTTTTCATATCTGAACCACAAAATTCCCCACCGTTATCTGTTCTCAGTACCTTGATGCACTTCCCAGTCTGCTTTTCCACCATAGCTTTAAACTCCTGGAAGTACTTCACCACCTCGCTCTTCGACTTTAAGAAGTATACAAATGACATTCTGCTGTAATCGTCGACAAATAGGAGAAAGTACCTTGACATTCCTATTGAGACAGTCTCCATTGGACCACACACATCTGCATGAACCAATTCTAATACACTCTCACTCCTCGTACCTTTGTGAGAGAAAGGATGTCTCGCTAGCTTTCCTTCACAACAAGTGACACACTGGAACTTGTCAATTTCTGCCTTGTCGGGATATGAAATTCCCTCCACAGCGCCATTTTTCATACTATTCAAGTCTTTACTATTGATATGACCCAACCTTCTATGCCATAACATGCTAGTTTCCTGCATTGCTGAGCCAGCAAACAAACTTGCTTCTTTGATGTTCAGTTTATACACTCCATTTACTAACTGTGCTTTTCCAACAAGTACATTTCTGCGGTTAAATATTCTGCAAATGCCTTCATTAAAAATCACTTTGTTTCCATTTCGGATCAACTCACTAACTGATAGGAGATTAGTTGTGAGGTTAGGAATGCACAACACATTTTTTACTGTGATATCGAACTCTGAACCATCCACTAAAGTCGTCAACTTCGTGTTTCCTGAGCATAACACTGGTACTGTAGTTTGGTTAGCTACCACAATCTGTTTCACGGAAGTATTGTAGGAGATATCGGATAAACGGTCTTTGTCGGGAATCATATGAGAGCTGGCACCTGAATCAATATACCAATCCGTCTTTTTGTATGTCGAATTCATGTAAAACGTGCTAAATACTGTACTTTCTTTGTCTTTTCCACTGTAATTGCACTGATTTTTATAGTGTCCGACTTGTTTACATTTGTAACAACGAATTTTCTTGACATTGGCATTGACAGGTTTTGTAGGTGGCGTTTTCGATTTTGACACTTCTGCAGTGCCGCCATTTTGTTTCTTGCGCTGCTGCCAACCTTTCGATAAAAACGCGCCTTCCTCAGAGCTGCCAACCTCCGCACTCATATCCAACAATTTCGACTTGATGACGTCGGTACTTATTGTCATGCCTGAGTGTTCAATTGCCATTATCATTGGGGCAAATTTTTCCGTTAATCCCGCCAACAATAAACATCCTACCCACTCATCAGTAATCTGGAATCCTGTTCCTCGTAACTTATGCGCCGTATCCACAATCTGAGTCACATATAATGTCATGGATTCACAATCTTCTAACCGAATTGATATTAGATGACGCAATAAACTGATTCTTCTTTGAAATCCTGAATCATCGAAGAGTGATTTCAGACGATTCCACACACACTGAACTGTCTTTTCATTCTTGATATGGACATATAACGACGAATCTATTGTCATTATCAATTTCGCCTTTGCCTTTTGCGAGTCGGTGTCTAAAACAACGGGAACCGCTGCCGCTGCGGCTTCACCTGCTGCCGCCGTCGATGGCTTTTTATTGATGTCCACTCCTTCTAGAATGAGGAAGTTCTCTGCGGCGAACGCCCACTCGTCGTAATTCTCACGACCCTTGAGTTTAGGTACGTTAACGATATAGCTGCCGGCCATTGTTGAAAAAACGTGATCTGACACAAGTTTTCACCACACAGTTTTTTAATCTGAACGAATATAGTCCGACGAATACAGTTTATAGTCACGAGTAACCACTGAGAGTTTATATTTCACAAATCTGTACGAAAAATAACTGATTTTAACGCGAAATATGGGGACTGGGCCCATAACCTAATAAAACGAGAGAGTAGCTTCAACAGACTACCTTTTATTTTGTACGAATTTGTGACACATACAAGGTAGGTACTTTATACCTCTAATAGATGGCGCCACATAAAACGTATTTATCAATTATTTTAATACAAATAATAATACAGACTTCCAAAATTAGTTATTTTTCACTTTGTAGTGTTTTTTTTTTTTCTGGAAGTTGGTTGTTTTATTTTTTTGTTGTGAAAATGTTTTTATTTTACAATTCTTAGTTGTGAAAAGTACTGTTCAGCTGCACCCGGTCAAACTGGACGCGGCCCTCAAAATAGACGGGAATACACTAACAAGCAAACGACGCAATTTTAATTACTTGAATTATTACTCTTTGTTTTGGGTTAAATACCAAACTGATTCTTTTTAAAACTCCTTCAGGACTTGGCTAAATGCCTATAAGCAATGCTATATATGACGCGATTACGTAACTTAAATTCAGTCTCTTGACTTTCATTGATTGTCGCATCAGCATGACGAGTAAGTAGGTAGTGATTGTCCTACGATAAACTTTAATGCTGTAAATTTTTGAGGAATTCCCTGCAGCTTTTCATTATAACCCATATGGGTGCAAAGTTTATCCAAATACAAGGTAATTACCGTAAACCGTTGAGGAGTTCCCTGAGCTGACCTTTATCTGCATCATAATAAGACCCCTAATGACAGCCACAACCCATCTAGGTTTAAGGTTCTTATTAATACAATTTAATCAAGCACAAACACATGGTAGCTGCTGTAAACTATTGAAGAGTTCCCTTGTCTCTCGGCTCCATCATCAAATCAGACCTTTATTACATTGTAGTGTTTTAAAATACCTAATGGAAAAACTTACAAATGCTCTAGTCACCCCTAGGATTTTTTAAAGTTCCCCTTGATGTCTCTGGTCTTCCATCATCTAACCCTGATGTCCTTTTCCTTATCATGTCATATCTTGGAAATATGTTCTTTCCGACAAAAAAAATAATTATCAAAATCGATTCATAAACAACGAAGTTATTCCCGAAGAAACATATAAAAGCAAATTACCTATAATATGTATACAGTCGAATTGAGAAACTTCCTCCTTTTTGAAGTCGATTAATTTTTAATTAAAATTTTTATGTTTTCAAATTTTTACTGTCTATTTATAACTGTTCTTAGATACAGACTGACATTCAGTGGAATCTTAGTAATAGATTTAGATGCGAAACCCTAAGAAATGAACTAAAATACACGTAGCGTTACAGAGAAAAAGTTTTATTCGACAGTCAGCTATCGTAAAACTGAATACAATAAAGTTGAAAGGCACCTTCCTGCTATCAATTCCAGCATGTATTGAAGAGCAGGTGAGGTTGCGTTGTTATTAAAATTTTCAACACCAAAGTTACGACTGCTGTATTATGAGGTCTGAGACTGGGCTCTATCTATGTTCTATTTTATGTGTTTGGTTTCTGCAGTTAGTCCATTAAATGGATTCAGTGTTCCTAAATTAAAACATCTCTTCTTAGACTCTCACTAAAATCTGTTCGTCGTGTGTTTGGTTTTGGCGGCCGTGCCTGGTGATTCCAACCAGCCTACTTTCTTTGAAGTGAACTTAGTGTCCTGGGTTATTGAGAACAATAGCACATGTGCAATGGTTTAATCAGCCTCCATGCTAGGCCTGCACAGTGGGCTGTCCGTTATGACTATCTTGCAGACGTGTTTGTTTAGTGTCTCATAATAGTCTCTGTCACCAAGCCTTTCTAGTTCAGACGTAGCAGTCTTTTGGTTAGCTTGCCATCTAAAGATGGCATGACTTCCTTGAAAGCTATATTACAAAGAGACTGAAAATCCATACACAAAAAGTACTCAAATTCAGTGTTCCTAAATTAAAACATCTCTTCTTAGACTCTCACTAAAATCTGTTCGTCGTGTGTAAGTTCGAATGCTTACTTGTTCTTGATTTCACTTTCCTGTCATGTACTGTACCTGTGACTGTGTCTTGTGCTAACCGAATATTATCAATGGAAACTTCTAATTGGCCTTCTTTCACCAACTGTCAACTATTTGTATCCCAGCTGTAGGTTTTCTTAAGAAATAAAAAATAAATCAAGATTTGGTTAAGAAAAATCAGTTATACAGAGAAGTCACAATCCATAACGCTTAAGACAAATAAACTACCTAAAATACTTAAAAAATACACTCACTAAAATACACTTATAAATCTCCAAGAAATTTTAATAGAAAGAGAAGAAGATAAACCATCTTTCATGCTCATGTTTGCACAAATAAAATATCTTGAATTTGGATTGCTTGCAGCTTAGTGACGAGGTCCACCAGAGACGGGGTATCATGAACCTTTTTATCATCCCACTGCTAGGCACAGGTTTCCCTTCATACAAACAAGGATTGAGCGTAATCACCACGCTTGCTCAGTCGTCGGGAAGGCGGGCCCGAGGTTCCGGATATTAAATAAGACGATGATAAAACAGATAAGAGCCCCTGGGTTTGGGCATGACTAACACACACTCGATCGAAGCTTGAGCAAAGGGTTGCGGGTTGGTTAAACAAGAAACTGCGGCCCTGGCCGTCGCACAGGCAAGTGAAGAAACACGGGTGGGTTTTAGTCAGTAAAAGTCTGACACACCCTTCCGCTCCGCCCAGAGCGGGAGAAGTCATTTGATGATTTCCCACCCCAACAAAAAAAAAGCAAAGACTTAAGAATGCCCGCGCTAACGATCACTCGCTATGTCAAACGCAACTCCAATCGGTGTTACCATTCGCTCCATGGTGTTACCCGCTCTTAATAAAAAATCATAATTCATCCGAATACCGATCGATTAATCGACTTCAAAAAATAGTAAAGTAATTGACTTGTAATTGATACTGACACAAAACAGATCACAATATTCAAAATTAACCCGTGCCGTTGTATCAATATTTTGTATTATTTGTGCGAGTGCTAGGACACACGTTACTGCTTGTCCCTACTGATTATCACCCGCTCCCCACTCTCGCCCAGTCCACAGTCGACAGTCCTCTTAGGACGTAAAGAGATAACAGTGTAATTAAGTGAAGTGCTTCAGAAGCGCCGACACAGGCTATAAAAATCATCCCACGCTATATTTATGAAGGATCTTAGCTTCAAGACACATTTCAACTTAACGACCTTTAAGCGAAATATCGGAGACTAATTTAAGGGAATTAAATGTATCTTTTAAAAGAGAGATATCCCACGCTAATAGAAGATACAGATTAAGATTTCTATCGACATTTTAGTAGTTTGTTTAGCAACCAAATGTATGTTTTTGACTTTTACTACTTACAGAGAACAGAAACATCAGGTCATGTCAACTTCATGCATTTTGATTGATCTAGCTGCGTCATTAATAATGGTTTTTAATATTCATTTATGAACCAGCAAAAATCTATTCCACAAGATGTTAATATCCTTTCTTCACACTCATGATAATTATGTATGAAACAATACATACATATAAACAGTAAATAAACCATCGTCTTCCGCCACGTCAGCTAGTCGTGACTGCCGCCGTATTTCCGGCAGCCGGCCTCATATCCGGCACGGTTTTAAGACCCGAGTCTCAAGATAGGAACCCGTTTGAGATAGGAATCGTAGAGTTTTGTAAGTGGCGGGAATTTATTGCACAGAGATAGTTACGTATTTATAGTCTTTTTATTTCACGAAACGTGCTAACTCACCCCGATATTGAGAATACATCAATTTCAAAGAAGATTCAAATTGCGCTAATACAAATTAATCACAAAATTCAAAATACAAGCCTAAATTAGACTTGTGAATAATCAGAATATTACTCACTTTTATTTATTTCATCTCCAATAGACCGTCATTGTAGCGTACTAGAGGGCGAGGAAAAAATAGCATATCTTCCCCTAGGGGATTTTTTTCTCTGTTACATAAAAGGATACAAAACGAAAAGTTCCTTATATTCATAAGTAGAATAATCATGAATGATTACTCGACTTATTATTGTTTCATACAAAAAGAAGAGTATTTTATTTTTGAAACTGAAACCGATTGTTAAAGCGGCGTTCTCTTCGATAAAAAAAGATAATGGCCCCGAGTCCCTTGTTGACAAACTAAATTAAATTTAGTTCAGCGCATCTTTTTATTTCTATTTAATAAAATAGAAAGAGAAGAAGATAAAACGTCAGTTTAGACTTGTCAAATGAGTGCGCTCCTGACGTAAACTGGCGTATTTTTAATCGCCATGTTTATAATCGCGTCTAAACTGTCTATGGAGTATCTTAATTTGACAGGATTAAACTATAATGTTATCTTCTATCCTTTTCTTAACGAAATGGAAAGAAGAAGATGCACTTATCTTAAAATTAGTTTAATTTATGAACAACAGAATCGGCGCCATTGTCTCGAAATCTTTATAATTTTTATCTAATTGCAAGTTCTGTTTTATTCTATTTGGTAACCGTATTTTTTATAGATCAACCATTATGATAAAGAGAGCGTTAATTTTACATTTTATTGTTTAATATATAGATTGTACAATATCGAATAATATAATTATTACTAAATGCTTGTGTTATGTGGATATTGAGTGATTATCAGTTTGCATGCTAGCTGTACAAACTATGTAATGTTGTTGATAGTAAATAGTGATGTTTCAGTATTATTTTAATTGACAATTTATTGTTTTACTAATTACAGGTAAGTTCTTACTCGCGAAGTGCTACTGTGGTGAGTGTTTGCACAGAAAGTAAGCAGTACAGAAGCCCAAGTGTGGGGGGAAACACACGATTATGAGCTGACCTAGGAATAGAATTTCCATGGAATAAGAGGCTAACTAATACTGTTTTTATAGTAATAATATATGCAGCCTTACTATAATATTTTTACCGTATCTCAATAAACTTTCAGACGACTTGCAATCGTTATACGAAACGAGTTGGATAAGTTATAAGTACAAATGCGTTTCCTTGCACAAAACTTTTCCTAATATCGACCAAAATTTCATAGGCAATCTTACAAAGCATAGCTTGACTTATAATTTAACTTGCGCCCTTCTAATTTCAAGAAAATTAACACATTTAATATTTGTCGTATGCAAGTGATTCTAGTTCATAATTTCAACGTTATGATAAGAGTCAAAGATGACCTAGCGATTAGGCGCGTACAGATATAGCGGAACATACAAAAGCCACATATAAACGTCGCTTCATACTGACGTCACACGAATTGTACATCTCGCAAGCGGAGTTTACTGTGCATACATACAACTTCCCAACTTCACGCGTCGGGCAAGTGCCCGCCAGACTTAACACCCGACTGGTCGGAGGCTCCTCCCTTTTCTATGGAAGATGAGTGAACCTTACTCCCTGTTCCTCATGCCTACACAGATAGATGCGTGAAAACCAATCACAGAATTTAAGTTTAACATTAAGTACAGGTTGCCTCTAAAAGTAACAGAAATAATTAACTTACGTCGCATATGAAATATAATGTCATTCTGCTAGTACGACGACAGTTAGTGTGTATGTAGTATAATGTTAAGACATTACTTATACACTGGCTGCGCGCTTGCACAGTCCTTAACATGTCACTGGAGTTTTGAGCGTTTACTGTCACAATGCATCAATGTTCCTGTATGTACATTGTTAGCATCGTTATAAAATTGTCATGAAAGGCAACATGCAGGTAAACCCTGAAAGGATTTCGTAATGTGGCTAAAACTGCGAATTGCGTTTGTTAGAAATAAACGAACAGTTTAAGTATGTAACATAAACCATAGTTATTTATATTTTCGCATTTGTAACTGCTAAGCGCCCTGTTCAGAATAAAGCTTACTTAACTCTCCAGCTAAGTGTGTAAGTATCTCGGCGTTCTCCAACTCCGAGATAAATCTACTTTAGATTTACATACATGGACAATTTTGATCGCAAAGATGTATGTACATGGTTGTGAAACTGTGCGGAATGGGAAGAGCTAAACGTTAAGCTTGCTTGTATGTTCGAATAGAATCTGCGACTACATAAGGTTACCCTCGGCAGACATAAAAATTATAAAATAAAACCGCTATTTATGTATATATGATATTGCGATAGCCGAATCATTCCAAAAATGAATGAAAAGAGTGTAAGGTGTTTAATATTTGTATTGTCAGTATAAAATTCGTAGAAATGAGGTAAAAATTTATGAAAAAAATGTTTGCTTAATTGGCCCCTCGCATTGATAATAGTGAGTACTCATAGTGTTAGTAACAATATTTTCTTCATCGTCCCACTGCTGGGCACAGGTCTCCTCTCATGCAGAGAAGAATGGAGCGATATCACCACGCTTGCTCAATGCAGGTTGGCGATTTCAGACTTAAAGTTGGTGGTGTCCAAGATATACTTAGAAAGTAGGTACATATATCTTAGACCTGGAAGCGATCCCGCACACTCATACTTGAGAGGCTGGTGTTTTAACCACCATAGACATATAACACAGCAATCACTGCATAAGAAGTCCAGCCGAGGTACTGGAGCAATGATTCAAAATACAGCAGTCAAGCATATCTGCAGTAACTCCCAGGATGATGTTGGAACTGGCTTGCACCCTGCGCACCAAAGACGCACATCTTTTACGCATTAACGCATAACACCAATCAACACGTAATTCTGCAAACATTCCTGATGGGGTACAGAAGCGAGGCAGCTGCATCAACACCATATAATTTTTTCCTAAAATATACCTACAGGTCGTAGGTGTGGAATGAGGAACAGAAGGCTCTAAAAAGTGTTTTCAATCTCCTTGTAAGCACGCTTAAACCTGTTGCTGGAGTGTATTCGCTCTGACCGACAGCGCTTTTCGCTCTGTCTTAATATCGTCATCATCTCTAAGACCATAAGTCAAAACATGTCCAAGATGCTTGAAAGATGCTCAATATTTGAAGTATCGTTTCTGGACATTTTCCACCAGCCTCAAAAATCACCACGGTGATGGTTTTTAGCAGGCCATGAGCACTGGCGTAACTCTCATACACACCCACCATCCTTCTACACACCCACCATCCTTTTCAGGCTACAAAATGAAGCACGGAACAGCACCATGTCATCTGCATAACTAATGTTGTTGAAACATTTACCATCAATATAACATGCGACTCTGGTGCTACTCAGCTCCCCAATCACTTGATTTACGTACAGGTTGAAGAGAGTAAGAGAATTCGGATCTTACTGCCTGATACCCGACTTCAGGCCAAATGGACTCGAATAAGTTTTTTCCAGAGAATGTCATACGAAACCAAATCAAAAGCACTAGACAAGACGAGGAAACCTACGCCGTCAGGAAAGTAACACAGTACACTGACGTTGATACAGCTCGTTTAGTCTATTTTAATTATTACCACAGCTATATCTTACGGTATTTAGTGTGGGGCAAACCCGCTGACACACAAAATGTATTGTTACTGCAAAAACGAGCTGTTTCAGCAATTTACCAGCTTCGCAATTTATCTTAGTCATATCTTATATGTTAGGCAAAATATTCTGATGTGAACTAAAAACAGTGAGAAATCATAATTATTAACTAGTGCTTGACTGCGATTCATTTAAAAGAACTGAGTGAATATGCAGGAAGACGGCAGTTGAGCGAAGTGATGCAATGTTAAACACAACACCACGACCAACGATGCTACGCCAGAGGAAGATTGTTTTTTTTTTATATAAATTACAAACTAGGGCTTGACAGTAATCCCGCCTGATGGTAAGCAGTGACGCAATCCTTGATGGTAAAGCGTACTAGTTTATTAAGAGCCTATTCACTCTAGCCTTGAAGACATTCAAGTTGTAGTCCGACGGAAACACCGCCGCTGGCAAATTGTTCCAGTCCCTCGATGTACGCGGTATAAAGGAGGAGGCTTCGTCCGGGTCGTAGTGGTGTTAACAATGTAAGGGTGGAAACTCGCCGTACGACGGGCCGTCCGATGGTGGAACGGAGATGGCGGAATTAAATCATGCAATTCCCTCGAACACTCCCCAATATGCATCCTATAGAACACCGAAAGGCTGGATACTCTACGCCTGTGCTCTAGGCTTTGGAGACCGACACAACAACATTTGGTGCACTTAGGTACATAAAATCTCTTCTTCCAGCTAAGTCGATAAATAGAAACAAATGTATCTCATCTCGGCTACTCGTTGATTACGAGAAGTAGGTCGCTAGTCACTCAGGGATACTCGAGCACGAACTTTTGAACCTCTCACTGTGGTTCAGTTTCATTGAGGATCAGTGACATCACGGTTAAGTAATTGTGATAGCTTGAGAAATCTATCTAATAAAGGCCTGAGCTTTTAGTATTGAGCTTGATATTGAGCTATATAGAGAGATTATCACACATGTTGATTGCTCGCAGGTTTATCGTGCTTTTATAAAGGTTAAACACGTTTTAGAGCCTTCTGTTTCTTATTCTATACCTGTGACCTGTAGGTACATTTTATGTAAAAATCGTACAGTGCGTACCAGAAGAGCAGCCCAGTGCGCTCGAGACGTTGAGCCACGCGCACGCGTCTGTGTCCTTCGTAGCGAGTGACACACATTGTATACGAATCCCGTTACACATTTTATCAAAATGGACGAGAATCCAAATAGTGAAGATTTGAGTGATTCAGAGATTTTGCAAAAAGGTGATCCACAATTAAATACGATCGAAAATGTGGAAGAAACAAAGCAAAAGCGCAATCTGAAAAATGGCAAAGGGAGAAATGAAGGTGAAGTAAGATTAGCAGAGAAAAGAAAAGAACGAGAAGATGACCATAGTGACGATGGTTTTATCACCGTGATCAGAAGAAAACCCAAACGTTTGATAAGAAGTGATTCCGTGGACGAAAATAATGACAATAATGGGGGTACTATATTAATTCACGAAGTATGTGTTACCTCATTAAATAGTTTACCGAAGCCAATAGCTATGGCTAAATTATTGCGTTCGGAAGACATCAAAGATATTCTTAAGATAAAATATAAGAGTGTAAACAAAGTTCTCATCCAATTCCAAAGGAAAAATGATGCTATGAAATTAGTCGACTGTATAAAACTAAAGGACATTGGTTTTCGATGTCAATTAGTACAAGATATGTCAACATCGTATGGAATAGTGAAAGGAATTGACCTTGAATTAAGTGAAGAAGAGCTGACTAATATTTTTAAGGCGAATGTCGAAGTGTTAACAGTTAAAAGATTAAAACGTTTGCATTCGGACGGCAATTGGATCAATTGTGAATCTGTAAGAGTGAGCTTTAAAAGTAATGTCCTACCACATTATATTTATGCCTATGAATGTCGATTTAAAGTTGAACCGTACGTATTTCCAGTGACGCAGTGTTCAGGTTGCTGGAAATTTGGTCATAGAATTATGTATTGCCCTACTAAAAAAGTTTTGTGTCCTAAATGTGGAGATAATCACGAAAACTGTACCATAAAAGACTTTAAATGTCTGAACTGTAAGGGAAATCACCTTGTGTTGGATAAAAGTTGTCCCATCTTTCTAAAAGAAAAAGATATTCGGATTATCATGAGTGAGAAACAAGTGACATACAGAAGAGCCTTACAAATATTTGCGGAAAGGAAGGAAGACATAAACACAATCGATATCTCACAACGCTCTGATAACAATCAACCGACAACTCCAGTCAACTCTGCTAAAAAAACTTACAGAAACGTATTGACCAAAGCTGTAGTGCACCAGCCGGCGATATCGGATATGGAAGAGGATGAAGAAGAAGATAGTTTTACAAGTATGACTACAAAAGAAAACATTCAAAGTTTAAGGCAAGAAAATAAAAAGAAAATAAATCGAAGAGGTCTAAAGAAAAGTGGTTTTTCTGCGGAGAAGATGACTAGCAGTTCACAGGAAGAAAAAGAAGAACCTAAAGAAGGGTCGCCATTTCTAAACAATTTTGAATGGAGGAAGGTGTGGATTAAAATAAAAGGTATTTACAGGTCTGAACTAAAATTAGAAGAAAAACTATTATCTACGTTAAAAATTATTTGGGAGGAGATTAAGAAATTTTTAGTTAGTATTGTATTTGGAGATAATATTTTGGGATATATAAGTTGCCTCAGTAATGGATAGTAGACACGAAGAAATAAAGGTGAACATATTTCAATGGAATTCACAAAGTCTACGCCCTAAATTAATTCCCTTCTCAGATCTGTTAATTCAGGAAAATATACAAATTGCAATAATTAGCGAGACATGGTTTGACTGTGAGGTAAATGTAAATTTTAGTGGATATAATATATATAGGAATGATAGATACGATTGTTATGGTGGGGTTGCCATCCTGGTACACAAGTCGATTCAGTCACATCCAGTTTCATTTCATAGTAATAATGTAGGTATTGAATTAGTGTGTGTTAAAGTATTGAATTGCAAAGACTTGGAATATATCGTATCACTGTATTGTCCTTCGTCTGTTTATACCCAACCTTCCGATTGGAATGATATTTTTGGTCACTTTTCTAATAAAACTATAATAGCTGGGGACTTCAACGGTCATCACACTAATTGGTCGGTCAAATCGGATACAAGGGGTACTCAAATTATGGACTCATCTCTTGAAAATGACTTTATATCGCTCAACAACGGCTCCGCAACTCGAATTAAGTTGGTAAATGGTAATTTGCAACAGACGTCTCCCGATATATCGTTTGTGTCTTCTGACGTTGCAATAAAATTTGATTGGAAAGTATTTAATGAAAATTTAGGAAGTGATCACCTGATTATTAAAATAACAGCTAACTTATCTTATAACGTACATATTGTTAAAAAACGTAATTTTAAAAATGCAAATTGGTGTGAATATCGACAGACGATTTCTGAAAATATTAAAACGTTTAATGAAAAATCTTTTAACGGTGACATACAAAAAATGTATGACGCTTTTATAAACTATATTGAATATGCGGCTGACAAACATATACCCTATTTTAAATTCAGTTTGAAGCCAAATGAGAAATTTAAACATAAAAATTACTGGTCTCCTAAATTGTCTGAAATAGTTGCTCAGCGAAGGCTGGCCTTGTCAAATTTTCGTAAAAATCCGACCCCTAATAATTTAAATAAATTAGAATCCAAAACTTTGGAAGCTCAAACTTTAATAAGGAAAGCTAAATCTCATGGTTGGAAAAAATTTTGCGATTCTATAGACGAAGCTACGTCAACTCAGGAAATGTGGCGTCGTATGAAGTGGATAAAAGGTTTCAAACAACAAAGATGGTGCCCGCCCATTGACAAACAAATTGATCTTCTACGTTCTCTGACTCAAGACTATGCTCCAAATCTAATTCCACGCTTTAAATCTAAAAATAAAATTTTAGAATTAGAATTTACACTTTCTGAACTAGAACATTGTCTTAAAAAAAAAGATTCGGCCCCCGGGGAGGATGCAATATCTTATTCAATGTTGCATAATTTACCAGACTCAGGAAAGTATCTTTTACTGAAGATATATAATTATATTTTTAGATTCGGTATTGTTCCTCACCAATGGCGAAATATTCAAATTATTCCCATACCCAAAACTACAAATAATATCAATAGTGAGATTAAATTAAGGCCGATTTCCCTGATTTCCTGCGTGTGTAAAATCTTTCATCTTATGATTGGTAAACGATTAGAATGGTTTGCTGAACAGAACAAACTCCTATCTCCGTACACAGTAGGATTTCGAAAGGCACATTCGTGTCTGGATGCACTATCCAGGCTGGTGACTTACATTCAAGTCGGATTTACGAAAAATATTCCTACAGTTGCATGCTTTCTGGACATTGAGGATGCGTATAACAATATTTCAATAGAATCTGTTGCAAAAGTACTGGATGATATTCAAGTTGGGTCTCAAATTTGCAGTTATTTGTGGTCGTTTATGAGCGAGAGGCAATTAAAAATAAAGTCTCTAAACAGTGAGGTTTTCGAAACAAGATTAACCAACAGAGGATTAGCTCAAGGTGACCCGTTGTCACCTTTATTGTTTAATTTAGTTACGCATCAAATCTGTCGACAAATTAAAAACGTTATGATTTCGCAGTACGCAGATGATTTTGTTATATATTATAGTGACAAACAATTAAAAAAATGTGAATGCAACTTACAGGATGCCTTAAATTGTATAATCACATTACTGGGTGAGATTGGATTGACTTTGTCACCAACTAAATCTAATTACTCTGTATTCAGTAGAGGCCGAAGGCGAATAGTGCCTTCACTAAAAGTGTATGGTCAACCATTAACAATGGTGGAATGTGTTAAGTATTTAGGAGTTTGGTTAGATAGAAGTTTATACTGGAGGAAACATATTAATGAAATTGTGAGTAAATGTGGAAAATATCTAAATATATTAAAAGTACTGGCAGGCTCTTCTTGGGGAGTACATCCTAGACATATACGTAGATTGTATATATCATTAATTAGAAGTCGACTTGACTATGCTTGTTATTTGTATGATTCTAGTGCAAAAACACATACAAGCAAACTAGATAAACTACAAAACCAAGCACTTAGAATAATTGGAGGCTTTATAAGAAGCTCACCAATCCACGTGATGGAGAGTGAACTGCATATTCCACCATTGTTTTTGAGGAGAAAATATCTCGCATATAAGTTAATTCTAAAGTCATTTTCTTTTTCTAATCACATAACCGTAAATATAATTTCAGAATTAGACTTCCTAAGTAATAACAACTATTGGGTAAATAAAAAAAAACCTTTACTAGCCACTTCACTTAAAGAATTAGGACAGCTGCAAATTAATTCCTCGGATAGTCTTAAAATGTACTCTCTTGACATTTGGGTATCAGCCTTACAAATTAAAGAGACTATTAAAAGTAATTTAGAATGTGTTACGCACCCAAAAGAAAATCATAATTATAATGTATTGATACACGAAGTGGTGTCTGAGATAGCATCCAAATATAATGATTGGTGTAAAATCTTCACAGATGGATCAAAACGTACAGATGGGTGTGGGGCTGCTTTCTTCTACCAAAATTTAGGTTATAAGGCTATGTTTAAAATTAATGCAAATATATGTATAATGTCTGTGGAACTCATTGCAATATATGAAGCGGTTTATTATGCACGTACACAAAATTTAAATAAAGTGGTCATACTAAAGTAAAGTAAAGTAAAGTATTTATTTCTTTGCAAACATGGGTATAGCACACAGGTGTTTTTTTTTTTACAAATAGTTCTCCATATTTTACCGACACATGGGCATGCAAATGTTCACAATTCAAAATTTATAACTTTGGAATCACAAGGAATATTATATATACTTGTATTAAAAGATGTCAAAATATGGTCAAATTAGGTCACATATTTAAAAAATCAAAAAATCAAAACAGGGTCACAATAACTATGTCAAAAAAGTGTAAACAGTACGTCAATTAAACAAGTGAATCATCATTAAGAAAATCGTCAATTGTATAATATGTCTTCACAACTAAAATGTCATTTAGCGCTTTTTTAAATTTCACTATTGTCAATTTTTTTATACCATTTGGAACTCTATTATATATGCGTGGGGCAACACCAAAAAAACTTTTCCGCATTAGTGCGGTTTTACATTTCACTTGACATAGTTGATTAACATATTGAGTCCGTATTGGATTTCTTTTGACCTCTGATATTTTTTTAAATAAATGTGAGTTACACTTCACAAATAGAGCCGTTTCCAATATATACAAACAAGGCATAGTTAAAATTTTTAATGACCTAAACTACTAACAGACAGTAAGAGTGCTTTACAACATGTGGCTCGATGCGCCTCTGGTTGCAGAGGTGCATCGATAGCCTATGATATTCTAAAATTAATGTACTGCTATAACAAAGATGATATTAAGATTATCTTGCAATGGGTTCCAGCACACATAGGGTTACGTGGCAATGAGGAGGCTGATCGATTGTCGAGACAGGCAGTTGAGATAGGAAATGTTACGTCATACGTGTGCGATTACTGGGAATATTTCTTCAAGTTTAAAAACGAATGCTTTGACAAATGGAAAAAGTGGTTTAACGAAATATCCGAAGAAAAGGGCATTTGGTATAAAGTAATACAAAATGAACCCCCTCGCAAACCCTGGTTTGACGATAAATGTTTAAGTAGGAATTATATTAAGTTACTGTTAAGGCTTCGTTCCGGCCACTATCCATCGGCAAAATTTGCTTTCTTAATGAAAAAGGCTTTGTCCCCTAATTGTGAGACATGTAATAAAATTGAAGATGTGCAACATTTGCTGATGGATTGTGTTAAGAACAAAGACGAGAGGGAATCTTTGGTTAGGGAGTTTGATTTAAACATGTGGGACGTTGGACTTATCCAAAATATTTTGGCTCACCCAAAATCAGAAAGGACTAAACGCATAGTATGTGGATTAATTCAGAACTCTAGGCAATAGTTCCTTCTCATATTATGTTATGTTGTGTTATTGTGTATCTCATATTGTGTTATATGTATTTATTAATTGTTATGTGTGATATGAACATAGTTTGTTTTTTAAATTAGATATTGTTTGTAAATCTAGTATAAGGTACAATGGGGTTGACGTATCCGTGTGGATAAAAACCCCTTATAAATAAAGAGAATAAAAAAAAAAATAAAAAAAGAAGAGCAGCCGCGCGTCGAAGGGCACTTAAAACTCCCGGCAGCCACCATCGGATGGACCATGCGGGTGACGAAATTGGGGCCGTGTCGTTGCTCGAGCGCTAAGGCTCATCAGCTCATGCATTATATGCGGCTTAGTGGAAGGATATGCGATCGTGGTATTGGCCACACTTGGTGATGACGCCCACTAGTGATAGCGGGCTGATATCAGATGGGGGTGCGACGAATGTAGTAGTATCTGCCGGGCCCCCGACTCATAGTACTCGAAGCAATAGTGGGGTTTTAGACGGCAAGAGTCGGTAGGAGGAACATGTCAGAACTAGGAAGGAATCACAATAAGGAAGGGAGAAAACAATTTAGGACGACGGCATAAAAGAAAAGATGTTCCTCGTTTACAGTACATATTTATTGTATATAATCAATTGTATGTGGCAAGGTAAGGTCATTCAAACTGTTGGTTTGTCTACGTGTTTACTTGTTTTTTTGGTTGGATCACATTTGTCTTAGAGCGTTTTACGTGAAAATAAATGTTGATGTGGGTAAACATAACATTCAATCGTTGTCAATCGTCTAACGAAACTGGTTACTGGTTGGTTATTTACTGTTTTTTCCTTATAAGCAAGCGGTCACTTGGCATTATTTTATCGTTGTAAATAATTATAGTTCGAGTGATCTCCGACTTGATCTCTTTTCCAGAAATTCTCTCCATAATTTCCGATTACTCTTTAATAGAATTAGATACATAGGCAACGCTACTATATGCAACATGCCTCCTAACTCCATTATAATAACAATGCCCAACGTAATATGCGCATCAAATATTTTAACTATATAAGGTACCATTATCACATTACTGAGTATAAAAATCAACGAAGCTATGTAGAAGAGTCGCCATTTGTTAACACATAAACTTGCACTAGCTTCATTAACTCTATATAAAGAATATAAAACAGTTATATAAGCACCAAAACTAATCACCACGGGTATTAGCAATATTCCCCAGGTGATAACTGTTACTATTTTATATACAATTATTGTTTTTGAGACAAACACAAAAACGTATAACCCGGGAACATAAAGTAACAAAACTGATACAAAGGGTAAACCGAATGCAAATAGATTACTCTTAAAGTACCTTTTATGAATGTCAAGACGGAAAACTTTAACGAAATCAACATAAAAAATGTAACACATCACTAGTAACCAACAATAATATGATACTGTAAGATAGAATACTAAAACTATTCTAAAAAAGTTCAGAACTTTATACTGCACAAATGTACTTGTTAGTTGATCAATTATGGAATAGAAAAACCATAGTATCATTTTCACTATAATTGCACTGAGAAGCACATAGTTTCTGAAATGGCGATACTTCTTGAGTATGCACCATGATGTCACTCCGTATATGGCCGCCACGAGATACAATACCAAAAATATCGATCTCATAATAATTTTCCAAGAGCCACCAATGACGTCGCTGTTGTTGTCGGCCATGGTGATCGGCGCGTGCGCTCTTCAGTACTGAGACGTGTCCAATTCGTTGCTCGACGCAAAGGGCTGTGGAACCGGATCAGTTATATTGTCAATCTTATAAGGCAAGTATACGGATTCATTTTAATATAATATTTTGGTCGAACATTATTGGTGCCACAATAAGGAAATGTGTATAGAGAAAACATTTTGTGAGCAATGCATAAAGCATGTATATATATGTATCTATTATAAATATAGTATCGTTGAGTTAGTATCCCATAACACAAGTCTCGAACTTACTTTGGGGCTAGCTCAATCTGTGTGATTTGTCCGTATATATTTATTTATTTTATTTATTTATTTGTTTATTATTTACGCAGTATTTTTTTTGTTAATATTAATTCAAGTTACACTTTTTAAACCGGGTGACCGATAACAAAACATTTTTTTTTCTTTTAATGAAAAATGAGAAGTTAAGGCCCTCTTGTCGTGCGGTGGTTAGGTGTGAACTCGCTTCCTCAACCCCGCTTAATAGTATGACTGTGTTGAACGTAAAGAAACAGCGAGCGAGCGCACGCGCCGGGCGCCGTGCTCTTGCCGAGCTCTCGAGTTGAACATGCCACACAACAGCGAAACTACAGTAGATAAGGTATAGCGAAAAGAAAATAAAATTGCTATTTGTTTTGTACGAAAAGAATTTGACCACCTTAAAATACACTTTTCTCCAATCAATTGTGAAATGATTATTATTCTAATCAACTGTAATATATGTATGATCAATTTGATACTCATGTATTCAATAATGTTTCAAAAATTTCATGTATCAATTTGATACTCATCACCTCTCAAACATTCGAGGTCTGCACTCCAATATCGATGCAGTCCATCACCACCTTGAGACTGAAAAGCCCCACCTACTTTTCTTGACGGAGACCCAGATCAGATGTCCGTCTGATGCGGCATACCTCAACTACCCGGGATACTCTTTGGAGCATCATTTCCTGCAGCGTGCCGGGGTCTGTGTGTATGTCCGCAATGACATCTGTTGCCGGCGTCTCCGTCACCTCGAAGACTCTCATCTATCGTCCTTATGGCTGTTGGTTGACACTGGTGTGGACAAAATTGTCTACGCCTGTGTCTACCGATCGCACAGCGGTGACCAGGAGACAACTCGACTATTTGACCACCTCAGTGTGGCTGCTGACAATCTACTGCATCGGCACCCTGACGCACAGTTCGTCGCTCTGGGGGACTTTAATGCCTGCCACCAAGACTGGCTTTTCCCATACCAGAGGACCGACCATGCTGGGAGAGAAGCGCGAAACTTTGCGCTATCAATGGGCCTTTCCCAGCTGGTGGAAGAAGCGACTAGGGTGCCTGATGTGGCTGGTCATACCGCCAATTGTCTGGACCTTCTGCTGACCACTGATCCGGACAGATGTGTTGTTACAGTTTCCTCACCGTTAGGAACTTCAGACCACTGTCTGGTGAAGTCTGTGACGTCCTTCTCCCCACCTGATTGCGACTCGCGTGGTGAGCGGCGAATATGGCGTTACAAGTCAGCAGATTGGGATGAGATGCGCCACTTCTTTGCGTCTTATCCTTGGCAGCAGGTCTGCTTCTCTTCTAGCAATCCATCGAGCTGTGCCGACGCTATAACCGACGTGGTACGTCAAGCTATGGAGTATTTTATCCCCTTCAGTGACGTGCCCGTCGGTGGCTCGGCTCGCCCATGGTTTAACGCCGACTGTGTTCAAGCTGAACAGCGTAAGCACACGGCATTCCTCGCCTGGGTTGACGCTCGTGACCGCAGAGCTCTGGATCTAAGCTCAAAGAAGAGAGCCTTTAACCGTGCTGCCAAGTCCTACAAAAAGGCGCTTAAGAAGGCTCGCTTCGACCGCATTACTAACATTGGTAACAAGCTCTCTGCGCATCCTTCCGGTAGCAGATCTTTCTGGTCCCTAGCCAAATCGGTCGAGGCGAACTTCTGTCGGCCCACACTGCCTCCGCTGGTTAGGCCTGATGGAGCACTGGCCCATACGGCGAGAGAGAAAGCAGGTCTCTTTGCATCTCTCTTTGCCCATAGTTCGCGTCTTGACACTGGCAATGCTACTCCACCTAATTTACCTCATTGCGGAACTTCAATGCCGGAGGTTCGCATTAGAAACAAGGAAGTTCTGAGAGTATTGTGTCGTCTGGACGTGAATAAGGCTAGTGGTCCAGATGGTATACCAGCGATTGTTCTAAAAGCATGTGCGCCTGAGTTGTCTCCTGTATTGACGCGCCTGTATCGCCTCTCATTTAGGACTGGTATAGTGCCCAAGTCCTGGAAGCTTGCCAACGTGCAGCCCGTGCCCAAAACGGGTAGTCGTGCCGATCCTAACAACTATCGGCCGATTTCAATAACCTCCATACTCTGCAAGATTATGGAGCGTGTATTGAACTCGCGCCTCTTGGCATACCTGGAAGGTAACGATCTCCTCAGTGACCGACAGTACGGTTTTCGACGCAATCGGTCAACTGGGGACCTACTAGTGTATGCCACTCACTTGTGGGATGAGGCCCTCGAGAAAAATGGAGAAGCGATTGCCGTCGCCCTTGATGTCTCGAAGGCCTTCGACCGGGTATGGCACGCTGGCCTTTTGAGTAAGCTTCCAGCGTACGGCATTTCCGCTGGCCTGACTGGCTGGGTAAAAGACTTCCTGACTGAACGGTCCCTCCGAGTTGTTGTCGACGGATGTTCATCTGAGCCCATGTCGACCAATGCCGGTGTTCCTCAGGGGTCTGTTCTCTCTGCAACTCTGTTCCTGCTGCATATTAACGGTCTGCTGATGCCCGGTATCCATGGGTATGCAGATGACAGCACAGTTGCGGAGAGATACCTGCCGGAAGCTCGGGCTAGTAAGGAAACTATCCGGTCCGAAAGAGAGGCCATGGTAGAGCGTGTGAGTGCTGCACTGCAGGCAGTCTCCGAATGGGGCAATGCCAATCTTGTAGCATTCAATGCCGCCAAAACACAGGCGTGTCTTTCACCGCCAAAAGGAGCCCGTTTACCTTGGCTCCTACTTTTCAGAATGTATCCTTGGAGTGTACCGACCGCCTTCAGCTTTTGGGAGTTGAGATTTCCTCGAGCCTTAACTTTGGGCGGTTCATTGAGTCCAAGGCCGGGGTGGCTGCCAGAAAACTAGGCGTCATCGCGAAAGTCTTCACACCTGGGCAGCTTCTAATTTTATACAAAGCACAGGTCCGCTCGTGTGTGGAGTACTGCAGCCACATTTGAGCTGGTGCTGCGAAATGTCACCTTGCCACTTTGGACTCGGTGGAGAGGCGTGCGAAGAGGCTGATTGGCGACCCAGACTTAACTCGAAACGGTCTCCAAAGCCTGGAGTACAGGCGTAGAGTAGCCAGCCTTTCGGTCTTCTATAGGATGCATTCTGGTGAGTGTGCAAGGGAATTGCATGATTTAATTCCCCATCTCCGTTCCATCATCGGACGACCCGTCGTACGGCGAGTTTCCACCCTTACGTTGTTGACACCACTGCGATCCGGACGAAGCGTTTTGCTTCCTCCTTTATACCGCGTACATCGAGGGACTGGAACAATTTGCCGGCGTCGGTGTTTCCGTCACATTACAATTTGAGTGTCTTCAAGGCTAGAGTGAATAGGCTCTTAATAAACTAGCGCGCTTTACCATCAACGATCGCGTCACTGCTTACCATCAGGCGGGATTGCGGTCAAGCGCTGGTTTATAATTTATAAAAAAAAAAAAAAATGTAAGTTTTTCCCTCAAAATAATTGTTTATTTTCCTAGTGTTTATTTTTATCCTTTTTAAACTAATGTAATAATTATGAATCATCTTTAACATGTTAATTCTTTTTTTATTTCTCCTAAATCTGTTTTCATCATTCATAATTTATTTCTCTTTATACGTATACTTGCATTCTGTAATGGCATCGTAATTCAGTTGCGTAGCTAGGCTTGGGCGACGACGTGGGCGATCGCCCAAGGCCTCGCGCCCTAAGGGGCCTCGCGCCCTAAGAGGTCCCGCGCCCAAAGGTACCCTTTACTTTAAGGTAGGTTTACCCTTTGTATCAATCTTGTTACTTTTCGCTTCCGGGTTATTATTCTTATCTTTGTCTCGACCAAAATATTTGTACATAAAATATGTACAGTTATCAGCTGGGGAATATTACTAATATCCGTGGTGATTAGTTTTGGTGTTTATACAATATGTAAAGAAAACTCTGTCCGATCCGTGAAGGTACTGTTAGGTATCGATAACTTATTCTGATAATGGATACAAAGCCGGACTAAACTTAAAAAAAAAATCCCCCTATAAAAATAAATATTATTTCGCAAAAAGAGGTAACTTAATACATTTGCGGTAAACAACCCCTCCGCGGGCGGCGCATCGCTATTCGTTCATACTAATACCGGTGTTGTCACTTTTTAAAAATTACCAAATTTCGGGGAAGTTGTAATTACGTACGGAGGACGGGTCTGAGCAGTTGTGTTGCGATGTGTACCGGGTACGATGCGCCAAATGTTGTTGTGTTGGGAGTTTGGTCGTGGAGGGTCAATCTCCCTCTGGCGCAGCATCGTTGGTCGTGTTGTTGGGTTTAACGGAAATTATGGAGAGAATTTCTGGAAAAGAGATCAAATCAGAGATCACTCAAAGTATAATTAAAGTACAATTATTTACAATGATAAAATAATGCCCAGTGGCCACTTGTTTATAAGGAAAAAACAATAAATAACCAACCAGTAACCAGTTTCATTAGACGATTGACCATTTAAACCGGATAATATAAAACTAGTTGCCATTTTTTTTTTTTTTTTTTTTTATTAAAGTATAAACCAGCGCTTGACCGCAATCCTGCCTGATGGTAAGCAGTGACGCAATCGTTGATGGTAAAGCGCACTAGTTTATTAAGAGCCTATTCACTCTAGCCTTGAAGACACTCAAATTGTAGTCCGACGGAAACACCGCCGCCGGCAGATTGTTCCAGTCCCTCGATGTACGCGGTATAAAGGAGGAGGCGAAACGCTTCGTCCGGATCGTAGAGGTGTTAACAACATAAGGGTGGAAACTCGCCGTACGACGGGTCGTCCGATGGTGGAACGGAGATGGGGGAATTAAATCGTGCAATTCCCTCGCACACTCTCCAGAATGTATCCTATAGAACACCGAAAGGCTGGCTACTCTACGCCTGTGCTCTAGGCTTTGGAGACCAACTCGAGTTAAATCAGGGTCACCAATCAGCCTCTTCGCACGCCTCTCCACTGAATCCAAAGTGGCCAGGTGACACTTAGCAGCACCAGCCCAAATGTGGCTGCAGTACTCCACACACGAACGGACCTGTGCTTTGTACAACATTAGAAGCTGCCCTGATGTGAAGTACTGCCGGACCTTTGCGATTACACCAAGTTTTCTGGCAGCCACCTTGGCCTTGGACTCAATGAACCGCCCAAAGTTTAGGTTCGAGGAAATCTCAATACCCAAAAGCTGAAGGCGGTCGGTACACTCCAAGGATACATTCCGAAAAGTAGGAGCCAAGGTGAACGGGCTCCTTTTGGCGGTGAAAAGACACGCCTGCGTTTTGGCGGCATTGAATGCTACAAGATTGGCATTGCCCCATTCGGAGACTGCCTGAAGTGCAACACTCGTTCGCTCTACCATGGCCTCTCTTTCGGACCGGATTGATTCCCTACTAGCCCGAGCATCCGGCAGGTATCTCTCCACAACTGTGCTGTCATCTGCATACCCATAGATACCGGGCATCAGCAGATCGTTAATATGCAGCAGAAAAAGAGTTGCAGAGAGAACAGACCCCTGAGGAACACCGGCATTAGTCGACATGGGCTCAGATGAGTATCCGTCGACAACAACTCGGAGGGACCGTTCAGTCAGGAAGTCTTTTACCCAGCCAGTCAGGCTAGGGGAAATGCCGTACGCTGGAAGCTTACTCAAAAGGCCAGCGTGCCATACCCGGTCGAAGGCCTTCGAGACATCAAGGGAGACAGCAATTGCTTCCCCATTCCTCTCGAGTGCCTCGCCCCACAAGTGAGTGGCATACACTAGTAGGTCCCCAGTTGACCGATTGCGGCGAAACCCGTACTGTCGGTCACTGAGGAGATCGTTACCTTCCAGTTATGCCAAAAGGCGCGAGTTCAATACACGCTCCATAATCTTGCAAAGTATGGAGGTGATCGAAATCGGCCGATAGTTGTTAGGATCGGCACGACTACCCTTTTTGGGCACGGGCTGCACATTGGCAAGCTTCCAGGACTTGGGCACTATACCAGTCCCAAATGAGAGGCGATACAAGCGTGTCAATACAGGAGACAACTCGGGCGCACATGCTTTTAGAACAATCGCTGGTATACCATCCGGACCACTAGCCTTATTCACGTCCAGACGACACAGTGCTCTCAGAACCTCCTTGTTCCGAATGCGAACCTCAGGCATTGAAGTACCGCAGTGGGGTAAAATAGGTGGAGTAGCACTGCCAGTATCAAGACGCGAATTATGGGCAAAGAGAGATGCAAAGAGACCTGCTTTCTCTCTCGCCGTATGAGCCAGTGTTCCATCAGGCCTAACCAGCGGAGGCAGTGAGGGCCGACAGAAGTTCGCCTCGACCGATTTGGCAAGGGGCCAAAAAGATCTGCTACCGGAAGGCTGCGCAGATAACTTGTTGCCAATATGGGTAATACGGTCAAAGCGAGCCTTCTTTAGCGCCTTTTTGTAGGACTTGGCAGCACGGTTAAAGGCTCTCTTCTTTGAGCTTAGATCCGGAGCTCCGCTCTGATGTCAACATTATTATCTATTTACACTTAAAATGTTCTAAGACCCAGCCAAAAAACAAGTAAATTCTTAGACAAAACAACAGTTTGAGTGACCTTATGATTATAGAACACAATAAGTATGTCATACGTTGTGGCAGCCGATTATTTTCAACTGGCTCTCCACGCGCGGCTTCGCCCGCCTTGAATTCGGTTATATAGCGCTTTTTAGATTTCCTTCGGGAATATCAATTTTTCCGGGATAAAAAGTATCTTATTCTTCAATCCGGACTTTGAACTTTACGTCTGCAAAATTTCAAAGCACTCTGTTTACGCTAGTTCGTCGGCCAAGTCCGATTTTTGGTTAGTCGAGTTGATAGATGCCCGATCGGTACGGGCTAGCGCATTTAGTATTGTCTATGGCGACGGCGGCCGCCATTATTATCACACAACGTTTTGGGACCGCGCCGGCGGCGGTCGTTGCTTGAAATTCTTGACGAAATACTCGCATGCGTGGCGTGTTTCGGACGAGTGATTTTCGGGAAAATACCACCGGCCGCGTTTGGTATAGTTTGTCGCCATTGTTGCCCGTGTTTTGAAGTATTTACTTGAACTATAAAACGTAACAGTGACGTCTGTAAACTGAGTTGAATTTGAATCGGAAACGTGGTTTCATTGGCGATCTTTGTCGGGCGTGATTGACACTGCTAAATAACTTCTTACGTTGGTGAGCTTTGGTGCCCTATTAAGGGAACTTAATGTGTCGACTGGTATGGGACGGTCGACGTATTTGAAGACATCGCACGTCATTGTAAAGTCGGCGCGCGCGTCGACTTCTCCGAGACCTGCGGACGGAACACACTGAGTCCCAAGGTAAGTCCCGTAGATTTACCAGAGTGTGGTCGGAGAAGTCGGAGAATTTATTGAGTTATTTACGCTTGTTTTTGTTGCTTTCCGCGCGTTCTTTAATTGAATTTAATTGTTAATTTTAATTAAAGGCTTTTATTTGAAATGGCTCCCAGTCCGCATGCTACGGCGAAGGCCGAGGTCCAGGCCGCATTGCGTTGGCTCGCGGGTGCGGCCGCCCTGATTGTTCGGCCGGATCGGGTGCAGGCTTTGTTGACCCGTTATGAAGGGTTGCCTGCGCGCATGGAAGGCTTGGAGCGACACGTTGTCGACTTCCATGCGTACGTTTTGGAACACCCTCCAGCGGATGAAGCCATAGTGGAGACCTTTAAGAGGGATGTCGACCAGGCGTACGAATTGGCTGACCAAATTACGGAGTCAGCAGAAGGGCTCCTGGCTGCCCGTAGGGGAAAGCCGACTTGGAGCGGGGAGGTTAAACCGACCCCGCCGGCTTTGTTAGGGAGACTGCCCACATTGGAGATTCCCCACTTTGACGGGGACCTCACGGCTTGGATGGGCTTCATCAACTTGTTTGACAGCTTGGTGGACTCCAGGGAAGATTTGTCCCCCAGCCAGAAACTGGCTTATTTGCGCTCCGCCCTCCGCGGAGAAGCCAGTGCAGTGGTCCAGCACCTGATAGTCAGCGATGCTAACTACCAGGTTGCGCGGCAGTTGTTGCTGGACCGCTACCAAAACGTCCGCTTGCTAGCGGACACCCATGTGGCCGCCATTTTGGCCTTACCGAAGGCAACGCGGGTTTCCTCACTAAGGAAGGATTTGGTCAACCCGCTCTTGACCGCCGTCCACTCGTTGCACCGGCTGGATTTGCCGGTCGACCAGTGGTCTTTTTTGCTTCTGCACATCGTCCTAGCGAAATTGCCCGTAGACGTAAAGGGGCGATTTGAGCAAAGGTACGGGGGCAATAGCGCCTCGTACCTCCTCCCCTTCTCGGATTTGCTTCGTTTTTTGGAGGACGAGTGCAGAGTACTGGACCAGCTGACCGACCCCACGCCGGGGACGAGCACGGGTCGTCCGGTGGCGGCGAGGGGACAACCCCGCCGTCCGACCAAACAATGCTCGGCTGTCCGAAGTGACTCCCCCCCCTGCACCAGGTAAACGGTGCCGGTATTGTCGGGGGGACGGACATGACGTGCGTGCTTGCGAGAAGTTCGGGGGCCTCCGGACTGCAGGTCGAAGAGCCCTCGCCAAGCAGCGCGCCTGGTGTTACATGTGTCTGGGGGACCACCGCCAGTCAGCGTGCCTCCAGGCTAAGGTTTGTCCACATTGCGGCGGGAGACATCACGCTCTCCTGTGTTTGAACCGCAATGGTGGCGGGTCCGAAAGGGGCCCAGATTCCCCGCGCACGGGCGGGGGCCCCAAGGGCGGGGGCCCCACGGGCGGGGGCCCCCCGCAGGATGTAGCGGTGGCCGTCGGGGGCTCGGGGAGGCGGGCGGTACGCTACTCCCCCCCCTTGATGGAATACCCTCGATTGGGGCGTTATGTTCCCCCGTATGCGGCTCACGGTTATTGCCCCACGCCTCGGAGTGGAGTTGGAAGGAGTCCCTACGTTGCGGAGTGGGACCCTCTCGCCTACTGTCGGCGATCCCCTCCGATCTTGTCGACTCAGTTCACCCGGGGTCCAGGGGGGCAATCACCCCCCTCGGATTTTCATTAATGCCACGGCGCAACCCCCCCCACCGGAGTTTGTGCTGTTGCCAACAGCCTCCGTGCGTGTTTGGGGCCCCAAAGGTGATTTTGTCACAGTGCGTGCCCTCTTGGATTCAGGGGCCCAGGGTTGCATAATTTCTACTTGGCTCGTCCGACAGTTGGGCTTAAATATTGTACCGCATAGGGAAGGTGACAAATGCGCGGTAGATGTACGCGCTTTACTGGGGCGCCTACACACTCGGTTTAGTAGTTACGGTGTGAAGGCGGAACAAACAAACAAACATGTTCCCAATCGACCTTGAGCCTTAGGTACAGCTTTAGCAATACAGTTGAAAATCTCAAAAAGGAATCTGACATATTGTAGTTGCTTTACGTGCTATTGTCTATACTTACAATCTGATTCTTAATATTCTCATTGAAAGAAACTGTGGCCCGATACCCTTGTACACAAACTAAAATTAATTTAAGTTCAGTACAACTTTTTCTTTCTATTTTATTAAGAAAAGGACAGACGATAAATATATGTTTGTATATAGGTAGGTAGTTCAGTCCTGTTAAATTAGTCCGCACCTAGAAAATCGTCAATTGAAAGAAAATATTATGTATGTACCGAACTTACAATGAGTTTAGTTTGTGAACTTGAGAATCGGCGCTTATGTCTTGTTAACAGTCCTGTACGACATGGACGAGCTGTAATAAGTAAGGCTATATAAAGTGCTAACGAAAATAGAAAATATGATGTATGTAATAGGCGGGCTAAGAAGTCTATTTAGAATGTAACCGCAGATGACTGCACTGTGTTTTATAGATTGCTGTGCCATTTGATTGCAGTGGTGATGGCCAGTGATAACGGCCATGTTGCTGAGTTAAAATGGCTTGCACCAAAATATATAACAGTTTTTGATTGACATTAACTTGTCGATACTTGTGAATGGTATCTTACCCACCTGATTATTTGCCGATTTTCGTTGTTAAGTTGTTATGTGTTATTGTTTTATTTCTATTTCCTTATTGTTATTAACATTATCTTTCGAACTATTAAAATTTTATGTTGAAACTGACGCATCTCAAAAATTAAATATTTAAAGCTAAGGAGTATAACAAAGTAAAACAATCTTAGAAGTAAATTTTACCCTACTTCTGAATCGAAATGAAACTTTGTGTGTAGAATTTGATATCTTCGGTTTTTTTTTTTATAAAATTGTAAACTAGCGCTTGACCTTAATCCCGCCTGATGGTAAGCAGTGACGCAATCCGTGATCGTAAAGCGCACTAGTTTATTAAGAGCCTATTCACTCTAGCCTTGAAGACACTCAAATTGTCGTCCGATGGAAACACCGCCGCTGAAAAATTGTTCCAGTCCCTCGATGTACGCGGTATAAAGGAGGAGGCGAAACGCTTCGTCCGGATCGTAGTGGTGTTAACAACGTAAGGGTGGAAACTCGCCGTATGATGGGTCGTCCGATGGTGGAACGGAGATGGGGGAATTAAATCATGCAATTCCCCCACACATTCTCCAAAATGCATCCTATAGAACACCGAAATTCTGGCTACTCTACCCCTGTGCTCTAGGCTTTGAAGACCATCTCGAGTTAAATCAGGGTCACCAATCAGCCTCTTAGCACGCCTCTCCACTGAATCCAAAGTGGCCAGGTGACACTTAGCAGCACCAGCCCAAATGTGGCTAAAACAAGTAATAGTCGACTTTAGAAGCTACAAATAGACCCTAAACTCTCCATACTCGACCATATTCATTTTGTCCATTTTCATTTCGACGTGTCCAAGTTAGTGCACTTGTTGTCGTGGGAGTGGTGTCGATGATGGAGTTAGGAGATGGAACGTGAAAATTTTTAAGAGTTTGCTAGTAAACCTCTGAAATTTGTTGTCTAATGATTCGTTTTGATATAATGAACCTTAACACTGATTTTCAAAGGCACCTACATCCTCAACAGGGTTTTCTTAGCTTCACTTTTGACATCGTAAAAAATCTTAGAAGCCAACTATTACCAACTGAAAGTTCCCATCCATATGTAGTTTGGTAAACAAAACAATAACTTGATATCGGAGCTGATCTGATAAAGGAGCCAGGAAAGCAATACCGGAGCTTTTATGGCGCTACAAGTTAACGTCTCAAATTTAGGATCAAGTGATACGTTTGGACGAATTGAATATATTCCAATGGCATCGAAGGTCTAATGATGGAGCTAGGAGGTAGATAGTTAGTGAAACTCCTTAGAGGCTATGTGTGAGCTTGTAGTATATTTGTTTTTGCCTCATCTTAGCGAAAATACCCCCATAACTCAAGAACTAATTTGACATCATAATTGAAAATCATATTCTCCCACACATTACAACTTCGCAAATATACGTTTGTAGAGACGACAGCATATCAAGCTACTACAATCTGTCAGATTTCCTTATTCGGTATACAACTTTATTTCTAAAACATTAATCAATTGGTGGCCTCAGGCAGGTGCTAAAGGTATGGGAGGAGAATGCTGTGGAGCATGGTCTGAGGTACAATGAAAGTAAAACCCCCTTATTGTTATCGGAATGATCTGAAGTAAGGAACGCATACGTTCTGATTACAATACAATTTAGTTTATTTCGTATTAGCTGTGCCCTGCTGCTGCTGCTGAATAGGCGCTGATTTCGCGCCCAGCGGGGATGCGTCTCTAAGCTATCTAACTAAAAACAGGCTGCGAGATAAAATTATTGAAATGTTAGGTACACACGAGATGCTGGGAACCAGGGGATCTCCATACCATATCACAAACAGCCGTATTTCACAATTTATTTGTGTTTTGCACCGCGCGTGGAGATTATAGATGCCGGTCGGCTGCCGCTTTAGTTCGAACTGGTGTTTTTCTTGTTGCGCGATAGATGGCGCCAGTGGTGCGTAGGTTTGGCCGCGATTGGTGTTGTCAAATTATGGAGGAAAAGGACGAGACTAGGGAGAGTATCTCAAAGTCTGTTCAGGCACCATCAGTAATAACACCACTCTTTGCTCATTAATCTCAAGCATTGATCAGACAAAAAAGAAATACGTTGGACGCTGTGATATTACCATCTTGTCAACCGCTATACCACAATAAATGCTAATTACATATTTACGCAGGTTACGCAGATACGTAATAATCGATATTCACTCTGTCCACTGACCGCTCAAGGTAGAATAACAAATAATAATAGTTTAAAATATAAACTGAGCTCAAACAATATATATTGCACTAACCTAATTCCTAGACATAGTTCTGCTACCAGTCTAAGCGGGAACAATTCAACTGGCACTGTTAAAGTTCAACTATCCGCTACTGAAGGCACTTTGTACAAAGTTAGTTCTGACGCCGCCGGCTCTTAGATTACAAGCTAAAGCCACTTACTACCACTAAATACGATACTTTAGAAGGTTAACACTTCATCCCTGAAGGATTTATCACATAAATAGGATCACCGACTAGGCAATCTGCTAAAAAATATTCATGTAAACAGATTTGGTAAAGAACAATCTCTAAGAACAACTGCCTAAAGACGTGTGCCTAAAGACAAAAGTCTTTAACTAATGCGCGTTACCGGTGAAGACATATGTTACAATATTAATAGTTGGTAGTTACTAAGGTATAATATATAGGTATATAGTAAACAAACATAACCCACACCAAATGTCCATGGAATTATATTGATTTTACTAGAAATAAGGAAACGGACGTATTCAGAAGGGGACAGTGAGAAAATAACGAATGATAAAAGTAAACCTGAAAACTCACTATGGGCCTCATGAGAAATCTCAAGGTCGCACAAAGAGCTATTAAGAAACACCTAGCATACTAGGTGTTTCTCTACGTGATATATCAAGAATGAGGAGATTTGTAGAAGAACAAAAGTCGCCGACATAGACCAGTGGGTTAGCTGTTTGAAGTGGTAGTGGGTGGTGCAGAAAGGCTCTTGAATTGCGACCACGTACCGGCAAGCCCAGCGTCTGACTACCTAGTTGGTAGGTGTCCGACACGTAAAAAATCGCAAGGATGCGCTGGATGCCGGCCGCGGGCAACTAGTCTTTTTGAAAATTCTTGGGGGGGCCTATGTCCAGCAGTGGATTTCCTGTGGCTGACATAATGATGATGAATCTCCAAAACCTGGAGCACAGCCGTTAAGTAGCCAGCCTTTTAGAATTACATTACTTAATTCCGCCATCACCGTTTCATCATCGGACGATCTGTCGAACGGCGACATTTCGCCTCGTTTTTTACACCACGTACTCGTACATTTACGAAGATCTCGAACAAATTCCGTGAGACGGTCTTCCCGTCCGATTACAATTTAAGTGTCTTCAAGGCTAGGGTAAATTGGCTCTTAATAAACTAGTTTACCATCAACGATTACATCACTGCTTACCATCAGGTGAGATCTCGATAAAGTACTAGTTTATAACATTGAAAATAAAATATAAGCTGCAGGCTGCGGCCACTTGATCGAAGTAAAAACGTGTAAAAGTGTTATGTATGTGTAATATTAGAATTATATCTAATATTACACATACATAACACTTTTACACGTTACACGAGCAGTGGTTTTCCATTGGTACGGCGTTACCGAGTGGTAGGTCGTAGGTTCGAATCCAAAGCCTCTAGGGCCGAAGCCAGCCTAGCTGAATCTAGCAAGCCCATTTGGATCGCGGATATCGACGCATTCCGTTTAACACGTGCTTAAAAAAATTTACCTCAGTTCGATGCCTGGGTTTGAAATACTAGGCTATATAACTTTACATATAATATCGCGTACTTATTTTGAATACGCTCTAACATTACCACGCATTTTGCCTCATATGGAGCCCATATGATAGCGCTGTTTTCCAAGTGACTCCTACCAAGCGCGTAAAGGAACTTAATTGCTGTGATGTTGGTGAAGTGTCGATTCTGAATCCTAGATTTCTGAAGGCATATTTAGAGATCTCTGTAATGTGCTCTCGGAATGATAAGTCAGTAGTCAGAGAAACACCCAAATCACGCACCTGAGTGACTCGTGGTATCAGAACGTCTTCCATGACGTACGCATACTATAGCGGTGAACGCGAGCGGGTGAAACTCATCACTAAGCACTTCGATACGTTAAAATACAGCTTCTTCATATGGCTCTATTCCACTATCTTATCTCCTGCCAACGTACGCAATCAGACTCATCTTTTATTTCTAATAGCATCTTGAGGCGATCTGTGAATAATAAACTAGTTTAAAAAAAACTGTTTAGAGCTCTGAGCAATTGTGTTGCGATGTATGCCGGGTACGATGCGCCAAATGTTGTTGTGTCAACAGTTTGGTCGTGGAGGGTCTCTAGATCAATCTCCCTCTGGCGCAGCAGGTGTTGGTCGTGTTATTGGGTTTAAGGTTACATCACCTCGCTCAGCTGACGTCTTCCTTCCTATTCACTAAGTTTTTTAAGTGAATAGGCTTAATAAACTAGTGCGCTTTACCATCACCGTTTGCATCTGTGCTTACCGTCAAGCGGGATTGCTGTAAAGCACTACCTAATTTATAATTATTTAAAAAGGCCACTTATATTTACGTACCTCAGGGCGATGATTAATCTCCTTTACTTTTCGCAATATTTATCAACTCCAACAACAGAAACCTTCTTCCTCCTACCATCTTTACGCAAATGATTTGCAGATTTATCAAAAAGCTGGCTACTGAAATTTATATGATGCCATTCAAATTATCAACAAAGATTTGTTCTCATTCTGTGAGTGGAGTGAGGCGCATGGGTTGCATGCTAACCCATCCAAGACTCAGGTCATTTTTATTGGCAGTTCAAGGATTTTCCCCAAGACAAACTGGTCGCAACTTCCCCAAGTCTAATTAATTTAACGGAACTGCTATTCCTTTCAGTGAGAATGTTAAGAACCTTGGGGGTTGGATCGACAAACATCTTCCCTGGGATCCACAGCTACAGGATGTCAGTCATAAAATTTTTGCATCTAGAAATTCACTGAGATGGTTGCGGAACTTTCTTCCTACTGCCACTAAAACTGCGCTTGCACAATCACTTTTACTTCCCATCCTTGACTACGCAGATGTCAGTTGTCCGGATCTTACTGAGGCACAACTAGATAAACTTAAGCGGCTTCAAAACTTTTGCATAAGATTTATATTTGACCTGCGCAAATATGATCACATATTTGAATTTCGTACAAAGCTTAAGTGGCTTCCCATTCGCTTCGCCAGAATTCTCATATTCTCTTTCAGCTCTACAGCATTTTGTTTAATCCTAAAACCCGCTCTTATCTTAAAGAACGTTTTAAGTTCCTTCATGACACACTTCATAAGATATCTGAGGTCATAGGTAAACCTGATATTAGAGATGCCGATATATTGCACTAGTTACTATGATAAATCCTTTACTATACAAGCGGTTCGGTTATGGAATAATTTTATAGTCCCTAGAAAAAAAAAATTCAAACGCCTTCACCGCATCTTCAGGGCTCGTAAAGCGAATATCTCGAAGTTTAGCTTAGATTTTTGGGAATAAATAAAAATCACAGGGCGCCAGGTAGGGACTGCAAAGTATATGACTCATTTTCTCGACACTTTCTGTAATCAAATATTCATTTGTTTGTTTAGAGGTGTGCGCTGAATCTTTGTCATGGTGAATGAGGATCCTGGACGCTGCTGACGAACCTTTTCCAAGACAATAGGCAAATTACTGTTAACGCACCAGTCTGCAGTAACTGTCCTTCAATTTTCAAATACATAATGCGAGAAATGACCTATCCGACCAAAGAACGTCTTCTTCCCTTGACTCAGCAGTGCACCTGTGCGATGCCGGGGCGTGTTGCTAGTAGCACATGAAAGCACCTGATTACTTTCACAAACAGACTCTGAAAACACCTTTGGTGATATTCCAACAGCGATTTTGCTGCGAGCTAGACGTGTGAAGTTTTAGCACTAAAAGTTGTGAAGGTAATGTGATTCAAGGTTGTATGCTGAATACTTGAGCTTCATTTCGAACCGCGATATGTTAATGTTTAGCGCATGCAGTTAAGTTCAAGACTACATGCTCCAAAACTAACGTCTGTATTAATAAAACTTTTCTTTCTCATATTAATATCAATTAAAATGACTATACTATTAATAACCTACTGGTTTCGTTTTAGAATATTTGTAACAGTATAAAGTAAGTGATTTATCAGACACAATGATATTATAGTCAACCTCGTAAGATGATTAAAAGTTCACAGCAATAATGTACTCAAGCACCTTCCGTACGCTCGTATAGAGGAGTTCTCTCATACATTGCTTTTGATCAGACATGCTCGAGGTTTGAGTCCCATTCAGAAATAAAAATAATAAAAGTTGCATGTAATAAAACATTGCTTTAAGACCAATGTTAGGTTGGATCGAAGGCCATGCATTTCAATTTTAGCGAGGTTTAAACTTATTGGTATTTGTCGTTCTAATGATTAATGATTAATTTTCTGCAAGTAGGTTTGTATAAATACTTTAACAAGTATTTTTTTTTACATCTTCTTTTTGATCTGACTACTCTAAGAAGAAAGGCCTAAATAAACTCAGAGGTCAGAACTCACAGTCTCTTTAAAAGTCCTTGTGAATTAATATTTTGTAATATATCATACACCTGTGGTGGTTGATAAGTGATTTGTCTTTTTTTTTGGCTAGATTGACTATGCATATATGGACGTATACAGGTTTCAATGCTCCATTGTAAAAAAATCCAAAAGTATGAAAAATAATAATTAATAAAAAATAATAATAATTTTCTCGGTGGTAGGCCATAACATCGGCCGCCGGCAAATGTTACCACCCACCAGACAAAATCTTACCGCCAAGCGATTTGTCGTGTTCTGATATGATATGATGTCTGGTGAAGCCGTACGGAGGACGGGTCTGAGCAGTTGTGTTCCGATGTGTGCCGGGTACGATGCGCCTAATGTTGTTGTGTTGGGAGTTTGGTCGTGAAGGGTCTTCAGATCAATCTCCCTTTGGCGCAGCATCGTTGGTCGTGTTGTTGGGTTTAACATTGCATCACCTCGCTGAACTGCCGTGTTCCTTCCTATTCGCTTAGTTTTTTTGAGTGAATAGGCTCTTAATAAACTAGCGCGCTTTACAATCAACGATCGAATCACTGCTTACCATCAGGCGGGATTGCGGTCAAGCGCTAGTTTGTAATTACTAAAAAAAAAATAGCAGATTCTCAGATTCCCGGATCTACTCATCATCATCTCAGCGTATAATCCCGGTTGTATCCGCGGCTTTCGCGTTGGAGCCCGGGGTCCGCTAGTTTCCCGGATCAACTGAATTCTATAAAAAAAATCATAAAAATCGGTCAAGTCGTTTTGTGAGTATTGTGACAGGAATATTATATAATTTTTAAACAGAAAGGCTCTTGAATGACGACCACGTACCGGCAAGCGCAGCGTTGCACGCCCACCGAATAGGTGGTCGGATGACCTCACCAAAATCGCAGGGAAGCACTGGATGCATGTAAGCCGCGTCCAACCAGTCTTTTTGGAAATCCTTGGGGGAGGCCTATGTCCAGCAGTGGACTTCCTGTGGCTGACATGATGATGACGATAATTAAAATAATATGAGTATTTTATGCCGCAAGGGCGGGACGTAGCTGATCTGTCTAATTATTATAGGTCTCAAATATACAAAGCTATGATCCTCAATAAAGATAATACTGAAATGATCCGGAATCTTAAATGTTCTGTAAAAATAATGACCCTACATGAATTTTACAGCAAAACTTTAACCGTAACAATAAAGTTTGTTCATTCTTCGCGCAAATTAAACAAGCGGGCACAAAGGACGATACAATCTCAGCGATTCAGTAAAAATAATGATGGCCTTAGTAAAACTTGCCGTGAACACAAACAAAAGAATATTTCGTCTTGACAGACAACACGGGTATTTTAATAACTGAATAGAAGTGGCACTATCCGCTTATGAACCCATATTTATTTATTTTGTGTGGTGGGATGTAATGAATTAGAGATCAGAAGGGTTTTCGCACGTTTTTCGTATATATTCAAAGTACTTTGGGAGAAGGTATACTAGTAGGTATAAGGTATACTCGTAGTAGGCAAACTTTTTAGCAGACATACATAGGTTTATGTGTTGCATAAAGGTAACATGTGCCGATGAATCTATTAGGTAATCTAACTCTCATCCTCATAGTTAGTGATTCTGACCCATTCTCTTATTTTCTGAGTGAATTCACAGTTTTTACATATTACCCTTACTAATATTAATAAATGGGAAAGTGAGTTTGTTTGTTCCGCTTTCAAGCCGTAGCTGCTGAACCGATTGCTTTGAAATTTTGCAGACGTAAAGGTAGAAGTCCGGATTAAATAATAGGGTACTTTTTAATCCCAGAAAAAAATTATATTCCCGAGGGAATCTAAAAATCGCGATACAACCGAACTCCACCCAGGCGAAGCCGCGTGCGGAAAGCTAGTTAGTAAAAAGCTACTAAATTTAGTTATACTGATAAGTTAATTACAAGCCAATAAGAGTTTTGATAAGTACGCTATCCTGTTAGGTTAGTATGTAATTACAGTTGTTAATTGGAAATCGAACATGATGAAAAATATATATGAAACAGCTGTCTTGTATTTTCTTGTAACCGCAGTCTCGATAACCATAGAACTATTTCTCTCTATGCTAACTAGACTACAACTAGTGCTAACTACACATGCCACTAACATGCTAACTGACAGAAATCGTTATGTAATGAAAAGACCTTTCTTTTCGTTACAAGTTCTACCAGTTTACTGTTACCGCAGACCTCCGTCTTTCCAGTTAAATAACTTCATTTCAAATCCCTTTAATGTCAACATTACTTCATAAGTCGGCGACACTAACTCTGGGTAACCGTACCTCGCTGTGAAATCTAATAAAATTGGCCCAACTCTTCGTAGAGATGGGCGCTGCTAGCAATTAATCGAGAATATTAATTCTTAGTCGATCAACTTAGGACAGTAATTTATTGTCTATTCAAAGTGAAAGTAAGGATTGGGCTTTGATTTATTTCTTAATTTATCTATCGTGTTAATTCACTGAACAGAGAAAAGGTTAAGATTACTTTAGTAACAACAAAGAGCTATCAAGGGTGTCTCTGACATCGACGCACAAACGAGTACAATGGATCCAGTACACGGTTCTGAACGCCCCAGTGGTGGAATTTTTGAAAAAAAGAAATAATAATATGCAGTTTTTTTCACTTTAAGCCGTTCATAATTGCTATACTTTTATAACCCAATAAGATTTTAAAGTGAAAAATAATTAATTCGCTAATTACACAAAAAAAGCACAATGTGAACAAAATAAAACAAACAAAACAACTCAAAAAACTATTCTATCAGCTGATTTAATAGAGTTCATATCAGGGGTCAACGTCATACCCACAAACACGCGCGGCGGCACGCTTGCAACGTTCAAAGGCCGATCCGTCACATTTTTTTAAACACTGTTATTTCTGTAACTGCTCAATAACGATATAAATGACTATCATAATTTTATTAGTGGCATGCGATGTAACCTTCTCGCGAAGTTTGCGTTACGATGTCAGATACAGCCTGTATAATATAAAATACAAAGATATTTTTTGTTTATGAGAAACCTGAATACAGTTTGTTCAGAATAAGCAACTGGATCGATTCCTATGATTTTTACACCATGTTTTATTTTTTCCCAAATACATTTAGAAATTATTGTAGTGTGATTACCGAGCGCGTCACGCAGTTTTCGATAGATCATAGTACTTGCGCGCGCGCAAACAGCTAACGCCAGAGGTCAGCGTATCGCGCCTCGCCCGTCCAAGCAAAGCTCTGACCATATTTTTGTTGGGACAACCAAGTTGAATAGCAAGCTCATACCTTTGTGGTTTTTCATGATATATTTTTGAAATTTTGTACATAGATTCTTTACTTAAAAATACTGGACACGTGTTTCGGGTATAGCATAATTCAAAAAATAATGACAGTATAGCACATACTGTAAGATCAACACTAGTATTATAAAGATGTAAAGTGCCTTCTTCTACGTTCATGGTCCTCACATCTGACCAAGAATGTGTCGGAAAATAAAAGAGTATTTTGGTCTTTCTTCTCTCTGTAGTCAGATTGGAAATGCTGACCTCATCTAGTTTCTAGGTTAGATCTAGGTGTCTAGACTTTAACTTAACTGATAAAAACGTGACCCTATCACTAAAACTTCGCTGTGTGTGTGTCGGTCACCACTGTCGCTGTATCTGTACCTGTGATAGCTAGACAGTTGAGATTTTCACAGATGATGTGTCTTTGTTACCACTGGTTTTTTTTTTTTTTGAGAGGCCGATTTGTACTTGGCGCGTTTACAAAATATGATTGTCCGAGTATGAAAGTGCTTGAACAAATTAAACACACATAAATAAAATCATTTGTAGGTTTGGATTAACTACTCATCGGGTACAAATAATTCATTTGAAAAAGCAGAAAGCTACGCTAATGTCGAGTACTAAAGGATACGTTTTATGCTGAAACAAGTAGATTAGTAAAAACTTGTGGCATAAGAAACTGTAAGAGTGTCAACCAGGTACTGCAAATCAGTTAATAAATTCCTGCATTACAAAGCAAAAATAAGATATTTTAGTAATAAAAATCATAACCTTTCGTTGACTTTGTCGTAGTCGGATTAAATAGAGCAGTAGTACGCAACATAAGCTGCAGCACAATCCTAGTGTTGAAAATAATTAAAACTCTTTTTTGGAACGTTCAAAGGGGTGACTTTATTCAGTACTTAATGAAGTTTCCATGTTAAAGTTTGCTTAGCCTCATTCAGTATATCGCATAAGTTATTAATATTTTTATATAACACTAGCTGCGCCGTGCGGTTTCACCTGCGTAGGGTGCGATTGGTTCTTTTTTTTTTTAATGCTCCGCTCCTATTAGTCGCAGCGTGGTGTTACACACTAATAATCTCAGTTAATTTTGAACTAGCTGTGCCCCACAGTTTCACCCGCATGTTGTGATCCCGTACAATCCTAATCCAAATAAGGGCCTAACCATGTGTAATTTCATCTAAATCCCTTCAAACCAATAAATTCATTCTGCCATTTTAGCATGAAAACGTACTAATTTACAAAGAAAAAAACGGCCTAGTGCGAATCAGAATCACATACGAAGGGTTTCGTATCATTATATGGATAAAAAGAGCCTTGTTAATACCCTTTTGTTATATTATAAGTTACGATAACCTTCTTGAAATACTTCTTTCTATTCGACATTTTATTGCAAATACAATCTCAACGAAGATAGGTACTGGTATTTACTTTTGGCTTCCTTTTATTAATCTTCAAGTAAGAGTCATAAAGTGTTGGCAAAGCTTTTGAACCAATATTTATAATATTCATGTCGAGTACAACTTGTAGTACACAATAAATAATAAATAAATAAATAAATATATACGGACAAATCACACAGATTGAGCTAGCCCCAAAGTAAGTTCGAGACTTGTGTTATGGGATACTAACTCAACGATACTATATTTTATAATAGATACATATATAGATAAACATCCAAGACCCAGGCCAATCAGGAAAAGATCGTTTCCCATCATGACCTGGCCGGGGATCGAACCCGGGGCCGCCACGTCGCAGTCAGGCGTGTTGACCGCTGCGCCACGGAGACCGACAATGTTGTGTGAGAACGGAGATTGTTGGGAAAGTATTTTAAAAGGTTTATGTTAGTATTCATTTAGAGCCAACACCTATCCTACTAATGTATTACAATATAAATACGAAAGTTTACGACAATTTATGGATGTTGGTTTGTTACTCTTTCAGGCAAAAACTACGGAACGAATTTGGCTGAAATTAGGCATACACATGGCTTATAACGAGGAATAACACATAGGATATTTCACTTTTTATCCCGCTATTCGGATCGAAATTTACGCGGGTGAAACCGTGAGGCGCAGCTTTTTAATAATAATATTTATGTTTATAAAAATAAATGAGCGTTGTAAACTTATTTATGTTGTAACATACACCTAGACATAATTGTATTGTTACATACACCTAGAGATAATTATATTGTAACATACACCTAGACATAATTATATTGTTACATACACCTAGAGATAATTATATTGTAACTTACACCTGCACATAATTATATTGTAACATACACCTAGAGATAATTATATTGTAACATACACCTGCACATAATTATATTGTAACATACACCTAGAGATAATTATATTGTAACATACACCTAGACATAATTATATTGTAACATACACCTACACATAATTATGAACACACCATAATAAAATAATATCTGCATCTCTATGTTCTCCGACTTCTGGGCAGACAGTTTCCAATATACATAGTTGTACTTAGATAAATATTACATTAGTGACTATGGGAAAATTTGAATAAACACATTTATATCCTAAAGTTTCAAGGTAAAGCCCATGCCAAGTTGATGAATATTACTAAGCTTTCAAAACTCGATAGTATGATAGTCTTCTCTTTTAGTCCGGCTGGTTAGCAAAAACAGAAAGAGCTAAATAAAATTTGAATTCGTTTGCCGACTTTGAGTACCTACCTATGAAATCATGTTTTCAATTTTCAAAAAGATATGAAATTCTTTTTAACATCATGTATTTCGTCATCTGTTCTAAAGCTGATATTAATGAGGTCAAGTTTTTCTCATGATGTTAGTGTTCTGTATTATAATGACAGCCTCCGTGGCGTAGCGGTGGCAACGCGGCCGCTGCGCAAGGAGGCGCATGTTCGATCCCCGCGCCGTGCAAATATTTGTATGCATGAATATGAATATTTGCACTGGTCTGGTCGTACCTTGGAAAGCACGTTAAGCCGGTGGTCCCGGTTGCCATACGAACATATAGTGGCAGTCGTTACTGGTTGTTGGAGTACTCAAAGGTCCAACAATTGATCTAGCTGCAATGCTTCGATATCGCCTTCAGGTTTTGCAGATCAGACGGCAGTCGCTTCACGGAAAATGTCGAACTTTCGCCAAAATTTGCTGTTAGACAGGTAAAACGGACCCCAGACTCCAAGACTGGAAATGGCTTCGGATGCGACTGGGATTAACGCTGATGATGACAATGATGTTAATGTTCTGTACTATGTAACTGATGATGATGATGTTAATGTTCTGTACTATGTAACTGATGATGATGATGTTAATGTTCTGTACTATGTAACTGCTAATTTTGTCCTCTGTTACCTTTGCAATTAGTTTGGAAACCTTTGTGATAATTGTTTTAGGGTTCCGTAAGTATAAAACGTCTATGTATACCACGCAGGTTCTATACCATGAACTATAATAACTAAACGGTTGAAATTTTCACAGATAATAAATACGACATTATTTTTTGTATATGTGAAAAACGTGTCCAGTATTTTTATATAAAGAATTTATGTACAAAATTTCAAAAATATATCATGAAAAACCACAAAATTATGAGCTTGTAATCTTACTTGGTTGTCCCAACAAAAATATGGTCAACCAGCTAATATAACAAGCTCCAATACCGCCCGCCCACCCGTTACTGCAGCGATGCGGCGCGGCGTCACGCTTCGTCTTGCTTTTAATGATAATACATTCTGTTTGTATTTTAATTAACTAATGTTAACATTTTCCATCACACTTGCAGGCTTTAGACTGTCGCAACGGTAAGTATAAATAGATATTATTATGTACTTTACTCGTAAATGCAGCCGTAACTGATAAAATAAAGTGTATTATAATTTACTTAAAACATTTTAATTTTACTTATTAATAGATACGCATTGTATCATCCTATCTCGCTGAGCGCACGCGCCTAGGATCACTATGATCTGCAGTGAACTGTCTTGTAAGCTCGGTAACCACACTGCAACAATTTTTAAACATATTTGGGGAAAAAATATAACATCGTGTAAAAATTATTGCATTAGACTCAGTTGCTCATTCTGTATAACTATATTTAAGTTTAGTATAAACACAAAATAACGTTGTACTTGCTGTTGCTGCTAAAAATATTAGTTTCTCCCATGTTAGTGGCTCCCATACAACAATCGTGATTTTAGAATCGAAGTTTAGCCACAAATCAGCAGATAGACTGGTAAAGCGGATCCCAGACTTTGAAGCTGAATAAAATAATATAGTTTAAAAACTAAAAAAAATACTTTTAAAGAATACCAAACTAAAAAGTTAAAAATAATTTTAAAATTTAATTTATGGCAATAGTATATAAACAATACTAGTATAAATGAGAAAAAGGCGTAAGACGCTTTGTGCCAAAATTTTTGTATATTAAGCGCCTCACGCTTTTTTCATCATTTAATTATTTTTACTTTTTAGTTTGATACCTATTCTAAAAAGGCTGTTTTTTTTTTGTTTTTAAACTATATTTATTTTCAACTTTTTAGTTCGGTATTCTTTTTTTTAAATAATATACGGATAACACGACCGCTTAAGTGGTACTCATTTGTTTTTACCAAACTTTTCTTCATCTCCAACAGACAGAATATCAAGTGCTAAAATTCTTAATGATGCGTTACCCAAGTAACTAAATCGAAATCTAAAACTAAATCTAAACTAAAAAATAATTTGCCTCCACAAATTAATTTAAGGTAAGGTTGACAACAATTTTGAGTTAGAGACAGACAAACAAGCAAGCAATCATATAAGTGAAGCTAATAAAAAGCATGTAAAAAATACATTGCCTGCACAAATTAATGTAAGGTAAGATTGAAAAAAATTTAGGGTTAGAGACGGACAAACAAGCAACAAGGTAAACATACAAGTGAAGCTAATGAAAAGCATGTAAAAATACTTTGCCTGCACAAATTAATGTAAGGTAAGGGTAAAAAAAAATTGAGTTAGAGACGGACAAACAAGCAAGCAAGCAAACATAGAAGTGAAGCTAAAAAGTATGTAAAAAAGCTTCGGATGCGTCTGGGATTAACGCTGAGACATCATATCAGCATACGATGATTAATAACGGCAACAGGTAGACGCTTGAAGTATTTACAGAATAATATTTAGTTGCATGTTCATTTTATAAATTGACAACATTAAACTTTGATAAACATTTAAGGGGGTTAGCATACAACCGACGTGGTTTGTAGGTAGTACCTACCTATGCCGAAAAGGTGCATAGAAAAATATGTTTTATTAGAGGGCGTCCCATCAATGCAAAGTGGGGAGAGATTTTGTTGGATAGGTATTTAAAAATGAATACTAAAATCATTTTTGAAAATGTTAATACATGGACTGTATTATTATTGATGTTTAATGAAAGGTTAGAAGTGTCTCACATGGTTTATTTCGCGGTACTATTTACGGAAATTTTTACTTTTAAACCATAAATTTAGAAAACCTTATCCTTACTTATGTTATAAATGGGAAAGTGAGTTTGTTTGTTTGTTTATTTGTTCCGCTGTCACGCTGTAACTACTGAACCGATTGCTTTGTAATTTTTCAAACATAAAGTTAGAAGTTCGGATTTAATAATTGGGTACATTTTATCCCGGATTTTTTTTTTATTTCCGAGGGAAATCTAAAAAGCGCGATATAAACAAATTCCATGCAGGCGAAATCGAGGGCGGAAAGCTAGTATTGTAATAAATGTAGAGCTTTAAAAAGACTTTCTAGGAAAATTATTTTGAACTTTATAGGCTGCATAGTTTTGAAAAATTGTACAAAATAACTTAAACCGTATAAGTAAACATTTTTTTTGTATCATTTTACAAATAAAAATGAATTAATAAAATCGGTTCACGCAATTCAAAATTACCATCAAAAATCCAACATACATATATATAACCCGTCTAGCTTGAATAAATTAGTAACCCAATTCCCCCATAGATGACGCTGTACTTTGGGCTGTTAAGATTTTTCCTGAGTTGATGGAATCGGGACAGGTATGAAATATTGAATTATCTAATTATCGACAATAGTATGCAAGGTATAGCCGTAAAATTTGGAGTTGCCTTGTCTTATCACCCCTTCCCAATACTCGTGGTGGGACTCAAATGACGTTTTTTTTTTTTAAAATAAATTATATTTACTTGGAATTTATTATTGTTTCTGTACCTAGTCATCACCGTCCTTCGTGAAACCATATTTTGGGTTCCCTACTTTGCTAACTCAATGTAACAAATGGCCCATTTTTTTAACTCTTATGTGTGGACACTTATTTGTGACGGACGAGAAACTACTGAACCCTACACTGAGTCTGGCCCGACACGCTCCTGACCGATATTTTTGATTATGTCGATAGGAGTCAAGGCTATCAAAAGGACAATATTTTTTTTCATATCCGGCTAGGTTTAAATATTTTTATTAAGTTTATTATTCTTTCCAATTTCAAACAACATATGAGAATGTTTATTAATTATAAATTTAAGATAAGCTGAAATGTAATGATCAGAATATCATCAGTATTTTACATGAGAATTTCAAAACAACTCATTAAATTATTAATTAAATATTTAACGCCGCCTAACATTTCTCAGTCACTGTACATTTACATGACATGCCACAGAAACTCCTGACCTATAATTACATCACAGGGCATTACCTCTGATGGCACCAAATGAAATATTAAAACACTGATTATCAATCTTGACTACCACATAAATACTGCCCTGTGATTGTATTTTACTATGGCCTAAATCCGGACAAAATCAACACTCCACTTCGTACTTCGGTATTTAAAATTGGTAGACACAAAGAAAACAAATTCACATTCCTACCTGAATCTACAAGCGCAGAAAATACTTTATTATTTAATTTAATGTCTTTAACCCGCTTGTTTACATTCGTGACATTGACGTTTTGTTTCTGGAAGCCCGTAGTTATCGCTTGCACTGTCTTAACATCTGACGTTTCGTTGTCTAAGCAGCAGTCGACAGCGTCACCTGTTTCTACTTCGTCCACCGTCCTGAACCTAGCCGAAGTTTGCTTGTGGCCATCTTTTCCGGTTCCGTCATGACCGGCAGCCGCCTCGCAGACAGACACCATCTTTGTTTTGTATGGCTAGACGCTAATGTAGATTTCGTAAGATTTATCGGGCACTGACTATGTATATGACCAAACCCAAAACACTTTAACCGTTTTTACATGCGCCCGCTTCATGTCCTATGTCACCACAGCTAAGTATAGCACCGCCTCGGCGATCCTGAATCAGATGCTGCCTCCGACGACTTAACGCTTCTCGACCTTTAGCTTTTCTTCTCGGGCTCATTGATATTGGACTTTAATTTTCTCATAAATGGTCAGCTTTTCTTTAAAAGCTGGAAACGTCGTTACACCGTACAACACTGCTTTATTGCTTTCAAAATCTTCGATAACGTCCAAAATTTATTGTGTCCGGAAATTTTGCACGTCGCCTAAGCATATGTAACATGTATCGGTAGTAAGTTTCACTCTTCAATTTCTTTGCGCGACTACATTAGCTTGTTCATTTTCTTCACCTTTAAGATGTTAGGAAACTTAGTGAGAGCAGTCTTGAGACTTCTCAAGTCTCCTCAGACCTCGGCCACAGCTCTGCCGTTCCAGTGAGCGGCGAGCCGAAATAGGGGTTTGCTGAGGCGTCCATTGAAATATCACAGCATGGTCTTCTATGTCTTGCGCCCACTTGCTCGATGAATATGATTTGTCATCATCACTAAACTTCTCGATAAGCCCCTCGGTGAGTCGTGTACTGGAGGGTGCAGTCATCGTAGTTGGTTTCGAGTTCATTTACTTCGTAGCTCCGTTGTTTCAAAATAGCCGTTCCTTGTAAAAACAGCTTGTGCATCATAGAAAATTTCCTCGTAATCCGTCGTCTGATCCTCCCGACATGGTCTATCCCGGACGAGCTCCCAGAAACTGTAGCTTCGTTAGTGTCGCGGATAGATTTTCTTCAGAATAAAATTCCAAAATGTTGATATCTTTGTGTTATTACATTTTCTTCACTTCGTTACGGCGTGTGACAATTTTCCTCTTACATCAATCGCGTTCCATTCCATTCTGCTTACATTGCCACATATACAAATTTGTCGACCATTTTTGGGTAGAAAATTATTATCAAATAACTTCTTACGCTGTCAGAGTAATGTACCTAAACATTTGTACACAGCCTATAGTTTACTGTCTTATCCCTACATTTTGTTTTCGACGGCAAGTATGTTTCATAAATCGCTCACATTTAAGCGTATTTAGGGAGAATTACTGCCTTTTCACAGAATACTAAACACCTGCTCAGTAAAGCTTGTGCCTACATATTCAACACACATATTAGCTGCCCGCATTAAGGCAGATGATTGATTACGTATACGGCTACTGTATGTCTTGTCCACAGGTGTACTTAATCTGTTTCTGAAATAGAACATCTTTGACATTGTACAGTACTTTTCTAAGTCACATTTACACTTTATTGCGCTTTTTGCAGCTCAGTATAAGACAATGCTATCAAAATCTATCACCTATATAATGAGCGTTCGCTTATATTTAACACCATTATGAACATGCAAAAGTTTTCAGGCGTTTGTCGCCGTGATTGCTCCACCACCAATGTTAGTAAAACCAACTATCAATGTCATTTGATAATCCTACTTTGACAATGTTACATAAATATTACGCCAATATTCCACCAATGTCCCATCACTGGTTGTAAGCTGTTTACGCTGTATCATTTCACATTTCGAGGACGGTTCTAACAACATCCCAACAAGTCCATCCATCAATATTCCTTCCTATCAATCAATTATCGCCCATGCTCAATTGCCCACTGCTCCCGCCGGGCATCGTTAACCAACACCACAAAATAGTTGAATATAGAAGGTTAACTCTATTCCATGTAATGAGAGTTCGCGAACGCACAGAAAGACTCGCTCCTCGTACAACGGGCTCCGTTTGGTACCAGCATTTGTTTGAGATCGCTGTACGAATGCGTCTATGTATGCGTATATTTTACGCTCGTTGTGTGAAACTGGCCTTTTGTACTTATCTTTTCTGTGCTTACACGATTGGCATCATGCCAGCCTCGCTCATTGCACATAATATCGTCCACTATTCACTTAGCAACGTAAATATGTACTATGTGGTGTGATTTGGAAGTTAACAGTTCGATTGAGAGTGGGTTCTAATAATGACTATGTGTAGCTTGTATACGAGAAATCGCCTACGCAGCTCACTAAAACGAAGTATGCAACGATTGTATGCATGAATTTAAATATTCTGGTCGTGCCTCGGAAAGCACGTTAAGCCGTTGGTCCCGGTTGCCATACGAACATCTAATGGAAGTCGACTCGGGTTGTTGGAGCCCTCAAAAGTTCAACAATTGGTCCAATTGCAATGCTTCGATATAGCCTTCGGGTTGTGGAGGTCAGACGGTAGTCGCTTCACGGAAAATATCGAAGTTTAGCCAAAACCAGCAGTTAGACTGGTAAAGCGAACCCCAGACTCCAAAGCTGAATAAGATTCAGATGTGACTGGGATTAACGCTGAGATGATGATGATGATGATGAAGATTATTACGCGATTGTTTGTATAAAATCGCAGGCAGTCCGTGTAACTGCGCACAGCCAAATTAATTTTGACTTTGAATCAATAATTTTGAGTACTTATAAGAGAGACAAACAAAACACTCTCGCAATATTATAACTTAAGACTTACCTAAGCACCTGATGCGGGTTCCAGCAGAATATGCTAAAGAGCCGTGTATAGAGCACATAGATACTCGTATATAGGCTAACCTACAATTTAAGCTAAGCTTAGTCGCGGCTTATTGCTCAACGTGTATTAAACTAAATTTGAAATTATTAGATTTGTAGCGGTATCTACAACCGCCACATGAGAACAACGCGTCATGCTGACGTCACACAGATCTTGCATATCAGAAACAGCGTATGCTGTGCAATTAGCATATATACAACTTCCCTATCAACCGTTGAGGAAGTGCTTGCCAGACATAACACCCGTCTATAAGAATCCTCCCTTTTCTATGGAGGATGAGTAAATAAACCTTACACCCTATTCCTCATACCTCTAAAGATTTATCGAGACGACGTTAGCAATATGTTCACATTGATAACGCTTCAGTGTGCTAATTATGAAGCTGAGGAAGTTGTAAACAATAGCTTGAGTAGTATTGAAATAATTCATTCACTCTGAGACGTACGATTAAATGTTTGGTTAATTTTGGGAAAGTGACGCCGCACACCATTAGTTCCTATAGGATAAAAAGTGGTTCAAATTCTTCATAAAACATTTTTGTTTACTTGATATATTTGTTGGTTTTTCTGAGACAAGTACACAAATGTAAATTATTGTGGTCTAGCTTTGCTGCAAAGATAAACAACTAAAAAGAAAGATATAAAAATAGATTACAGTTTATGTTAACAGTTACTTTTAGTAGAATATATTCAAAGAGAATCATCACTCTGAAATGGTCGTTTTGATACATAACTGATGTTTATTGAAGCAAGTTTATTAATATTTAAATTATTTTATTAAGTTAGCTTACCGTAGTTCAATTTATTAATACAGATAGGCATAGCTCACTCAGACCCTTGCATTTTTCTTCGACCACTCGAATTTATTACAAAACCCTTACACATAAGAAAACCTTCCATTGTTGGCTATGTAAATATTCGAACTAATACATACGTAAACGTAATTACTACTTTGATGTAACACTAGATAATAAAAAAAACCTAAAAATAGCAAGAATTTCCAAAATGTTCCATTATAGTTTTTAAAACTAACGAAACGACGATTGCATCATTGCTTACCATTTATAAAATAAAAAAGAACTAGGTACTACGTAGACAGGCGTTGCCACGCAATTTTCAGGGATTGAAAGCCTGGAACGAAATTTTGTGAATCAAAATGTTTTCCTCTGGGCTAAGTTTTTTCTTATCCCTGAACATAGATGGAGGCTACGAAAGGAACGGGAAGAGACGCTTCTGAAAATCGTTTTGGTGACTGTTTCAAACAGACCAACCTATAAACGCAATCATCATCTTCCTTCACGAACTGTCCATGACAAGTGCAAGTTCGTCTCATCCGAGACAGTGAAGATAACACCAACTGAATATGTAACAGCTCCGAAAGTCGTTCTAAATATGGCGCCCTTTGTCAAAGTTTAATACGACGTCCCAACGAACTCAAAGTGGAGCTCAATAATTAATTCGAGAGCTAGGGGTGGCCAGGACGCTGCCTTAAGAGAACGACCACGATTTACTATTACACCAATAGGGAAATTATAATTATTCTTCTTCTCCTTTATTCCAATTTATTATAGTCAATTAGCATGTCTATTTATCCAATATATCTGGGCGTCGATTCAGTTTTCTCTGTCAAGCCGTAAAATTTCTCATACAATGTTTTAACACACACTGTGTAAATAATAATATTATCATCAATTATATTATCAACTGTAGAGTTGCAGACACCTTTTTTATGTTTGGGATGAGGAATCATCAAATGACCTCTCCCGCTCAAGGACGTGTCAGACTTTTATTGACTAAAACTCACCCGTATTTCTTCACTTGCCTATGCGCCAGAGCCGCGGTTTCTTTTTAACCAACCCGCAACCCTGACCCAGGAGGCATCGGTCTTCGTAGACCTCGTAACGATGTACTGACACCTCTTTAAAGCGCGCTTGAAACACAACGCGCCGTCGACTCGAGCCTGGTGCTTACCGGGCAGCGAGCTGCCCACTGCTCACCACCCCCAAGCCCGTGCCTACGGTGGCCGGGAGTTCGATTTTGTCTTCCGACCAGGGCGTCGACTGCGGCGGCTAGTGGCGTGAAGGCACTGGAATTCCCGCTGCCTCAGGCGCTCCGCCTCCTCCTTTGCGAGCATCACTGCTTCGCAGAAGGGGATGGCAGCTTGTCATGCACTCTCGCTCCAGACCATGGTCTGGACCAGGGCCGGATGCGAAAGATCACCGCCGACCGCAGCTACGAATACACGGCGGTGCTCTACCCTAGCCGGGAAGACCTCCATCATATGATCCACTATGTCCTCAGGGCAATCCACACAATGGGACTCCCTGGTGTTTCCTCCCGCCTAATATTAACAGGAACCCCCAGAATCAACCATGTCCGGTGAGGACCTGCGTCAGGCAAAAGGTCTTGCCACTCCTTAAAGAGGGGACTTACCGAGAGTTGCAGACACCAGCCCGTATTACTTAATACCTAACATGTCAGATACGATAATAATAATAATTCATAATATTTATTTATACTACACAAATACACAATATACCTATTGTCTAAAATAAATAATAATAATTATTATTATAACCCACTACTTCTAGACACGGTTTCCAGGCAATACACTCGTCCTCATCCAGTGCTTCCGTATATTAGACACCATTGGCATATTAACGTTAAGATCTCATTTTGTCGGTCGATGATTTGATCCAACTCGATGCACTGTCCTCGAGTTGAATCAAATCATCGACCGACAATCCATTTACTAGACTAAATAGCTAATAGAGTCACCAAGTCGTTTCCTTAACTCATTTATTACACTGTCAACAGAATGTCCTCCGGCCAATACGTAAGGGGTATTCAGAGCGACACTCCAGCTTAATAATTAATTCACAAATGCAACGCTAGGGTTGGCACTGTTTGCAGTGAAAAGTCATATAAAATTTTAATTACCATCTTGTATGGTACCTTATATGTATGAAAGAGAAATAAAAGGAAACGCAAAAGTAAAATAAAAACAACATGTAACGATGACGCAGCATATAGAGGTCTTCTCGGTTTGGGCAGAGCGGCGATGTCTCGCGTTTGGTCCTGGTCTAGGCCATGGTACGGAGCGGGGTTACATGGGAGGCCGTTACCGCCTTCTACGAAACAATAAGCTCGCTTGCAAAGGAGGACGCAGAGTGCACGAGAGAGACGCAATCTTTGCACCCTCATGCTGCTAATCATCCAGCATACAATGACAGGGTCTTCTAGAACAGATACGTTTTTCGATAGAGATTCTGGTTCTTTTATTATTAGAAAGTCGATGCTTCGTCGAGTTTGGTTATTTTTAAATTTCGTAATTTCCTTGTCACAACCGATAATCTGCCTAGCCTTTATCCAAGTATGTTGGAGTCAGCATCAAGTCTGACCTGATGCGGTTGGATATCAGTAATTTATATGGAGCGCCTACTTTTAAAAAAAATATATATAAAAACCAACCTCCATGGCGCAGTGGTCAAAACGCTTGCCTGCGACGTGGAGGCCCCGGGTTCGATCAACGGCCAGGTCATGATGGAAAACGATCTTTTCCTGATCGGCCTGGGTCTTGGATGTTTATGTATGTATACAGTATGTTAAGAAAACCCTGTCCGACCCGTGAAGGTGTTGTTAGGTATCGATAACTGATTCTACTAATGCATACAAAACTGGGCGAAACTTAAAAAAAATAAATCCCCCTAAAAAAATAAATATTATTTAACAAAAAGAGGTAACTTAATAAATGTGCGTGCACCCTTCCGCGGGGGGCGGGCGGCAGGGCACGCGGCACGTGGTCGCATCGCTATTCGCTCATAATAATACCGGTGTTGTCACTTTTTTAAAAATTACCAAATTTCGGGAAAGTTGGAATTAATTCGCGGGAAAAAAAGATTATTTCAAAATTCATTTGTATTGGTACTATGATGATTACGTAAAATTTTATATTATATTTGGTCATGTGTTTACATAACCTTTATTATCCTTATGGGTCGAACAGGGTTTTCTTAACATACTGTATATCTATTATAAATATAGTATCGTTGAGTTAGTATCCCATAACACAAGTCTCGAACTTACTTTGGGGCTAGTTCAATCTGTGTGAATTTACCGTATATATTTATATTTATTTAAAGACACCGACATCCGAAATTAGTAATTTTTCGAACTTAGTATTACTTGTTTTCCCAAATTAGTTTTTATCTGAACTATTAGAAATAATTTTACAGTAAAGTTTATATCTCAGAAAAAATAAATTTTCATCTATATTTCAGCCTAGCAGCCTGTAGTGCAAACACACACGTACAAGCGCACTACACCGATTTAATAATGAAACAGCAAGTCCAGGTATACATTTTGGCTGCGCGGTAAAGAGAGAAGGAAAAAAAGTCGATTCGATCAAAAAGACCGATTATGACAAACCTTAAATAGGTACGTTCCAGGAATTATTAGATTCTAATGTTTTAGTCTATAATATGCAAAGCGTCAGACAGAGGTGTATCCATAGTTTGCCTTAACCCCAGTTATTTTAAGTACCATTTTATAAGCCCGAAAAATCGCTTACGGAAAAACTTAATTACACTATGATCAACTGGGGCATCCAACTCAGGATGAGGAGAACTTTTAAAAACAAATTTTAAAGCCAACCACCCGCGATTAGGGCAATAGGTACGTTCCAGGAATTATTAGATTCTCAGCCGTTTGCCTGACCGATGGGATTTCCATCGGCAAATTTTTGAAATTCCATGTGAACTCCGCTATTGAAGCCTTAATACCAATGTATGTATAGGCACGAATTTTCAGAAATCACTCACCTGTGAAAGCACGTGTTACAGAAACATTATTGCTATCCTCCATTATTGATTTCTCCATTATTGATTTCCCACCATCAGCAAAAACAAAAAATGCGTCATAGTTTAAACTCAAAATAATAATACTCTAAGAATTGATACCTTCTTGGTTTCATGTTTCACACTATGTAGATCAGCAACTTTCGACGATACTTGCCAATATCACGACAAAGTAATTTATTTCAATTTTGAAAGTTCGGTTACTGGTAACAATGTATTAAAAAGTCTCATAACTTTCGAATATGTTAAAATTAAAATCAAAAGTCATGTCCCCATTCAAATTAGGCTAAGAGCCAGTACTTCTTGAACGTCAATATTACTAAAACAGTCCCCCAAAAGGCCCGCCCTTCGTCACTTCCTAGTGCTTCCGCTGGGAAGAAGTTAGAGGAATAAACTCCCTAGCAGCACAGCTGTCTGTTCACTTAAAAAACACACGATTATACAATACTATGTATGTTTAGTAAGTAACTAACATAATGTAAAGTTATGATATAAAAAAACCCTTCCAGTACCGAAGCGAGGTAAGCACTACTTAAAGGCCAAGCATTTGACAACAGTTAATTTAAAAACAAATCAATTGTCTTTGCAAGCTTAGATCGCGACCACCACCTGCCCCTAACAATCACAGCGCAATCACTATTGATTCCAGCGTAATCCTGGTCAATAGGGTATTCAATTCGTTAATTAAGTCAACAGGTTGCGCATAATTCAGTGCAAGGTTTATATTATTGTGTAGAATACTTTTTATTGTTGCTTTTAGTCAATATTACGTTCCTTAATTTCTATTTTGTACTGTAGGTATATGATTCTAAACAGTAGGTGCTACTTATAATGTTATGTTTGGAAAGAAACTACATGAAACCTTTTAGACAGTAATCAAAATGTTTCTCACATTGAATTGACGATACAAAATGTAAGATTTTTTAAAACATCATTTGCATCGGATTGAGCGATTCTTACGTTACACTAAAGCAAAATAACTTAAACTGTTTCTGTCAGTGTTTCATCGAAATCCATATAATAACGTCGTTTTGGCCAATACAACTGCTAAACACTATTTTATGTTTGTTTTATATGTAAAGATAAGGGAAAAATCATAACACAGAAGCATATTTCCCTCCCCGACTGCACTATTCACCGATAAACTACACTGCGTCAGACCTGGCGGCCAGTAATTGTGAGCCACAGACATCTGGGAGCATTACCATAGCGACGCTTGTGGTAATACTGCATAAGTGTTTATATTGCCAAAAACTTTTGATCTGTCAACTGTTATAACAATGTTTTTTTAGTGTTCATTTTTAAGTACATAACCCTGTCGTTGGGCGTTTTGGCGGGAAAGTCAAGCTAAGTGTCACGCTCGTTTTTCATTGGACTTTAAAAAATATTTATAGTGTAGTTTACCAAATAAAAGTGCGTGATTTATGTGGTCAAAAGTGCATTCAGTAAATAATTCATAAAGAACACTGAAATATCGTAGCATATTGGCCACATCATGACTTTTCTCGAACCTCCCTCGTAAGATGGTCCACGCGGCCGTCTTTTTCGACATGAATAATAAAATTACCTACGTGACATTGGCTAAATGCACAAACCGTGCGAAGCCAAAACAGAAAGAAAAAAAAACCCTGTCGTTGACGTAGCGCAGTCGGGAATAGGTTCGTAATATTAATTATTATTATACGGGGCTAAATAATTTGAATTTGGAATTCTTTGATTGTAAAAATACATAGAACTTTTTTTTTAATAATATAAGCTAGTGCTTGACCGCAATTCCGTTTGATAGTAAGCAGTGATGCAATCCTTGATGGTTAAATTGCGCTGGTTTATAAAAAGCCTCTTCACTTTAGCCTTGAGTACACTTAAATTGTAGACAGACGAAAAGACCACCGCTGTAACGATTCCTTAATCGTTGATAGCGTCTTTAAACGCACCAGGTTGGCAAAATTACGAGCTTATGACCCGACTGTCAAGTATTCACAAAAGTAAACTGGGTTTAACGCCTTATCGTGTTTTTCGAGCCACAGACTGGTCTCAGTATGTAAATATTGTCTCCCATTCACGAATGAACCGCGGCATGCGTGACTAAGGAACGTTAATAGTTAGACATTCGAAACTTACCCAATAAACGATATAAAACCTATATAAAGGCCAAACTTTGCAAAAAGGGGTATTATAAAATCTCAGATTATTTAGAGGATAGAGAGGCTTGGGACTGAGCTGCTCGCTCTGTTAAGCATTGTTATTAAGCAATATGCGTAATTATAACGTAAATTATTGTAAACATTTTCATTTTTAATGTCTGGACTTTAAAAAAGACGATGATCCCTGAGTTTGTTTCGGCTATTTCTTCTCAGAGGTAGTCAGTAAGGAAATGCCGGCTTCATCTAGTTTAAAAAAAAAAAAAAAAAAAACATTTGACGTGTAAAAGTGATCGGTGATCCTACTTGCTTAATAAACGATTTCATTTCATTTCATTTCATTTAATTATTTATGAATGAGAGGAGTGATTAAATTGAATGGACAAGTAGTTAGTAATTCAATTTGTCTGGTCCTTGATTGATGGCAATACGTTCGCCTGTTGTTACCGTTTTTTTTATGGGACCGAACCATAACTGACGCGAAAACTGGGGTTTGCCTATAATGCACCCTACAGTCACACACTCATCATGTTTACAAATAAAACTTTCTGATTCTAATTCTGACCTATGCCTGAACTTTTGGCAACAGCAGGCATAATAGTATATTATTTACCATAAATAATCCGAACAAAATATTAAAATGAAAACAAATATAAAGTATAAGTACCTATTCTATACAAGATTAAGACCGGTCGCTTGCTACACAAAACTTTCAGCTTTATTTGTAGCCGAGCGATCTCTTTTCAAGAATACTTTGTGGAATTCTAGCAATGATTGGATTATTGTGTTCTACTGAGTAAAGTTTCTTGAGGCTCTGAATAGTTTTTCAAACTTGGATTGTAATTTATTTGTGGCGCTGTCAGTTGAATGGCGTTCTTCAAGCAACCATTGTGTTGGGTTAAAAGAGGTTTTGTTATTAATCAAGAATATACCTATTACAATGTTTCAGAATCCGTAGTTCAAACTCAATGTGAGCAGTGCTTGACCGGTTGTTGACGCGAAACTCTTTTGTCTGATACAGAGATTTTTATTGCTGATCTTGTTATTGTCTACTCTTTATTGACTATTGACTTTTACAAAAGAAAATTAAATGTAATTAATTAATAGTATATGCTATGATATCGTGCCGTATTAACGTCACAGTCTAGGAAAAATGCAAGTAGCAAAATGGATTCACGTCCGAGTCGAGCCCGGCGCTGGCAAGCATAAATCACACCGAGCTCAGTTAAGTTATAAAAGTAAATTAACATATCATGACAATCTCTACAAGTTTATCAGTCAAGCTAAAAGTATGCGTTGTATGATTTAAAAATGTAATTGAGAGAAAGATGATTTGAATATGTAAAGATGTATGTAATGATTAAGTATCAGGTAAGCTGGACATAATCACCATGCTTAGCAAGTCGACTTGAGACAATAACAGTTTTTGTTGACAGAAAGAAGTTCTGTGCCTATTTTTAGGACCCTGTAGCTAAATGGCAATTACTCCGGCCAGTTGAATGACAAGAATAATAGTTATATTGATTGAACATTTAAAAAAAATGTGAAGCAGTCACATTTTTTTTAAATGTTCAATCAATATAACTATTTTCTTTAACTGAAGTCGATAGTTTTTCAGATTGCATGTTTTCGGTTACAACCGAACAAACAAGTTTGTTTTTCAGTGTCTATGAAATACATCCAATTTCGTAATCCATCATGGCTATACATAATTTAAAAGCAATTTTATCTTCCGCCGAATATTATATTTAAAATTATTTACCGTTGAGTCGCTCTTAATACTTCTCAAACAAAGAGATAATGCCATCTAAGACGATGATCTCCTTCAGTTGAGACATCCTACGATATTTAACGAATGCCTATTAATTCTTAAGAAAGAATTTTTGAACCGCTGTGTATACAATTTTAAAAATATTGTGTTGGTACCGACACTTTAAATTTATTTTATACTGCTAGAACTTTGTGAAATGTAACTATGTATAGAATTGTATTTTAAGGTTTTAAATTGTGTTAGAGTATATCTTTCGAGCATAATCACCACGCTTGCTCGATTTCAAATTTAAAGTCCAGGTTTCCTCAAGATGTTTTCCTTCAACTTTCAATCAGTAATTGGTGTCCAAGATATACTTAGAAAGTACATATAACTTAGAAAATTTACATGGGTACTTGGATGTATGCTTGTATGCTGTGTATGCTGTATCCTTCTCTGTATGAGAGGAGACATTTGCCCAGCAGTGGGACAATAATAAGATTGATGATGATGATGATATCTTTTAAGATTGCCTTGGTGCAAAAGTTAACGTCTCTTTATATGTTACGTTAGGGTGTTTATACCGATACGATTTATATGAAATCTGTTTAAAAATGATATAATCTGACTCTGCTTTACTGTATAATAATCGAAGTGGACACAGCCGGCAGCTAATTACTTTTAATAAATGTATTAAGCTTACCTACTTTTTATAAATGTAATACTCAGAACATCAAAACTCTAACTCATTAATAATTCAGTTAAAGCAGTAAATCATACAAAATATTTAGTCTTGAATCACGTCGAACTGAACAAACATCGGATTGACATCCGACCCCTCGGATATCTGACACGTGACGTCATAATCTGATCCAAGTAGTCCCAGGATAGATCATATTTAGGCTATCTGTGTGTCGTTGTATAATGAAGTTTAGATTTTCAATATGTGTGTGTGATCAACGGTTTCGGGTGAAATTCTTCTAAGAAAAACATGAATAGTATTGAAAAAGGCGTAGATTTGAAATTTTGATCGCGATAAGTAACTAGGTGAGTGTTATTTTTTGTATATGCGATACCCGAAACACGTGTCCAGCATTTTTAAGTAAAGAATCTATGTTCAAAATTTCAAAAAGATATCATGGAAATCACAAAAAAATTGGTCAACGCATCGCTCGCCCCTGTTACGGTGCGGCGTCGTCTTGAGTTTATTGATAATAATTTCTGTTTGTTTGCAATATTTTCCATCACACTTGCAGGCTTTAAACTGTCGTAAAGGTCAAGTGTAAGTAGATATTATTATTTACTTTACTCGTAAATTCAGCCGTACCTAAGTGATAAACTAAAATGTGGTATAATTTACTTGAAACATGTTAATTTCACTTAGAATGTATTGCATCCCTATACAGAGGGGTGAGGGTGCCCTGTCTTGCTGTGCGCACGCGCCTAGAACTACTGATCTGCCGTGAACTGTGTCGTGCACTCGGTAACCATTCTGCAACAATTTCTAAATGTATTTGGGAAAAAATATAACATGGTATAAAAATGATTGTCATCGATTCAGTTGCTTATTCTGAACGAACTGTATGCAGGTTTCGTATAAAGATAACGTTGTATACGTTGTAAGCCGTAAACTAAGTCTGGTAGTAATTTAGCCTGAATTTCACCAATAAAGCGCATGCGAAAGCCGTCAACATCAATATTCCATTACAGTTTTGACACTGACAGATCTTGAACGTGATTTAGATGTGCTAAACGCGTTCAAATTTATTGGTAAAATTCACCCTTACTTTTGTGAGAAAGTAAAAGCAAAATTTATATTCAAAGCGGCTACATTTCACATATATAAAAGTAAAACGTAATATCTGTCCATCAGGAAAGTTCAAGATTCTGAAATACAATCATTATTCTACTTTATGCCTGATTGTCAACGTTACTAAAATAACGAGCAAAAGTTAGAACTGCTGCGATACAGCTTTACCTTAGCGACGCCGCAGCGGCGACGACAGCAGATTTGGTCACAAAACTAAAATCTTATCTGCAAGTTTTACGATTTCATGCCTTTCCATTTGCGACAATCAGTCACAAACATGGATCGTATTCCCAACAGTGTTCCTAGACTTCTATTTCTAGTCGCCTTATACCTTTTATTTTACATGCTTTTTATTAGCTTCACTTGTATGTTTGCTTGATTGTTTGTCCGTCTCTAACTCAAATTTTTTTTCAACCTTACCTTACATTAATTTGTGCAGGCAAAGTATTTTTTAGTTTAGATTTAGTTACCTGGGTAACGCATCAAGATCGAGATCGAGATCAAGAAAAGTTTGATAAAACCAAATGTGAAATGAACACCACTTAAGCGTTTGTGTTATCCGTATATTATTTAAAAAAAGAATATCGAACTAATAATTTGAAAATAAATATAGTTTAAAAACTAAAAAAAAAGACTACTAAACTAAAAAGTTAAAAATAACTTTAACTAAGTATTTTAATTATGGCAGAAAGTGCCTCATACTTTTTTCTAATTTATACTAGTATTGTTTATATGCTATTGTCATAAATTAAATTATTTTTAACTTTTTAGGTTGACATTCTTTAAAAGCATGTTTTTTTAGTTTTTTAAATTATATTTATTTTCAAAAAGCACCACAACGGTCCCAACGAAGCGTTGAGCCTCGTATTTTATACCACGTACATGGAGGGACTCCATCGGATTTCCGTCGGACTACAATTTAAGTGTCTTCAAGGCTAGAGTGAATAGTCTCTTTATCATCAACCATTGCATCACTGCTTACCATCAGGTGGGATTGCGGTCAAGCACTAGTTTATAATTTAAGTATACCATAACTTTTTTTTGACTAATAATGTTTATTTATTTTAGCAATCGATTGCTGTGCCTTCGATAAATAGCTATGGTCGGAAAATAGCGGAGTCTTCACCGACACGGACTGTCAACATTTGTCAACGTCCCTTCCCTGGCCTGGTAAGGTTGCCACAAAGTGGTATCTTGTGCGTTAAGAATGCATGAAAAAGGTTGAGAGCGTCTACCGTAGTGATTGTTAACATTTATCAATGTCGTGTGGGACAACGTAATGGTGGTTGAACGTGGGTTTCATCCAAATAGTCGTTTTCTAATTTTACGGAATGGATTTACAGTTTCACTACTATATAAGTATGAAAATGCTAAAAATGTGATTATAGCTCAAAAGTTAAGCTTTAAATAATAAAAATCAAAATATAAACGGGAATTTTCTGTAAAAAAACATTTCTGTATATATCAAAGGTCGCAGCAACCTCCTAACACCATAATAATTTGAGGGTTAGCTTGAGATTGCTAAAAATTAATTGGACATATCGTGGATTATAGTACCAATCTCTGGAGGTTCGCCGCAAAGCCTTATTATATATGTATAATTAAGATTTTCTGAATCAGAGTAAATATTACATGTGTATCTAACTTTTGTCGTGAATGAATTTCTACTGCAATAGTCAGTTTATCTAACTATCATATTTTTTTAAAGTAAATAGTGTTGTTCATTTCATTGACTGAATATTACAACATTACTTGATCATGCAGTTATTTGCTTTAGGTAGCCATAGTATTTCTTTATTAATTATATCTGAACAACACTACAAGCAATACCGGAGCATTTACAAACCAAAGTAAAGTATTATCTATTAGGTACTGATGGGTGGCGATCCAACATTATGTCGACATTGAGATCTCGGACCCTCTCTACATCGTCACGAACACGATAGGGTTGTTGACTTGAGCCTCTCGGGTTACTATCAATAGTCAAATGTTTGCCATGTTGCAAAAGAAACCCCGTTCTATTTACTGATATTTGATATAATAAAATGACCTTGGACGATAAGAGTTTACACCTAATATATCCCTTGTTGACACAGATTTCATATAGATAGGAGAAATATACCGCTGGCCCATTAGCTACGAAAATTTAAATAGCAAATTTCTCATTTCGTTCCCTTCCATAAAGCAGGTCTAATATCGGTCGTTCTGATCTTTATCTTCTTTTTAATCTTTTAGCTGTACTAGAAGAAATATGGGCGCTTTGTCAAGTATAAATAATCTTAATAGCATTAAAATCGATACGAAACTGTTTCTATCAGCTTCCTCATTATTTATCCTGAACCAATGAACACTGACGATAACACAAACGAAGAAGGATGGTGGTGAGATGTGTAGTGCGCTAGTTTCATCGGACCGGGGGTAGGTAGAAAGAGATACCCGGCCCCTGGAAATCTCACAGAACATGTATGAATGAGGAGTTCATTATTAAACAAGTACCTATAAACGACGACTTATCTCCTACTTTTAAATAAACTACGCAATAGACATTGACAAAATGCACGGTGGAATTCTCGGTGTTAGGCCATAACATCGGCCGCCGGCAGAAGTTACCACCCACCAGACAAAGCCTTGCCGCCAAGCGATTTGACGTGTTACGGCTTGATGTCTGGTGAAGCCATGCGTAGGACGGGTATGAGCAGTTGCGTTGCGGTGTGTGTCGAGTACGATGCGCCTAATGTTGTTGTGTTGGGAGTTTGGTCGTGGAGGGTCTTCAGATCAATCTCCCTTTGGCGCAGCATTGTTGGTCGTGTTGTTGGATTAACATTGCATCACCTGGCTCAACTGCAGTTTTCCTTCCTATTCGCTCAATCTGAATGAATAGGTTCTTAATAAACTAGCGCGCTTTACCATCAACGATCGCATCACTGCTTATCATTAGGCGGGATTGCGGCCAAGCGCTAGTTTATAATTATTAAAAAAAAAACCGCCTCCGACTATAGCGCACAAAGATTAGCTACTCAATGTAAAAATTTGACTTGATTATTATGTCATAAACACCAGCGCTTTTATTTATTATTTATCCAGCCCTGCTATAATCACTATCTTACTCTGATTAGATTACACATGACTCTGGTCTCTTACGAGGTCAGAAAATAAATCAGCACGTTTTAAACGTGCCCCGGTTATCGCTCCGCTCCCCACTTAGCTAGACGGCTATAATCACACCCTCAGGCAACAGCGGGTAAACAAGTAAAGTTAGTATTATTTCGTTTGCGTTGTTCTAACGAGAAGGAAAAATGCATCAGCTGTGCCGCGGTAATAAGCCTTGACTACCGGGATGTTTGTGCGCTTCGTCTTTATTTAGGAAGGGATGAGTAATAATTATAAACTAGCGCTTGACCGCAATCCCGCCTGATGGTAAGCAGTGACGTGATCGTTGATGGTAAAGCGCACTAGTTTATTAAGAACCTATTCACTCAGATTGGGCGAATAGGAAGGAAGACGGCAGTTGAGCGAGGTGATGCAATGTTAAACCCAACAACACGACCAACGATGCTGCTTCAAAGGGAGATTGATCTGAAGACCCTCCACGACCAAACTCCCAACACAACAACATTTGGCGCATCGTACCCGGCACACATCGCAACAATACTGCTCAGACCCGTCCTCAGTACGGCTTCATCGGACATCATGCCGTAACACGACAAATCGCTTGGCGGCAAGGCTTTGTCTGGTGGGTGGTAACTTCTGCCGGCGGTCGGTGTTATGGCCTACCACCGAGAAAATAAAAATGAAATATAAAGCTGAAGTGTTTGTCTGTTTGTTTGAACGTGGTAATCTCAGGAACTAATGGTCCGATTAAAAAAAATATTTTTGCGTTCGATAGCCCGGAAGCCCGGAAGCCCGAATCCAGGAAGCCTTTTGCCCCATCAAGCTGCGACTAATAGGAGCGGAACATAACAAAAATTTAAAAAGTATGCTGTATATTTTGGGGTTAAAATAAAATGTTCAAATAACTTACTCCACGTGAACGAAGTCGCTAGTCTTCTAATAAAACGATACGGATGAACCGCACACATCGACGGACTGGAACAATTTGCCAGAGGCGGTGTTTCCGCCTGACTACAATTTAAGTGTCTTCAAGGCTAGGGTGGATAGGCTCTTAATAAACTAGTGCGCTTTACCATCAAGGATTCCATCAATGCTTACCATCAGGCGGGATTGCGGTCAAGTACAAGTTTATAATGTTTAAAAAAGTGTTATTTTTTTCAATGCATTAATAATAATTAAAATATAATGCTTAATTTTTAAAGATTTAATTACTGGCATATAACACATCCGTATAATATTTTGATGGTATAAGTAGGGGTGTATTTTCAAGTAGGCTCACATTTGAGTTTTAATAAGTATATGTAGTTTTGATCTTGCGAAATAGTTACTGAAAGTGTTTCAAATACACAGTTTGCGTAGTGGCTGAGCGAACGATGGCTGCGCTGAATGTTGCAGGTTCGATTCCCGCATGGAACAAATATTTGTATGGCCTATAGGTAGTTTGTCCAGGTCTGGCTGTTGATGATGTGATTTCTTCTTTAGCCTATAGAGTTCCACTGCTGGACAAAGGCCGCCAAGGCTATCCACGATGACCGATCTTGTGCTGTCCGCTTCCATCGACTTCCAGCGCCATGTGAGTTTATATGTTTGTAAACGCATCCACGATACAAGAGTAATTTCTAGCGTGGGGCAAAGTAAAAAAAAATATATTTTAAAATGATTGCTTTATTTGGGGATTCATTTGAGCTCATACTAAATAACAAACTTGGAGCAAAACAACCAGTCAATTGCGACTTGGATTCACTCACAATACATACAGGAGAAATTCCTAGTGAGGCGCAAAGTTTATTAAAAAAGAAACTTTATGTAGGGTTCGATACCGTTATCTATACAGGAAAAATATACTGGTTTTTGTTGTTATAGCAGCAACAGAAATACATCATCTGTGAACATTACAACTGTCTAACTGTCACTGTACATGACAGGCAGACAGTGGGGTCTTATTAATAAAGTCCTGTTCTTACGCTTTCAGTTCAGAACCTTACAAGGCATTCTCTGACTTCTAAATAAAAAGCGGTAGATCTATGAAAAAATCAAACCTCAAAATGAAATGAAAGGTGAGAAACCTTACTCGACAAAATATTTCTTTTACTTTATCATAAGCAAGTTTCTGATCGCGACATGGCCCGCGTGACATTATTGGTTTCCCTCGACCTATTGCGTCGCTTGGCATCGAACGCCCACGCTTGTACTTCATTTTTAGTTAGCGGTCTTTCTGAGGGGAGGATAGTAGCATGATGTTAAATATTTCTTAAGAAGTAGACTTTCAAATAAAAAAGACGCGTTAAAAAAACCGACTGACTATTTATTTCAATTTAAGTCAGTTTCAGTTAAAGTCAAATTACAGTGTCGACATACACTTTCATCATTGTCGTCAATAAGTGATTATAGGTTTTTTATTGTCCCACACTAGGAATTTCTCCTGCATCTTGGGTGCGTGTACAGACATAAACTCACATATACAAACAGCTAGACCCGAAACTATGTACCTTTGGGTCATACAAATATAGTAAATATTTGTATGACCCAAAGGTACATAGTTTCGTGCGGGAATATTACCCGCGATACGCAGCGCAACAATAACAGTCAGATTATAATTTCAACATTATGATTATACTTAAGACGGCCTAGCGCTTAGGCGCGTGCAGCTGATGTCATGATATATGCGTAAATCAGTCAATCATGAATTCAAATCTCACGCTGTATGGTGTCTTAGCCATGACATTGAAGTTTTAATCGTTTTATCAAAACGTCATAATTTAACACTGACGGCACTTTTATTTCGCTGCATTAAGGGTGGTTTTCGTTCCTAGATTGACGAGCAGTTGATTGGTCTGAATACGTTCTGAAAGTCGTTAAAGAGAAGTTAGCTGACGCGACGAGTGAGGAATCGTTCATCAATATTCTGAATTTATAATTACTTTCATTACTTGAAAACGATCGATTCATTTGAAGATCGGTGAAGTTATGTAACAATCTTTGATGACTTCTAACGTGAAAGTTGGGAGTTTAACTTTGTTATTTCTTTAATCAACTCTTTTAGGAACCACCATCTCTCCTTCAACCGTTCTATCGCAGGTGGGTTGGAAGTAATCCTACTATCGTCTAAGTGCTACTAATATGATAAATGCAAAAGTTTGTGAGGAAGTATGTACATATGTATGGATGGATTGCTTTTTGTTACTTTTCACGTAAAAACCACTGAATGGATTTGGATGTTTGGCACATGGATGACTTATAACCAGAATTTACATATAACATTGTTTTTATCTACAGGATTTAAACTTGCATGGATAAATCGCGGGACGTAATAAAAATATCCAAAATGTAGTCACAATATCAACTCGGCGATAATTAATCAATGTCAAAATGTAGATATTTTTTAACTGATTGAGGTTGAGATCAGACTGTGAACTTTACTTCTTTGGCGACATTGATTAAATGGACAAAAATTAAAGGTTACCTCCTCAAGTAAGTGAAACCATGGTTACTTTCGTTGTTCAGGGCTTTCTGCTTGTGAGATTTTTGCTACAGTCAGTTACCTATTCAAAATAAACCTTTTGGGACGATGTTTAAAAAACTGAATTTCGAGCCAGCCTCAATTGTACTTTAATAGTTGAATGCTTAGAGTAAATTAAGAGTTACTAACTCTGGGGACAGAGTGTAAGGGGTAGCTCGCCGCCGGTTAAAGTCCAGGCCCGGGTCGACGGCACGTTTTGTACCACGTGCGTCTTAAAGGCATGTCAGCTCATTGTGACGGGGTCCACAAAGACCGATGCTTGCCGAGGGTTGCAGGTTGTTTGAAAGAGATTCCGTGGACTTAGCCCACAAACACGTTAAGGAACACTTGTGGATTTTTCTTAGGACAAATGTGACAAACCCTTCCGCCGCGCCCAAAGCAGAAGGTGTCATTTGATGATTTCCCATCCAGAAAAAAGGGAAAAAAAAACTCTTGTATTCGAATTGACTAAAAGCTATGCGCAAGAACGCAATTTCCTCCTATATTGTAATATAATTTCGAGACCAGAACGCTAGTTCGAACGATATTTATGACCTTAATATATAATTATTTCAAATTATTATTTCAACAGTTCTTGCTACATCAATTTCAAATTTTCTGAATTAATCAATGGTGGTTAACAATTGACTATCACAATATGTTCTTAACATGTAACTAAGAACACATTGTGATAGTCAGCCGCACGGATCAAACGATCTTATTAATATACGCTTACCACGGTCGGTTCGTGGGTAGGTTGTCCGTGCCTCAGGGGTTGCACGGAAGGGGCTCCGGATTGGTCTTTTGAAAGATTGCCCCTTCTATGTGCAGATGGTGACCACCGGGGTGTTTTCAGTAAGGTAAGAATCCTACACTTCCTGGTCCTATCCCCGAGGACCCCAGGAGCCTTTAGAAGGTGGGAAACCCGACGACAAAAAAACAGGTTGTCCGACCCTAGGAAATCACGTTAAGCTGTTTGTCCCGGCTATGATTTTTTATTCCCTCACAGTCTTACTGGTTGTCAGAAACCCTGAAAGTCTGACAACCAGTCTTACCAAGGCATATCTTGGTACCAGTAACTGGGTTCTGTAGGTATGATAGGCACTCGCGCCATATAAAATATTGATATCTAGCTGCATTCGCTAAGAATGAGTCAAGATATCTCAAGAATAGATGTCGACACCATAGTTGTGAGAAGGCTAGCCAGATGATGAATAAGTCCATAATTGCCTTAAGTATTACTGTCGTTACCAGCCTAAAACATTATGTAAGCACATACTTTAGGAAACTTCTCCTGTTACCATATACTAGCTTCTTGTCAGTTCATTCGTGTGAAATTTCTAATTAAAAAAAGAAGCTGTTCAAAGTTAACGTTATATCTTCTTTTCTCGTTAAACCTAAAATGTATGCTTTCTTCGACAATTGTAATAAACAAAAAAGAACTGTAATTTATTCAATCCACTCTGTACTTTAAGACGGAGTCTCTCTCAACAAGCCTTATCTTGAAAGGTCAAGTATTTACAACACAGCTCTCAAGTTGGTTCAAAGTAATGCCCGAGGCGAACCCTTTCCTGTCAGTGAAATAATAATGTGAAAAAATGGTCGAAGAAAATGATACAGAAAGCTTCAAAAGTGGAAAAAATAACTATAGGTAATATAACAAGATCTCTTAGATCAAATCTCACGCGATTGAAACCTGGAATTAACTACCTTGTATCATACACACTTATCCATAGAATCGAAAGTGTCTATCACACGTTTTCTAGAGGCTAACCAATAAGTGAAAAAATAAATCGCATTTGTTATGCTATATGTTCTCGCATACACACACACAGAACTCATATTATTGTAATTTTGTTTCCATGTGACAATGTAAACTAAAGTAATTCTCAAGTTATTCCCAAAATTAAGTTGCCTTAAGCATGACATAGCACAATGAACACAATCGTAAACCTGCATTGTGTAACCTGTTATTGTGTAACGCCAGCTCGCGTCTCAAGCTCTGCAAATTTATTTGAGTTATCAACTGCTGAAGTTGTTCTCATAGCTCTGAATGAATTTATTATGAGTTTGTTATCTTTCGTGTAGGCTGCGAATTATATTTCTATGACATATTCTATGCAAGTTTCTCGTTAATTAAAACGTTCAAAATTTAGTCGCAGTTTTGTCTCAGTGACACACAATATCACCATCATCAACCCTTTTTTGTCGTTCCACTGCTGGGCAAACGTCTCTTCTCATACAGAGAAGGATTGAGCGTAATCACCACGCTTGCTCAATGGGGGTTGGCGATTTCAGACTTTAAGTCCAGGTTTCCTCAGGATGTTTTCTTTCATCTTGTAATCTGTCATTGGTGTCCAAGATGTACTTAGAAAGTACATATAACTTAGAAAAGTCACATTGGTTTTTGCCTAACCTCTGCATCGAACCCGCACACTCATACTTGAGAGGCTGGTGATTACAGGTAAATATCATTAATTATAATAGGTTTGTCTGCTACCTCATTCAGCAGAGTGAATATGATAAGGGGTGGCTCCCTAATAATTGTTCGTAACAATATCAAATTTAAAGAACGGGCTGATATTGTAAGCCTCTCTGTTGAGCGAGTTATTGAAATTGCTTGCATCGAGCTTGAGTAGTTCATTGTAATAAGTGTCAACAGGCCCCCATGTGCTACCTGTGATATTTTTGAAAAATGTATATACTCGTAGATAAAGTTCTAATAAAATCTTGTCACAGTAACAAAACAGTTGTTGTCTGTGGAGACTTCGATCAACATTAATGTTCTAAAGAAATCAGCTACAGTTAATTATTTTTGTATTTTTTTTTTAAATAATAATAATTATTTTCATTATTCCAGTCTTATAAATTGTACGCATGATTCTTTGAGCCACATGTGTATAGACAACATCTTTACTAACTTAAGACCTTCTGACCATTTAATTATAAATGAGTTAGACCCTGATCACTGTGGCCAGTTACTTACTTTTTCTTTTTTCTTAAACTTGTGAGTTTTGTTCCCGTAAATGAAAATCGTTTAGGACAATTTAAAAATAATTTAATTGAAAAGCTACCGGGCTTGCCTCATCACACCAACCCGGATCATGGGTATAGTGTACTATTTAACCTGATTAATTGTGAATTTGTGAAAGTTTTCACAAAAAAAACATTGCCTGTTAGCGACCGCATTATACTTGTGACTGGGAAACCCCAGTTATTTATAAAAGCAGGGAAAAATTTATGAATTGTATCAGGAAAAAACATATAACCATGATGAAACAATTCAAGAATTTGTTAAATATTATTAAAAAACTTTTAAGAGAGCCTGTTCCTCAGCAAAAGCCATACATATTGAAAATAAAATAAAATCTTCTGGAAATAAAATCAAAACAACTTGGCAAATTATAAATTCTGAAGCTGGACGAACCAAAGTACAAAATCGAGATTGTTAAAATTAATGATGAAGATATAAAGGCGGACTTGGAGGTAACAACTGAGTTTGGGATTTTTTCCACTAGTTTTCCAATAATAACAACAAAAACTTTGTCATCTTCCTCCACTTCTGCTTACGCCATATTAAAAGAATGTGTTCCAGAATATGACAAACACTTTGAATTTACGTTTGTGACTGCTAAAGACAATATAGAATCTTTTAAGGATCTTGATGTAAAAAAAAAACTGCCGATCATTGGGGTTTGTCAGTATATACTGTAGCTTCAATAATAGATGTTATCGCACCTTTCTTAGCAATTCTTTTTAATTCTTGTGTCACATCTGGAATATTTCCTGATTTGATGAAACTTAGCAAAGTAATTCCACTGTTCAAATCTGGTAGTACAACTGATCCCACGAATTTTTGGCCAATTTCGATATTACCAACTTTGAGCAAAATGTTTGAAAAAATTATTGTGAAACAGTTGTTGAAGCATTTCTTACATAATTTATTGCACGTGAAACAATTTGGTTTCTCAAAGGATCGTTCAACTACAGATGCGGGCGTAGCGTTGCTAAAGAATATATTTAGGGCCTGGGGGGAATCGCAAGATGGTATTTTTTGTGATTTATCCAAGGCCTTTGATTGCGTACGTCATGATACTCTTATTAGGAAATTGTACCATTATGGTTTAAGGGACAGAGCTCTCGACTGACTTCTTATCTGAATAATCGAATTCAGAGGATTGATGTTAATGGCAAGAGATCTGCAGGATCTGTGGTCACCATGGGCATTGCGCAGGGCTCAATTCTAGGTCCTTTCTTGTTTTTAATTTATACTAGCTGACCCGGCGAACTTCGTACCGCCTAACAGTCAATAAATGTCGTGTTACCTTTTAGCAGAACTAATTTAGGCTTTGATGAACGTAATGCAATGATAAAAATAATATTAATATAGATAGAAACATAAAAGTATTTTATTATGATGAATGATGATGAAAACATACAGAACGAGAATAAAAATTTTAAAAATAATAATAATAGAGGGCTGGCGCGCATTTCGGTCAAAGGTTGAGTTTTGCGATTCAACGTGGGAACGCGGCCAGCCTTTTGGGCACCCTGCCCGGTGATCGCAGCGATGGGTTCAATTTTTATATATCTGGGCGGATGGCCTTTACTATCAGAATCAGCCATATCTTCCATAAATTATAGTGGCGTAGGTATCAAAATAAGTCACAATCAAAAGTCATTTAATCTCACAAAATATCTTCCTTGCAGAAATTCACTAAAATCCATTCACCAGTAATTATAAAATCACTTAGTCTATCACTTTAATCAGTTTTAAAACAATAGGGCACAAGATTACTCGGAACAATAGCGGTTCGTCGCATACGTGGTGCGCTCGCCGTTGACGTTCAAATCTAAAGTCTAGTTCAACATGGCCACGCTGACCATCGCCACGACGCTCCGCCAGACTGACAGTTGTCAAATCTCGTTCCGAAGTATTTCTCAAAAGAGGCGCGCTAGCGACGCGCCGTCACATACTTTAAATTTAATTTGTAGTTATTTTGTATTTTATTTCTTTTTAGCTTTAATTTATTCATAATTTAGTTTTAATTAATACCTATTAATGTTATTTTTTTATTGAGTATAATTCATAATAATTAAGTACTTCAAACTCATGTTAGAAAAAGATGATTGAAAACTATGTTGTGCAGGTTGGGATACACTCGGATTAATAAAATAATGAAATTTTCATTCAAGCACCTTGTAGTAAACGACATTCTTTTACGCGTGATTTCATCGTTGATATTGGATGTTTGGATACCAAAAACCGCCATGTCGCTCCCTTTCGTAACATATTTGCAAATGTATTTAATTGACTTGACCGAATTGCAATACTCAACATTACAATGTGCCTTGAATGTTTTGGAAAGAAGTGGCGAATATAACAATCCAGCTGTTGTCCATTACGAAATCGTTTCCTTTCACTTTAGTTGTGATAGTTCTACCATTATCATCGGGCGATCGACGCCGATACAATGGATAACCATCGTCGTCGTCAATTTTCGTGGATACTGTTTGGAACACTTGCCGTCGACCATGCACGATGATTGGCGGTTGATAGTGCCACACGGTTCATGAATCATATTCGTGATTACAACATCATGTAGGTCTGGATCGGTTTCAGGAGCAGGAATCTCCGCACATATGATGTCTCTCATCTATTTGATCTGGTCGAATTCTTTCGATTAACCAAATTAGAATATGAACATGCGGTAGGCCTCGTTTTTGTCATTCGATTGAATACATCCAGCATCGAGTATTCCCAAAGACTTGTTGCTTAACAATATAATTCATTAGTGACCGATTTTTTTGCTTGAAAACACGTGCGGTGATGTCGTGTCGATCACTTGATGTTTGTCCGGGAAGCAGCAATTTAATAATTTCTATCCATTTCGGATTACATGTAGATGTAATGAATAGATCTGGCCGACCATAATGACGAACATATGTAATTGCATCTTGCGCATATTCATGCAAATGACGCGGGCTACCTGTGTATGTCGCCGGTAAAATAGTCATAAGACCAACATTTTCTAAATCTCCTTCTGTGATAATTGCATCGCGTAAATGAATATACTCTTCCGAACGCAATTTAACTTGATTCAACGGAATGAAAGTCAGGCGCTCCGTTTGGATTTTAACGCACATTTAACGCAGTATTGTTGAAGCAGTCGACGAAATCGCAACAAATAATTGTCAGAATTTTCACGAATCATCAAACGATATGCATAATAATCCATCGAACTAACCTCCTTGGCAGTTTCCTCACCTGAAACAAATGATATTACAAAAATTATATTTTAGAACTCCTAATAGGTTAACGACTCTACAGCTACTCTCTACTAAATTAGTTTGAGTACTAAAACCAAACAGAATAAAATGTATATCAAGTTAAAATTAAAACAAAAATATTGATCTTACCATTCAATGGATTAATCATTTTGATATTAAAGTGATATCCATCGTCTCCTTGCCAAAACATCAGCGGGTATTGTAACGCCTCATATGAACGATGTGTTTCATATATTTTTTGTAGTTGCCCAGTGTTGCGTCGAATAAGTACAATATCACGTGTTTCCAAGTTTTCACCAACAATCAGGATTGCCACTTCATCGATTGTTGGAGCATTAAATGTGCGTTCATGTGTTCCAGCTGGTCTTTTATCTGCTCTGGTCACAACTTTATAGTCATCACTTGGCATGCGCTCTAAGGCAGTCTTGAACAGCCTGACCAATGCATGATGTTCATCAAGCATTTGCTGCAGATCTTGGAGAATTGCTCTTTTCGCAGCTGTGTTGATCCCTTGACGCCGACCAAGTTGTTCTTCCATATTGCCCATGAAGTATATTTGCAAGAATTTATGCTGTGCATCTTCTATAGGTTGCAATGATACAAAGCGGTAGCAAAAAAAAAAAAAAAAAAAACTGGCCTTGAATCTGTAAAGTCAAAGCCACAATCACTTTTTTTTTTAAATAATAACATGTCTTTTTTATTTCAGAGACAAATACAGAAATCTAATAAACTATATTCCACATTTTTTTTACAATCATAGAAAATAAAGTTTTTAACGAAAATTACCTGAAATGTCGGATTATATCCGTGTTCTTCGATAATTTCCGCCTCAAATGAAGTCATTTGGAAACAGACATTGTATTTTTGAGTGTTCGCTAGAAAATGTCGTTGTTCTAGTGTTTCGCCATAAAGCAGGGAGCACAACAACATCCATTGGACCAATGCAAACTAAACGATGCAAGCTGTAGTCGACGGTACAATCATATAGAAACGCAGTTCGATTCAAATCAATACTTGAACCATTTCTTCTTGCAATTCGAAGATTGTTCCTTTGTTACTGTACGATAAGCTCGACGATTTCTCGTTTCTAACCTAGCCTTTTCACGGGCTGCCTCTCTTTGCTCTTGTGTTAAGCACGAATTAAGGCCCTTCTTTGGTCCATACTAACGCGGCGCTCTTCTCGCGCTATTTCTCGTTCTTCATCAGATAATTGACTCGCGATATTTCGTTGCCTAATTGCATTACTCAGGCTCCGCTGGGATAGATTAGATCTTCTAGGACGCGGCATTGTTTTAATAGTAATACTGAATGTGCACTTGCACACCACATAAAAACCACATAAAACCACCAAATATAATAACAGTGCCTGAACTTTCGAGACATAGACAATAGCTCAAAGAATATATATCCTGTCAACTGGGGACCTACTAGTGTATGCCACTCACTTGTGGGGCGAGGCACTCGAGAGGAATGGGGAAGCAATTGCTGTCTCCCTTGATGTCTCGAAGGCCTTCGACCGGGTATGGCACGCTGGCCTTTTGAGTAAGCTTCCAGCGTACGGCATTTCCCCTAGCCTGACTGGCTGGGTAAAAGACTTCCTGACTGATCGGTCCCTCCGAGTTGTTGTCGACGGATGCTCATCTGAGCCCATGTCGACTAATGCCGGTGTTCCTCAGGGGTCTGTTCTCTCTGCAACTCTGTTTCTGCTGCATATTAACGATCTGCTGATGCCCGGTATCTATGTGTATGCAGATGACAGCACAGTTGTGGAGAGATACCTGCCGGATGCTCGGGCTAGTAGGGAATCAATCCGGTCCGAAAGAGAGGCCATGGTAGAGCGAACGAGTGTTGCACTTCAGGCAGTCTCCGAATGGGGCAATGCCAATCTTGTAGCATTCAATGCCGCCAAAATGCAGGCGTGTCTTTTCACCGCCAAAAGGAGCCCGTTCACCTTGGCTCCTACTTTTCAGAATGTATCCTTGGAGTGTACCGACCGCCTTCAGCTTTTGGGTATTGAGATTTCCTCGAACCTAAACTTTGGGCGGTTCATTGAGTCCAAGGCCAAGGTGGCTGCCAGAAAACTTGGTGTAATCGCTAAGGTCCGGCAGTGCTTCACACCAGGGCAGCTTTTAATGCTGTACAAAGCACAGGTCCGTTCGTGTGTGGAGTACTGCAGCCACATTTGGGCTGGTGCTGCTAAGTGTCACCTGGCCACTTTGGATTCAGTGGAGAGGCGTGCGAAGAGGCTGATTGGTGACCCTGATTTAACTCGAGTTGGTCTCCAAAGCCTAGAGCACAGGCGTAGAGTAGCCAGCCTTTCGGTGTTCTATAGGATACATTCTGGGGAGTGTGCGAGCGAATTGCACGATTTAATTCCCCCATCTCCGTTCCACCATCGGACGACCCGTCGTACGGCGAGTTTCCACCCTTATGTTGTTAACACCTCTACGATCCGGACGAAGCGTTTCGCCTCCTCCGTTATACCACGTATATCGAGGGACTGGAACAATCTGCCGGCGGCGGTGTTTCCGTCGGACTACAATTTGAGTGTCTTCAAGGCTAGAGTGAATAGGCTCTTAATAAACTAGTGCGCTTTACCATCAACGATTGCGTCACTGCTTACCATCGGGCAGGATTGCGGTCAAGCGCTGGTTTATACTTTGACTACGTATGAATAGCTTATCTAGAAAAATCATAGGCAACCTATAAAAAGACATTTATACTTTTGTTAACCTGAAGAATAAATCTTAGGTATTATTTTCGGAAACTAAAAATTAAATAAATAATAATTTACACAAATTAATGTCTAAAACAAACAAATATAACAGTACCTAAACTTTTGAGACATTTTACAAGAAATAAATTTCTGAACGCACACATGAGCAGTATTTGACCATAGTGATTACATGTTCTGTGGCATTTGACAGGATTAGACAACAAATGTTTGACATGTAATAAACAAATCAGCATTTATTGAAATGATTAAGTATTCATTACACATATCGAGTTTTCATTGTTTTTAAGATGTATTCTGCTATTTGGGGCGGAGACAAATCCAACGAATCAATAACCAAGAAAATTGGTTCAGCAGATCTCGAGTTATAACTGTTGTAACAAACTCGTCTTTGTTTTATATATATAGATTAATGACTTACCTCATCACGTGAGGGATAATCACAACATTGTATTGTTCGCGCATGACACTTCTCTTATTTTTAAAGTCAAGCGTCAGCTAGCAAATTTTGACGAAGTTAACAATGCACTTTCTAAAGTTGTCCATTGGTTTAATGTAAATAACCTTCTTTTAAATGACAAAAAAAAAAACTAAAGTCATTAAATTTTCTACGCCAAATGTCAAGCAGCTAAGTGCCAATGTTCAACTGAATGGAGTAGAGTTGATCCCTGTCGAGTCGACAGTTTTTCTTGAACTAATTAGTGACGCCATGTTACAATGGGGTCCTCATATTGAGAAGCTATCGGGTAGACTCAATTATAAATAAATATATACGGAGAAATCACACAGATTGAGCTAGCCCCAAAATAAGTTCGAGACTTGTGTTATGGGATACTAACTCAACGATACTATATTTTATAATAGATACATATATAGATAAACATCCAAAACGCAGGTCAATCAGGAAAATATCGTTTTCTATCATCACCTGGCCGGGGATCGAACCCGGGGCCTTCACGTCGCAGGCAGGCGTGTTGACCGCTGCGCCACGGCTGCCTTTGCTGTTCAGAAAATTAGACAGATAACTGATGTGGATACAGCCAGAATTGTTTATTTTAGTTATTTTCAGTCTTATGACTTATGGGATTCTTCTCTGGGGAACTTTTGCGGGCATCAATACCATCTTTGTTTTACAGAAAAGGGCTGTTAGAGCCATTTAAAACCTTGGTCCTAGAGATTCTCTTAGAGAAAAATTCAGAGAGGTGAACATTCTGACTATAGCTTCACAATTTATATTTGAAAATCTTATGTATGTACATAAAAATATATCGAATTTTAAGAAAATAAGCGATATTCATAATATAAATACCAGGAACAAACACAATCTTGCTGTACATCACACTCGTCTCCACAGAGTAGGCAACTCGTTCATGGGTCAATATATATACTTTTACAACAAGCTTCCCATGGACATTCGAAACTTACCCATTAAACCATATAAAAACTATATAAAGGCCAAACTTTGCAAAAAGGGGTATATATAAAATCACAGATTATTTAGAAGACAAAAAAAACTTGGTACTGAGCTGCTCGCTCTGTTTAGATATATACAAACTTATAAAACTAAATAAATACAAATTACTAAATAAAGCAATTATCCTAATTAAAACTATTAATAAATTACAATACAGCATCAGTAAATTCTTCGTCATCGCTGTCGAGTGGTAATATACCCAAGAGACTGGCGGCATTGCCGCGTTGAATGGCAATACTTAGCCTCTGGCCAAGGTAAAAGCCAGCCCTTGGGTCACGGGAAGTGTCAACAAGCTGTTTGGACAGTTCATTAAAAAGACAAAGAGCATTCGGACCCCACGGCCCAAGAGTTTCAACCCCAAACGGCTCGAAAATATAATTTCCGATAAGGTTGGTATATTTTCATCTTTTGAGGTTTTCTGCAGCTGCAGCAGCAAAGCCAGCACAGCACGTCGATCCAGGAAGATGGGATGGCGCAAGAGTATCGACGCAAGTTGCATCCCACACTAAAGGCTTACCCACCTTCCAAGGAAATAAGGACATACCGTCCGGTCTCTTGTCATCATCGCGCACCAAGTCAGTAGGGTCTAATACAGCTGGAACGCCGACAGTGACAAGAGCTCGTCGAATGATGTCATTAATGTTTGCGTGCCGAGCTAAGCGATAAATTATTGTAAACATTTTCATTTTTAATATCTGGACTTGAAAAAAGACGATGATCCCTGAGTTTGTTTTCGCTATTTCTTCTCAGAGATAACTTACCTTGTACGAGTGAAGGTTTTGTTCTGTTATTCATTCACCGATCGGTACGAGTGCCAACATAGACTAGTGCCTACAATACTTTTATCAATCACCTCTACATCCGACCATTCAATCCGCTAATCGACCATTATATAGACAGTTGAACAGCCAATCGTATCCTGGCTCCCAGCCAGGGAACATAAACGGTAATGTAAGCGTTAAGTCTCCGTTATTTGTACAAAGGCAGTTCTATCGGATTTCCTTTTTTCCCATTTCATTGCCGGTTTGGCTCGAGAATCAGGAGAGAGCTTTTGGGCGTTAGATGCTGGTTCAGATGAAATTTGCTAACATTTTCATTTTTGTTCAATTCCAATAATTTGTGCAAAGTAGGTAAAGATAATCGTTTAAATGCAAGTCAAATTAATGTAGGTGTAAGTGAAACATTTGAATTTCTTTTATTGGCAAAAGTTTTGCTGGTACACAACTCATGTACAAAATTGAGAAGAGAACGTAATCTTGAAGACGGTGAAGTATTATATTATTGACCAATAATAATTCGACTTCTTCAAGATTACGTTCGTTACGTTAGTTAATTGAAATCTTCACTAAAATGTTACCTATTTGCTTCAAGACTTTCGAAAATCCATGAAAACTATCTCTATCCCTCTCTCTGTCAATACATTTAAAAGAAAGTTGCATGAAACGGCTGTTCTTCTTTACGTGACAATTTATATCAGTCTACTTCAACCGTAATCTAAAGAACTCCAGAAAACCTACTTTTCTCTCTATCCGAAATTCGATAATACGTTTCATCGTGAAGTCGATATCTTTCCAACAATAGTCCCCCATCGCCACTCCAGTGTGCACATCTCTCACAGTTTCCGTCACTTCACGCGACAAGTATTTCTACTTACAGCCACTTGATGACACGACAACACTTCGACTTCATGACTTTTTGATTTCAAAAACCATTGTTACTAACGAAGTTAAATAACAAAAGTAAATCAGGGATACCTCGGGTGGAGAATGTGGATGGATTTAGGTTTTGATTCAAAAGCAGATGAAAGTGTAGATAAACTCAAACGCCAAGAAAGCCTTCTCATAAGCAATTTGATAAGTTCAAAATATTGTCATAGTCTCTTCTCGGCGACAAGCATATTTGTCAAAAATGTAGGAAAATTAGGAGTATTTTGACAGGTTGAGACCTTATTTTGGGGCTAGCTCAATCTGTGTGATTTGTCCGTATATATTTATTTTATTTTACTATTATTTGTAATAAAATTAACCTAAACTATCAAATGAAAAACATGTAGATGTACGGTGCAGCGGTGATTTAAAATGAGAAATTCCGCCAAAGAACGAAATTAGCTTTATTGCATTGCATTGACACTTTACCCGTGGGTATTTTAAACTTCGATATTCAAAAATTATGTACCCCAACAAACACGTTCCATTCATTTAAGTGACAAATGCTCGCGCCCATCATGGCGCACAGACAGGCTACGTACGTGAATTAAGCTACACTTTGTAAGAAAATTTATGAAGTTGTATCCACTGCAACCCATGGAGAGGCTACGCATTGACTCTATTGATACATGCGTCGCTTGTTCGAATAGGCAGTATATGTTACTGCCTATTCGAACAAGCGACGCTCAGCGCTCAGCGCTTCAGCGCTCAGCGCTGTCCCTGTAGGTTTACATTTCCACTAGAGTTCACAAAAATTACCCACGACTATGTGTAGCGTGCTCCGCAGCATACACGCAGCTAAAATGTGGTGCGTGCACAGCATGCGTCGCCGTGGGTCCGTGCCTCAATAGCAGGCTGACCAAGCCGTGAGCTAGAATTTTATTTAATATTCGTCCTAGCTTGCAAACCATAAATAAAGGCTCTCATTTCCATAGTGTTCGCCACAATTTTGCCAACATAGTGACATGGTACAGTATGTACCTACGTCTGTACACAATATAATATATGCCTTAGTATTATGATGGTAGTACTATCAACCGCAAGTCTCAATAACACTTCATTCGAGTGAAGGTAGCTTAGCTTAGCGATAAGACCGCCCATCACCCTTTGTAAAATCTTTTTATTTATGTTCTGTAATCTATATGGTCTACATAATAAACAGTATTCTATTCTATTCTATTTATAGGGTTTCAAACCTACATGGTAAAAACGAAACCCTATTACTAAGACGCCGCTATATATCTATATGTCTGTCTGACTGTCAGTAGGTTGTCTCTCATGAAATATGATAACTAGATAGTTGAAATTGTCACGTTTTTCTGTTGACATTCTAACAAAAAGTAGGTATGTTGTGCGCAATTACGACTGGCACTTGACCCGTTTTTTTACACCCCGACAAAATGACATAGGTGTGAGCGGTCAACCGATCAATTCATTTATATTTTCCATCATTCGGTAAGGAAAACAACGAGTGCCGGATATACATATAACTTCGTTGGATCGGTTCACTAATGAGATAATTTTTTCCATGGTATAGAGACATTATTTGACATTTCGAATAAAAGACACCGAATGAAACAAAAGACTAATTTGATGAAAAGTCATACATACATACATACATGGTTGGTACGAATTAAAGCTCTCTCAATGTTGAACTGTTATTATGTAGGTGCAGTTGACTGTACATGTATGTAGGACTCTGTATAATGCTAGTTGTAGGTACATATGTCTGGCCAAGATTACAATCTGGCTAGCTCTCAATTTGCGCAGGAAATAGCCAACTGCTGAGCAAGAGCCCGCACTTGGCCATTTGTTACCAGATGGGTCCAAGTAGTAGATTAGGGACATTCGACAGAAAGAGGCGAATGGAAAAATATACAATTTTATAAATTCCAGCCAAGTACAAGTTGAATATGCGCTCAAAATATTGTAATGACGTGTGTCACATGGAGCATGGATCCCTCCAGAAATAAAGATTTCATTACGGTTTATTTATTTTTTAAATCGTATAACTAAATAATATTGCAAGCACAACAAAAAAAGAGGAAAAATCACGTTTATTGTATGGGATGAATGCCCTCCTCAAATATGTATTTATGGTACCAACAGCCTGGTGAGTTGGGTGGTTGAGTTGATTGAGTGAGACAGCTGGTCTTTAGTCTTAAATTTCCTGTTTTCACCCTTTTGGAACAGAACCCTTAAAACAGATTTTTCATTAATAAATAATGTGTATCAGCTTTCTGTTTCTTTTTCTTTGATAGTGTAATTAATTTAACAATGTCGTTAATTCTATTTTAGAGATTATAAGTATTAAATTTAGTAATGTTTAGATTACTTTCAGTAGTCTTAACTCTCGCATTAGGGAAAACCTTGTAGAAATAGTTTAAACCAGTATCTTCTTCAGTCTATGGATGTCCACTGCTGGACAAAGGCCTCCCCCAAGGCCTTCCACGCTGACCGGTCTTGTGCTGCCCGCATCCATCGGCTTCCCGCGACCTTCACCAGGTCATCGATCCACCTTGTTGGGGGCCTCCCTACGGTGCGTCTTCCAGTACGTGGTCGCCACTCCAGAACCTTACTGCCCCATCGGCCATCGGTTCTACGAGAAATGTGCCCTGCCCACTGCCACTTAAGTTTAGCGACTTGCAGAGCTATGTCGGTGACTTTGGTTCTTCTGCGGATCTCCTCATTTCTGATTCGATCACGCAGAGAAACTCCGAGCATAGCTCTTTCCATTGCCCTTTGCGTGACTCTGAGCCTTCGTATGAGGCCCATTGTGAGCGACCACGTTTCAGTTCCGTAAGTCATCACTGGCAACACACACTGGTCAAAGACTTTAGTCTTGAGACACTGTGGTATCTTGGACGACGAGAAGATGTATCGTAGCTTCCCGAACGCTGCCCAGCCGAGCTGGATTCGACGAGACACCTCTTTCTCGAAGTTGGACCTACCTAGTTGGACTGTTTGTCCCAGGTATATATACTCGTCCGTGTGCAGTTTCTGGCCTGCCATCGGACGCGTCCCCAGGTGGCGGATAGGGGAACGGCCCCCAGATATGGGGGTTACCGGTTTACCGGCGCGGACCAAAACCAGAAGTGGGGACCGCTTCGGCGGTCACGCGCGGCGGGTCGGCCACCACTCCAGGTGGCTGACGTGACCCGAACTCCGGGTCACCGTCGGGCAACCCGGTCTCCTCATGGAGAGGAGCTGGGGGCCCCGTTTGCCTTCGGGCAAACGAGTGGGGCTAAGAGGAAGGACACCTCGCTAAAAAACCCTTGGCTGCTGCGTCTTCTCGCACACGAAGACGTACCCAGCCGGGCCCCTCCCTATGAAGGGCCCACTGTGGGCCCGCCTTCTGGCGGGAATCGCCGGCGGGGGATTGGTAGGCAGGCTTGCTATTTCCCATGACCCCGCCACTAAGGCGATGTCGGTGTGCCGCTGTTGGGTTTAGTGGGTATTCTCGGCTTCGGCTGGGCGAGTCCCACACACGCCCTTCGGGGTATGGTGCGTAAATGCATTCCCACAGCGTCAAAAAAAAAAAAAAAAAAAGTATATATACTCGTCAACAACTTCGAGTGCAGAGCAACCAACTAGAATTGGAGTGGGTGCGACATGAGAGTTCGACATGATCTTCGTCTTATCCATGTTCATCTTTAGACCCACTTGTTGGGAAGCTCTGCTGAGGTCATTGAGCATTTTGCCCAAGTATTCCAGGGTCTCAGCCATGACCACGATATCATCTGCAAAACGGAGATTAGTGATGTACTCGCCATTGATGTTGATGCCAAGTCCTCTCCAGTCCAGGAGCTTGAAGACATCTTCCAACGCAGCAGTGAACAATTTAGGAGATATGACATCTCCTTGTCTCACTCCACTCTGGAGTTGGATCAGTTTCGAGTCCTGATCTTGGAGACGGACTGACATGGTGGCGTTTTTGTACAAACACTTTATCACCTCAATGTATCGATGGTCAATTTGGCACCGCTGGAGAGACTGTACCACCGCCCAAGTCTCGATCGAATCGAAGGCCTTCTCATAGTCCACAAACGCCAAGCATAGTGGTTTGTTATACTCCTCGGACTTCTGTATAACTTGCCGCAGCGTATGTAAGTGGTCTATGGTGCTAAAGCCTTTTCGGAAGCCTGCTTGTTCGGGAGGCTGGATGTCGTCGAACCTGCGAGCGAGACGATTCGTGATGACCCTAGAAAACAGCTTATAGACATGGTTCAGGGACAGGACAGGGATATCGGTCTGTAGTTT